>OX243904.1:12419725-13000229 GCA_945859665.1 Anorthoa munda
GGGAGGGTAAAGGCGGCGATTGCCGTCTTTGATCATGACCTGGACGTCATACCCTACCCGAAACTCACCACAAACAATATCGTTGTGGTGGGGATCCGGACCAAAGCCTGGGAAATCGCAGTAGTCTCCTATTACTTCGAGCCAGACCAGCCCATAGGGCCATACTTGGACCAGGTGACCCGGATCCAATCGGAAGTGGCCACCGGTAGATTGTTAATAGGAGGCGACGCCAACGCGAAAAGCGCTTGGTGGGGCAGCGCCAAAGAAGACTCCAGGGGGGAGGATATGTCCGCCACCCTGGAAGAGTTGGAGCTTCAGGTACTAAACACTGGTGACGCTCCCACCTTTGACACTGTCAGGGGTGGTCGAGCGTACAAAAGCCATGTGGACGTCACGGCCTGTTCGCTCGGCCTTTTTGACCTGGTGGACGGCTGGCGGGTTGACACGGGAGTTACGTCCTCGGACCACAACACGATTTTATTTAATATAAAGGTTAAAAGGGATAAAGGCATTAACATCAATAGAACCACAAGAAAATATAACACACGGAAGGCAGATTGGGATAAATTCAATAAAAAACTAGGGGAATTTAAAACTATAAATGAAATAAATTTAGAAAGGATAAAGGAAATTAATAATAAACAGAAATTGGAGGAATTAGTTGTAAAATATAGAGACATTATAGTGGAAGCATGCCAAAAGTCAATTCCCAAGGTAAAAAGTTCTGTAAAACTTACCATTCCGTGGTGGTCCGAGGAACTCGCTGTGAAGAAGAAGGAGGTTATCAGGAAAAAGAACCGCATCCGCAATGCCGCGCCGGTCCGGCGAGCTATGGTCGTCGACGAGTACCTGAAAGCAAAACAAGAGTATGAAACGCAAGTAAAGAGTGCCAAAATCGCCAGTTGGAAGGAGTTCTGCCGGAAACAGGATCGGGAGGGGGTCTGGGAGGGAATCTACAGGATCATCGGTAGGACCGCCAGAAGACAGGAAGAACTGACCCTATGCTGCGATGGTACATTCCTTAGTCCAAGTGAATCAGCCGCCCTACTAGCAGATACGTTCTACCCCAAAGACAGAGTAGACCAGGACAACGCTGACCACAGGCGAATTAGAGAAGCGGCCAGTCGAGTGAATGAATGGGTCAATGGTGAACATCATGACCCTTCATTTACGACACTGGAGCTGAAGACCGCCGTGGCAGGTTTCAATCCCAAAAAGGCACCAGGAGAGGACGGACTGACGTCTGACATCTGCAGTCGAGCGATCCACCAGGACCCAGAATTGTTCCTTGCCCTTTACAACAAGTGCCTCGAGCTGGCACACTTTCCGGAGATCTGGAAAGAAGCTACGGTCGTGGTACTTCGGAAGCCGGGCAAGGACAACTATCTGACCCCCAAGGCATACCGACCAATTGGTTTGTTGCCTGTTCTGGGGAAGGTCCTGGAGAGGATGGTCATAGCACGTCTAAAGTGGCAGCTTATACCGCGGTTTAGTACCCGCCAGTTTGGCTTTATGCCCCAGAGGAGCACCGAGGACGCCCTCTATACGCTAGTTGAGCACGTACAGGACAAGTTAAGGCTGAAGAAGCTAATTGTCCTGGTGTCATTGGATATAGAGGGGGCCTTCGATAGCGCTTGGTGGCCAGCTATAAAAGTCAGGCTGGCTGAGGAAAATTGCCCGGTCAACATCAGGCGGCTGATAGACAGCTATCTCGACAGTAGGAAGGTAAAGGTTCGTTATGCCGGGGAGGAATGTACGAAAGAGACTGACAAGGGCTGTGTTCAAGGGTCAATCGGTGGTCCAATCCTGTGGAACCTCCTTCTCGACCCACTTCTGAAGGACCTGGAACGACGCGGGGTCTTCGTGCAGGCGTTCGCGGATGACATCGTCTTGGTCCTGGATGGCGACACGGCGACTGAAGTCTCGAGATCTGCGAATGCGGCCCTCACCCGTGTTCAGGACTGGGTTGTCCGAAATAAGTTGAGGTTCGCACCGCACAAAACCTGTGCGATGGTGGTAACCAACAAGCTTAAGTACGACACTCCATGCCTGAGCATGGCCGGGGTCGACATTGGTATGGTTAAGAAAATGAAGTTGCTGGGTCTGACCATAGACGAGAAGCTCACTTTTAGTGAGCATGCCGCGAACGTCTGCAGGAGGGCAGCTAGGATTTACAAACAGCTGTCCCGTGCCGCCAAAGTTAGTTGGGGATTAAATGCTGAAATTATACACACTATATACACCGCGACAATAGAACCCACGATCACCTACGCAGCCGCAGCCTGGGCTCCTGCTGCGAAAAAGCTAGGGATACGGAAGAAGCTAGGCTCTGTTCAACGAGGATTCGCTCAGAAGATCTGCAAATCGTACCGCACAGTCTCTCTGAACTCGGCACTGGCACTGTCCGGGATACTTCCTCTAGACCTGCGTATACAAGAGGCAGCCGATTTGTATAAAGCGAGGAGAGGGTCATCCCGGTTCGTGCCAGGAGATAGGGAGATCGAGAGTGCGGTGAGGTTTGCGGAAGCTCCTCATCCAGCAATGCAAGTGCCCCTGGAATTCATGTGCCTGGAAGATCAAACGTTGCTAGATAGCAACAATGTGCAGACGGTGCGAATATTCACCGACGGCAGCAAGATTGAGGGGAAGGTCGGAGCCGCATAACCTACCCTACCTACCCTACCTACCCTACCTACCCTACCTACCCTACCTACCCTACCTACCCTACCTACCCTACCTACCCTACCTACCCTACCTACCCTACCTACCCTACCTACCCTACATACCCCTACCCTACATACCCCTACCCTACATACCCCTACCCTACCTACCCTACCTACCCTACCTACCCTACCTACCCTACCTACCCTACCTACCCTACCTACCCTACCTACCCTACCTACCCTACCTACCCTACCTACCCTACCTACCCTACCTACCCTACCTACCCTACCTACCCTACCTACCCTACCTACCCTACCTACCCTACCTACCCTACCTACCCTACCTACCCTACCTACCCTACCTACCCTACCTACCCTACCTACCCTACCTACCCTACCTACCCTACCTACCCTACCTACCCTACCTACCCTACCTACCCTACCTACCCTACCTACCCTACCTACCCTACCTACCCTACCTACCCTACCTACCCTACCTACCCTACCTACCCTACCTACCCTACCTACCCTACCTACCCTACCTACCCTACCTACCCTACCTACCCTACCTACCCTACCTACCCTACCTACCCTACCTACCCTACCTACCCTACCTACCCTACCTACCCTACCTACCCTACCTACCCTACCTACCCTACCTACCCTACCTACCCTACCTACCCTACCTACCCTACCTACCCTACCTACCCTACCTACCCTACCTACCCTACCTACCCTACCTACCCTACCTACCCTACCTACCCTACCTACCCTACCTACCCTACCTACCCTACCTACCCTACCTACCCTACCTACCCTACCTACCCTACCTACCCTACCTACCCTACCTACCCTACCTACCCTACCTACCCTACCTACCCTACCTACCCTACCTACCCTACCTACCCTACCTACCCTACCTACCCTACCTACCCTACCTACCCTACCTACCCTACCTACCCTACCTACCCTACCTACCCTACCTACCCTACCTACCCTACCTACCCTACCTACCCTACCTACCCTACCTACCCTACCTACCCTACCTACCCTACCTACCCTACCTACCCTACCTACCCTACCTACCCTACCTACCCTACCTACCCTACCTACCCTACCTACCCTACCTACCCTACCTACCCTACCTACCCTACCTACCCTACCTACCCTACCTACCCTACCTACCCTACCTACCCTACCTACCCTACCTACCCTACCTACCCTACCTACCCTACCTACCCTACCTACCCTACCTACCCTACCTACCCTACCTACCCTACCTACCCTACCTACCCTACCTACCCTACCTACCCTACCTACCCTACCTACCCTACCTACCCTACCTACCCTACCTACCCTACCTACCCTACATACCCTACCTACCCTACATACCCTACATACCCTACCTACCCTACCTACCCTACCTACCCTGGAAGTTGAAAAGGTGGTTCATAAAAACACCTTCCTCAAGAATGAGCTAGCTGAGCTACACATTCAGCACGTAGACTTAGCCGAACAACACCGGGCACTTAAGCACCAAGCGACATTATACCAGAAGTGCAATGACACGTATGAACTAACTTTAAACCGTGTTTCTGAACTTGAACAAGCTTTGTGTGATGCCCATAAGGCACTATCTTGCGCAGAGTCTATTAGAGTCAGTGAGCAGTTTAATAACACTAATAGTTTATTTAGTGAGTTGGTTGGCAGCATTCAGTCGGAATCAGTGTGTGAGCCAGATTTTATAATAGATGTGACTGGTGATGACACTAGACCATTATGTCCTATTGTCATGAGTCATAATAAATTAAAGAAATATATTAAAATCAAAAAAATTATGAAACGTTCACGGAGAGCAATAAAAAAACAAAATCTCCTAAAATTAAATATTACTCTTAGAAAGGAACGTGTTAACCTAACTAGTAGACTAAATACCTGCATGGGTGAGCTAGATAATTGTAGGGAAAAGTATGATAAAGATACACAGTGCCTCCAAAAAGATTTATTATACAAGGAGAGTTTACTGAAGAATATTTTTGAGAAATATGAAATTTCACAACAGCAATTGAGTGAGCGCTTGATTGGGGCTGAAATTGAACTATTTCTAGAAAAAACTAAATTTGATATTATTTGTCTAACAGAACATTGGTTAAAAGATCACCAAGTAAGGTCCATTAATTATGAAAATTATTGTGTAGTTAGCCATTTCAGCAGAAAACGTATGATACATGGCGGATCATTAATACTTATTAAAAATTCTATTAAATCTAAAGAGAGAAAAGACATTGTTAGACTGTCGGTTGAACACACCATTGAATTGTCCTGTGTTGAGCTTGATAAGCATGTTGTAGTATGTGTCTACAGACCTCCAAGTTACCAGAATCTATCTGTGTTTGACTCTATAATGGAAGATGTGTTAAAAAAAGTTAGTACTAGCAGTAAATCAATCATCATATGTGGCGATTTTAACATTAACTTACTAGAAAATAACTCTAACAGTATTAGGTTATTGGGTCTTTTTAAATCATTTAATCTAACAAATGTTTTTATGGAGCCAACTAGAGTGACAGCTTCTTCTGCGACTTGCATAGATAACGTTTTTTGTAATTGTGATTACCTAAATAAAGAAATTGTAAATAAATTAACATCTGATCACAGTGGGCAAACAATAACGTATAGCACCTACATACCTTTGCAAAAAATGCAAATAAAATTTAGACCAATTACAAGTAAAAATTTAGAAAAATTTAATAAAACCTTGACTAGTAAATTATGTGTTCAAAACTTTTTTAATATAGATAACCCAAATGAGTTCTATGCCGAGTTTTTTAAAGTACTCAACATGCAATTTAATGACACTTTTCCACAGAAAGCGAAAAGTATTTACACCAAGTTCGTATTTAGCGATTGGGCGACTCCAGGTATTCGTAAAAGCAGGGAAAAGCTATATGAACTTTATGGCCTAAAGCAACATATGAATAATACAAGTTTTGATATGTATGTTGCGAAATATTCAAAAACCTTTAAAATTGCATGCAAAATAGCTAAAGCTCTGTATATAAGCAATAAAATAAAATCGGCAGACGATAAAATAAAAACTACCTGGAAAATAATAAATAATGAAACAGGTAGGAAAAAACAGCGTAATACTGAATTTAATTTAGCGACTGCACATGGCCCCATATCCTCAGATATAGAGGTAGCTCAGGAATTTGAAAACTTTTTTGTTAATATTCCTCTTAAAACTACAGCAGCCTTAAACTCCTCACCCACACTCTCTGCTGCCTTACTAAGAAAGAACGTAAACGCGTGCCCATCGGAGTTCAAGTTTCAACATACAAATCCCCAGGCTATTTTAAAAGCTTTTAAAGATCTTAAAATTAAATCAACAGAAGATCTTTGGGGACTATCTGTAAAAGTGTGTAAACCAATCATTGAAACTGTTGCACCCTATTTAGCTTTAATATTTAATGCTAGTGTCGATCAAGGAGTTTTTCCGGACCTCATGAAACACAGTAAAGTAGTTCCATTGTTTAAATCCGGGGATAGCAAAGAAGCCAATAATTATAGGCCAGTGTCAATACTGCCGGTTCTCAGTAAGGTCTTCGAAAAGTTAATGCTCAACCAATTGTTGCGTCATTTTAACAAACATTCTATATTTTATGATCAACAGTACGGTTTTACCAAAGGGCGTTGCACAACTGACGCTGGTGTCACCCTAATAAAGAACATCTTTAACGCCTGGGAGGAAGCACAAGACGCCATTGGAATCTTTTGCGACCTCTCGAAGGCGTTCGATTGCGTTAACCATCAGACGCTATTGTTGAAGCTCGAGCACTATGGAATTAGACATACAGCCCTTGGGTTACTTAGATCATATTTAAAAGACAGACAAGTTAAAGTTCAGATAAACGGCGTAAACTCACTAGGGTCTGAAATGACAATGGGTGTTCCTCAAGGCTCGATATTGGGTCCATTCCTCTTTTTAGTTTATATTAACGATTTACCCCAATTACTACAAAATCAACCGAAAATGGTGTTGTTTGCTGATGACACATCTTTGATATTTAAAATAGATCGGCGGTCACAAAATCTTGATGATGTGAATAACTCGATTCATCAGGTCCAAAATTGGTTCACGGCAAACAATTTGGTACTAAATGAAAAAAAAACCAAATGTATTAGATTCACATTGCCGAATGTTAGAAGTAGCGAATGCGACATCATATTGAATGGCGAAAAGCTGGACTTTGTAAATCAAACAGTTTTCCTGGGAATCACTTTAGACGACAAATTGCAATGGAGTTCTCACATAACATCTCTTGCGGGTCGGCTGAGCTCGGCCGCTTATGCTGTTAGAAAGATAAGACAGTTGACGGATGTGGAGACCGCGCGTTTGGTCTATTTTAGTTACTTTCACAGCATTATGTCATACGGTATTTTATTGTGGGGCCGAGCGGCTGACATTGAATCCATATTTATATTGCAAAAGAGAGCTATCAGAGCCATATATAATTTAAGTCACAGAGAATCTCTTAGGGAGCTATTTAAAAATATTAATATTATGACAGTTTCTTGCCAATTCATTTATGAAAATATCATGTATGTAAGGAAAAATATACATCTCTTTAGTAAGGTCAGTGATAGACACAATTGTAATACGAGAAATAAAGATAAGTTAGATCAACCATCTTATAGACTAGCAAAAGTACACTCATCTTTCATGGGGTACTGTGTTAAATTTTATAACAAAATACCTTGTGATATATTAAAACTAAATGAAAGTAAATTTAAAACTTTAGTTAAAAGCACACTTTGTAAACAAGCATATTACAAATTAGATGATTATATTCAAGATAAGAATGCTTGGCAACATGTTGGTCCCGCTCCGTAGGGCAATCTTTGGTGTGGACAAAATCAAATTTGCTAATTTGTATTCCTATTCATAGTTTTTGTATTCTTAGGTTATTTTTTATATTTTTTCCAGAATTTGACTCACACAAGGTTCCGTTGTTGTTGAATTAGGTATTTTACCTATGTTTGCAATATTTGTAAGTATGTGAGAACCATGTTCCTATTTATAAAACTAATGAATTTACCTGTTAGTGCTTTTATTACTTTATACCTGTACGTTGTATAGTGGGTAGTGCTATTTTTGGGTGCATCGTCCTCACATATATGAATTTATTAATGTATGTACGTAAGTAAACTTTGTAAAACATATTTTTTTTAAAAAGAGTAAGTATGGAGTTTCTTGTGCGTTCTTCTCCATAACAAGCTACTTTCCGAATGCACGGTAGAGTAAATTTTTATTACTTGTACATTTTTTATTAACATTTAATTTTTGACGTTCAAAAGTGCCGCTTATTGGCCTAATTGAAATAAATATATTTGACTTTGACTTTGACTTTACCCTACCTACCCTACCTACCCTACCTACCCTACCTACCCTACCTACCCTACCTACCCTACCTACCCTACCTACCCTACCTACCCTACCTACCCTACCTACCCTACCTACCCTACCTACCCTACCTACCCTACCTACCCTACCTACCCTACCTACCCTACCTACCCTACCTACCCTACCTACCCTACCTACCCTACCTACCCTACCTACCCTACCTACCCTACCTACCCTACCTACCCTACCTACCCTACCTACCCTACCTACCCTACCTACCCTACCTACCCTACCTACCCTACCTACCCTACCTACCCTACCTACCCTACCTACCCTACCTACCCTACCTACCCTACCTACCCTACCTACCCTACCTACCCTACCTACCCTACCTACCCTACCTACCCTACCTACCCTACCTACCCTACCTACCCTACCTACCCTACCTACCCTACCTACCCTACCTACCCTACCTACCCTACCTACCCTACCTACCCTACCTACCCTACCTACCCTACCTACCCTACCTACCCTACCTACCCTACCTACCCTACCTACCCTACCTACCCTACCTACCCTACCTACCCTACCTACCCTACCTACCCTACCTACCCTACCTACCCTACCTACCCTACCTACCCTACCTACCCTACCTACCCTACCTACCCTACCTACCCTACCTACCCTACCTACCCTACCTACCCTACCTACCCTACCTACCCTACCTACCCTACCTACCCTACCTACCCTACCTACCCTACCTACCCTACCTACCCTACCTACCCTACCTACCCTACCTACCCTACCTACCCTACCTACCCTACCTACCCTACCTACCCTACCTACCCTACCTACCCTACCTACCCTACCTACCCTACCTACCCTACCTACCCTACCTACCCTACCTACCCTACCTACCCTACCTACCCTACCTACCCTACCTACCCTACCTACCCTACCTACCCTACCTACCCTACCTACCCTACCTACCCTACCTACCCTACCTACCCTACCTACCCTACCTACCCTACCTACCCTACCTACCCTACCTACCCTACCTACCCTACCTACCCTACCTACCCTACCTACCCTACCTACCCTACCTACCCTACCTACCCTACCTACCCTACCTACCCTACCTACCCTACCTACCCTACCTACCCTACCTACCCTACCTACCCTACCTACCCTACCTACCCTACCTACCCTACCTACCCTACCTACCCTACCTACCCTACCTACCCTACCTACCCTACCTACCCTACCTACCCTACCTACCCTACCTACCCTACCCTACCAACAGTTGCTAGACAGCAACAATGTGCAGGCGGTGCGAATCTTCACCGACGGCAGCAAGATTGAGGGGAAGGTCGGAGCCGCATTATCCATTTGGGATAATGAAGGCGAATTCCGGAACCTCAAACTTAGCTTAGCCGCGTACTGCACAGTCTACCAGGCGGAACTCCTGGCCATCTGCAAAGCGACGGACGTGATCCTTACGCGGCAAGAGACGAGCTATGGTTTGTACAGTGACTCAATGTCAGCATTGCAGACGCTTGCAAGCCATGGCTCTCTCCATCCCCTGGCAGTTCGCGCGCGCGCCAATTTGGCTCAAGCCCTGGGCCAGAGCAAAGCTGTGTCTTTGTTCTGGATCAAAGCCCACGCGGGCCTGCCTGGGAATGAGCGAGCGGACGAGTTGGCAAAGGAGGCAGCATTGTCGTTACGGAGGAAGCCGGACTACGACCAGTGTCCGGTATCATTTATCAAGCGACAGATCCGTTTGGAATCGCTTGATGAATGGAACCGAAGATATGTGTCGGGCGAGACAGCCTCTGTGACGAAAATGTTTCTTCCGGATGCCATAGCGGCTTTCCGTATTATAAAACAGGTGCGGCCCACAGGCGTTCTCACGCAGGTTTTGACGGGGCACGGCGGGTTCTCTGAATACTTGAATCGTTTCAAGTGTAAGGATAACCCATCGTGTGTCTGCGATCCAGGCGTGGCAGAGACTGTCCAGCACATACTTGTAGATTGCCCGTTATTTATCAGGGAACGCTACCAACTCGAATGTGAGCTGGACAGGAGACTGACGAAGGAGAGCCTGCATGGGCTCATGAGTAAGCAACACAGGGAAAAGTTCCTGGTGTACTGTGTTAATGTGGCTTCCACCGTCATTGCACGAAACCGAAGTTGAAGCGGCACTATGCTTCACTAGTATTATAAGAATATATGTAAGAAGCATAGAATAGCACGCACAAAACTGCAGTGACGAACGGTGCACTGGGGTAGTACCTAGCAACAACAGATTGTCTGTGTGATGAAAAGCACTGTAGTGCTTCTCATCCCTAAATGTAAGGCATTATTTATATTGTGATATTCCCTGTGATAAACAGCACTTCTGTACCTTACCTGTGATCTGCAGCACTTTTTGCATATTTTACTGTGATCAACAGCACTTTTTTTTTTGTATTCTTGTATATGTAGCACTTTTTCTTTTAACCTTACACTAAATAAATAAAGTTGCCTTTAAGTAATTAAACAAAGTGGGAGTCCCACCCACTGTATACAAGAAGACGTATGCAAGAAGAACCATGGTATGAAGAATGAAAGTACGAGAGGCATGAAAGAGGAATGGAATGAAAGAATTTGCACAGAATAGGCGCCAACTTTGTTGAGCGGGATCAGTATTAAAAAAAAAAAATAAAAAAAAAATAAAAAAAAAAAAAAATACCTACCCTACCTACCCTACCTACCCTACCTACCCTACCTACCCTACCTACCCTACCTACCCTACCTACCCTACCTACCCTACCTACCCTACCTACCCTACCTACCCTACCTACCCTACCTACCCTACCTACCCTACCTACCCTACCTACCCTACCTACCCTACCTACCCTACCTACCCTACCTACCCTACCTACCCTACCTACCCTACCTACCCTACCTACCGTACCTACCGTACCTACCGTACCTACCCTACCTACCCTACCTACCCTACCTACCCTACCTACCCTACCTACCCTACCTACCCTACCTACCCTACTACCCTACCTACCCTACCTACCCTACCTACCCTACCTACCCTACCTACCCTACCTACCCTACCTACCCTACCTACCCTACCTACCCTACCTACCCTACCTACCCTACCTACCCTACCTACCCTACCTACCCTACCTACCCTACCTACCCTACCTACCCTACCTACCCTACCTACCCTACCTACCCTACCTACCTACCTACCCTACCTACCCTACCTACCCTACCTACCCTACCTACCCTACCTACCCTACCTACCCTACCTACCCTACCTACCCTACCTACCCTACCTACCCTACCTACCCTACCTACCCTACCTACCCTACCTACCCTACCTACCCTACCTACCCTACCTACCCTACCTACCCTACCTACCCTACCTACCCTACCTACCCTACTACCTACTACCCTACCTACCCTACCTACCCTACCTACCCTACCTACCCTACCTACCCTACCTACCCTACCTACCCTACCTACCCTACCTACCCTACCTACCCTACCTACCCTACCTACCCTACCTACCTACCTACCCTACCTACCCTACCTACCCTACCTACCCTACCTACCCTACCTACCCTACCTACCCTACCTACCCTACCTACCCTACCTACCCTACCTACCCTACCTACCCTACCTACCCTACCTACCCTACCTACCCTACCTACCCTACCTACCCTACCTACCCTACCTACCCTACCTACCCTACCTACCCTACCTACCCTACCTACCCTACCTACCCTACCTACCCTACCTACCCTACCTACCCTACCTACCCTACCTACCCTACCTACCCTACCTACCCTACCTACCCTACCTACCCTACCTACCCTACCTACCCTACCTACCCTACCTACCCTACCTACCCTACCTACCCTACCTACCCTACCTACCCTACCTACCCTACCTACCCTACCTACCCTACCTACCCTACCTACCCTACCTACCCTACCTACCCTACCTACCCTACCTACCCTACCTACCCTACCTACCCTACCTACCCTACCTACCCTACCTACCCTACCTACCCTACCTACCCTACCTACCCTACCTACCCTACCTACCCTACCTACCCTACCTACCCTACCTACCCTACCTACCCTACCTACCCTACCTACCCTACCTACCCTACCTACCCTACCTACCCTACCTACCCTACCTACCTACCTACCCTACCTACCCTACCTACCCTACCTACCCTACCTACCCTACCTACCTACCTACCCTACCTACCGTACCTACCCTACCTACCGTACCTACCGTACCTACCGTACCTACCCTACCTACCCTACCTACCGTACCTACCCTACCTACCCTACCTACCCTACCTACCCTACCTACCCTACCTACCCTACCTACCCTACCTACCCTACTACCCTACCTACCCTACCTACCCTACCTACCCTACCTACCCTACCTACCCTACCTACCCTACCTACCCTACCTACCCTACCTACCCTACCTACCCTACCTACCGTACCTACCCTACCTACCCTACCTACCCTACCTACCCTACCTACCCTACCTACCCTACCTACCCTACCTACCCTACCTACCCTACCTACCCTACCTACCCTACCTACCCTACCTACCCTACCTACCCTACCTACCCTACCTACCCTACCTACCCTACCTACCCTACCTACCCTACCTACCCTACCTACCCTACCTACCCTACCTACCCTACCTACCCTACCTACCCTACCTACCCTACCTACCCTACCTACCCTACCTACCCTACCTACCCTACCTACCCTACCTACCCTACCTACCCTACCTACCCTACCTACCCTACCTACCCTACCTACCCTACCTACCCTACCTACCCTACCTACCCTACCTACCCTACCTACCCTACCTACCCTACCTACCCTACCTACCCTACCTACCCTACCTACCCTACCTACCCTACCTACCCTACCTACCCTACCTACCCTACCTACCCTACCTACCCTACCTACCCTACCTACCCTACCTACCCTACCTACCCTACCTACCCTACCTACCCTACCTACCCTACCTACCCTACCTACCCTACCTACCCTACCTACCCTACCTACCCTACCTACCCTACCTACCCTACCTACCCTACCTACCCTACCTACCCTACCTACCCTACCTACCCTACCTACCCTACCTACCCTACCTACCCTACCTACCCTACCTACCCTACCTACCCTACCTACCCTACCTACCCTACCTACCCTACCTACCCTACCTACCCTACCTACCCTACCTACCCTACCTACCCTACCTACCCTACCTACCCTACCTACCCTACCTACCCTACCTACCCTACCTACCCTACCTACCCTACCTACCCTACCTACCCTACCTACCCTACCTACCCTACCTACCCTACCTACCCTACCTACCCTACCTACCCTACCTACCCTACCTACCCTACCTACCCTACCTACCCTACCTACCCTACCTACCCTACCTACCCTACCTACCCTACCTACCCTACCTACCCTACCTACCCTACCTACCCTACCTACCCTACCTACCCTACCTACCCTACCTACCCTACCTACCCTACCTACCCTACCTACCCTACCTACCCTACCTACCCTACCTACCCTACCTACCCTACCTACCCTACCTACCCTACCTACCCTACCTACCCTACCTACCCTACCTACCCTACCTACCCTACCTACCCTACCTACCCTACCTACCCTACCTACCCTACCTACCCTACCTACCCTACCCTACCAACAGTTGCTAGACAGCAACAATGTGCAGGCGGTGCGAATCTTCACCGACGGCAGCAAGATTGAGGGGAAGGTCGGAGCCGCATTATCCATTTGGGATAATGAAGGCGAATTCCGGAACCTCAAACTTAGCTTAGCCGCGTACTGCACAGTCTACCAGGCGGAACTCCTGGCCATCTGCAAAGCGACGGACGTGATCCTTACGCGGCAAGAGACGAGCTATGGTTTGTACAGTGACTCAATGTCAGCATTGCAGACGCTTGCAAGCCATGGCTCTCTCCATCCCCTGGCAGTTCGCGCGCGCGCCAATTTGGCTCAAGCCCTGGGCCAGAGCAAAGCTGTGTCTTTGTTCTGGATCAAAGCCCACGCGGGCCTGCCTGGGAATGAGCGAGCGGACGAGTTGGCAAAGGAGGCAGCATTGTCGTTACGGAGGAAGCCGGACTACGACCAGTGTCCGGTATCATTTATCAAGCGACAGATCCGTTTGGAATCGCTTGATGAATGGAACCGAAGATATGTGTCGGGCGAGACAGCCTCTGTGACGAAAATGTTTCTTCCGGATGCCATAGCGGCTTTCCGTATTATAAAACAGGTGCGGCCCACAGGCGTTCTCACGCAGGTTTTGACGGGGCACGGCGGGTTCTCTGAATACTTGAATCGTTTCAAGTGTAAGGATAACCCATCGTGTGTCTGCGATCCAGGCGTGGCAGAGACTGTCCAGCACATACTTGTAGATTGCCCGTTATTTATCAGGGAACGCTACCAACTCGAATGTGAGCTGGACAGGAGACTGACGAAGGAGAGCCTGCATGGGCTCATGAGTAAGCAACACAGGGAAAAGTTCCTGGTGTACTGTGTTAATGTGGCTTCCACCGTCATTGCACGAAACCGAAGTTGAAGCGGTTCACTAGTATTATAAGAATATATGTAAGAAGCATAGAATAGCACGCACAAAACTGCAGTGACGAACGGTGCACTGGGGTAGTACCTAGCAACAACAGATTGTCTGTGTGATGAAAAGCACTGTAGTGCTTCTCATCCCTAAATGTAAGGCATTATTTATATTGTGATATTCCCTGTGATAAACAGCACTTCTGTACCTTACCTGTGATCTGCAGCACTTTTTGCATATTTTACTGTGATCAACAGCACTTTTTTTTTTGTATTCTTGTATATGTAGCACTTTTTCTTTTAACCTTACACTAAATAAATAAAGTTGCCTTTAAGTAATTAAACAAAGTGGGAGTCCCACCCACTGTATACAAGAAGACGTATGCAAGAAGAACCATGGTATGAAGAATGAAAGTACGAGAGGCATGAAAGAGGAATGGAATGAAAGAATTTGCACAGAATAGGCGCCAACTTTGTTGAGCGGGATCAGTATTAAAAAAAAAAAATAAAAAAAAAATAAAAAAAAAAAAAAATACCTACCCTACCTACCCTACCTACCCTACCTACCCTACCTACCCTACCTACCCTACCTACCCTACCTACCCTACCTACCCTACCTACCCTACCTACCCTACCTACCCTACCTACCCTACCTACCCTACCTACCCTACCTACCCTACCTACCCTACCTACCCTACCTACCCTACCTACCCTACCTACCCTACCTACCCTACCTACCCTACCTACCCTACCTACCCTACCTACCCTACCTACCCTACCTACCCTACCTACCCTACCTACCCTACCTACCCTACCTACCCTACCTACCCTACCTACCCTACCTACCCTACCTACCCTACCTACCCTACCTACCCTACCTACCCTACCTACCCTACCTACCCTACCTACCCTACCTACCCTACCTACCCTACCTACCCTACCTACCCTACCTACCCTACCTACCCTACCTACCCTACCTACCCTACCTACCCTACCTACCCTACCTACCCTACCTACCCTACCTACCCTACCTACCCTACCTACCCTACCTACCCTACCTACCCTACCTACCCTACCTACCCTACCTACCCTACCTACCCTACCTACCCTACCTACCCTACCTACCCTACCTACCCTACCTACCCTACCTACCCTACCTACCCTACCTACCCTACCTACCGTACCTACCGTACCTACCCTACCTACCCTACCTACCCTACCTACCCTACCGGCCCGGTCGGCAATAGCATACTGCTAAGGTGGATGAGGGGACAGGAGCTAAATCGTTCGAAAATATAAGATACCATGTCGTGCAGGCGAACCTGCAAAAGAAAAAACTGGCAACCGAGGAACTCATACTCGAAGCTGGGCGCAGGAAAGTCAGGTACGCTCTTGTCCAGGAACCCTATATAGGGGCGAAGGGAGAGATGAAGACCTACCCCGGGACAAGAGTAATTCAGGCAACAAGAACGGGCGATAAAGTCATCAAAGCCGCGATAGTCATCTTCGATAGTGGAGTGGACGCAGTGGCGTGTCCAACACTGACTACTGAAAATGTAGCAGTTGCAAGGTTGACGGTAGAGAACACCACCACCGTAGTAGCGTCCGTCTACTTCGAGGACTATATCGATATCGAGCCATACCTCGACCAGCTGAGGAAATTAGTTTACAAAACTCAGGGGGCAAAATTACTGGTGGGAGGTGATGTGAACGCCTGGAGTGCATGGTGGGGAAGCGAGAGAGAGGATGAAAGGGGAAGACTTTTGTCTGGAACCCTAGACGAGCTCAACCTCCATGTACTAAATTGCGGAAACATCCCAACTTTTGACACAATAAGAGGGGAAAAGAGGTACAAGAGCACAGTGGACATCACGGCCTGTTCAGAGGACTTGCTTCGACATGTGGAAGAATGGAGAGTAGACACGGAAATGACGAGTTCAGACCACAATGCAATAGTACTTAGAATCTTATCAAAAAAAGGAATTGGTAGTAAAATAAAATATAGCAGTACTAGGGTTTACAATACGAAAAAAGCCAACTGGGAACACTTTGGGGTAGAAATTACAAAAACATTAATAGACAACAAAATTGATAAGACATATATTGATAGTATAAATACTTTAGAAGGCCTAGAAAAATGTATAGAGGATTTAACAAAAATAATTACAGAAACTTGTGACAATACAATACCTAGAATAAAGAAAGTAGATAAAACGTACTTACCATGGTGGACAGAAGAACTCGATCGGCTCAAGAAATCCATGTGCACCAAGAAGCGAAGAATTCGTTGCGCGGCTCCTCGTCGTCGTGAATGGGTCGTGATGGAGTACCTGAGGGCGAAGGAAGAGTATGAGTCCCAAGCATACAAGGCACAAATTGAGAGCTGGAAAAGCTTCTGTGGGAGGCAGGACGGGGAGAGCGTCTGGAATGGCATATATAGGGTTATCCAAAAAACTAAGAAGCGGCACGAAGATCTGCCGATAGTCCGAGATGGAGAGGCATTAAACTCAGAGGAATCAGCCAGGGTTCTGGCGGAAACCTTCTTCCCAGATGATGACGAGAAGGAAGACAACTCCGAACACGCCCAGACAAGAGAGGCAGCGGCACGTTCAGAAGAAGGCATGCCGGGGGACAAAACGGATCCACCCTTCACTCTTGCTGAACTCAGGTATGCAGCGAGGAGTTTTAATCCGAAGAAGGCGCCGGGCCCTGACGGGCTCACAGCGGACATTTGTGAGGCCGCCATCAGATGCAATGAGCAAGTGTTCTTAGCCATAACAAACAAATGTCTCGAGTTGTCCTGTTTCCCGGAAAAGTGGAAGGAGGCGGCGGTCGTCGTACTAAGAAAGCCTGGAAAGGACAATTACACCCACCCAAAATCCTACCGACCGATCGGACTTCTGCCTATTCTCGGAAAGATCCTAGAGAAAATGCTGGTGCGGAGACTGAGGTGGCATATGCTACCCAAAATGAATCCTCGTCAATATGGATTTGTGCCTCAGCGAAGCACGGAGGACGCTCTGTACGACATGACGCAATATATAGAATTGAAGTTAAAGGAGAAGAACCTCGTGGTGGTTGTCTCACTAGACATAGAAGGAGCATTTGACAGTGCGTGGTGGCCAGCAATAAAAAGTCGCCTGGCGGAGAAAAAGTGCCCACTCAACCTCCGAAGACTGGTGGGGAACTACCTGGAAAACAGAGGAGTCGCGGTGAGATATGCTGGAACGGAATACAGGAAGAGGACTTCAAAAGGATGCGTACAAGGATCAATCGCAGGCCCCACGTTCTGGAATGTGGTCCTGAACCCGCTGCTTGAAGAACTGGAGGAGAGGAAAACGTACTGCCAGGCATTTGCAGATGATGTGGTGCTTATATTTTCCGGGAAAACAGCTCTGGATCTGGAGATCGAAGCCAATGCCAGCCTGGCACATGTGCAGCGGTGGGGTGTTCGAAACAAACTAAAGTTTGCGCCGCATAAAACTCATGCCATGCTGCTAACTAAGAAGCTAAAGTTCGACACACCACGGCTGCGTATGGGCGGGGTTGACATTGCGCTGGTAGAGGAAATAAAGCTGCTCGGACTTATAATCGACCGGAAGATGACTTTCCGGAGCCACGTCACTTACATCTGCAAAAAAGCCATCAACATCTTTAGGCAGCTGTCCGGCGCAGCAAGGGTAACCTGGGGATTAAACCCGGAAGTGGTAAGGGTTATCTATACTGCGGTTGTAGAGCCGGTGATCCTCTATGCAGCTAGTGTATGGGCCAAAGCGGCGGACAAGATCTACGTACAAAAACAACTCAACGCTGTTCTTAGGGGCTTCGCCCAGAAAATCAGCAAGGCTTACAGGACGGTGTCACTGAATTCAGCTCTGATCTTGACAGGACTGCTGCCTCTTGATCTAAGAGTCAAGGAAGTAGCATCCCTTTATGAGGCGAAGAGAGGGAAGCCTCAGTCATTCCTCAGAGATCGATCAGTCGAAGCAAAAATGAGCTTCCTGGCGAGGCCTCACCCAGCTGAGGAAGAAGAACTCGAATTCCAATGCTTGGAGAGCGAAGCGGAGGTACAGCAGCGCATGAGGGAGGGTACAGTACAAATCTTTACGGATGGGAGCAAAATAGAGGGCAAGGTTGGGGCTGCCCTATCCTGCTGGAATGGGGCAGTCGAAACCAAAAGCAAGAAATTTAAGCTCGAGGGGTACTGTACCGTCTTCCAAGCGGAGCTCTATGCAGTAAATCAGGCTACGGAGTTGATCGCACATAGCACGGCAGAAGAGTTCAACATATTTAGTGACTCCAGATCAACTCTGGAGCTATTGAGGAACGGAGACACTTGCAACCCGCTCGCATTGGAAACAAAAAGAAATATTAAGAATCTGAAATTTTCAGGCAAGAATGTGCGCCTGTATTGGGTCAGGGCCCACGTTGGGATACAGGGAAATGAAAGGGCAGACGAACTTGCGAAAACAGCGGCACTGACTTTAAAAAAGAAATCAGACTATGATAAATGTCCCATCTCATTTGTCAAGCAAACCATACGAAGTGCTTCGATTGAAAAGTGGGAAGAAAGATATCAAAGAGAGTGCAAAGCCAGTGTCACTAAAATATTCTTTCCCTCAGCCACAGATGCCTATAGAACAAGTAGGAAGATTCCACTAACATACCTACATACGCAGCTCTTCACGGGGCACGGGGGCTTCTCCCAATATCTTAACCGTTTTAAAAAAAAGGACTCACCTTCATGCATCTGCGACCCGGTCGCAGAAGAATCGATCTTGCACATTATAGCTGAGTGCCCAGTGTATGGGCTAGCCAGATTCAACCTTGAACAAAAATTGAACGTAAAAATTATAGAAAATAACATAAACATAATCATGAAAAATAAAGACAAACGAGGTCAATTCTTAGATTTTTGTTTAAAAATAATAAGAAATGTGATAGATAGAAATAAAACTTAGATTAAGAAATTAACACAGTAAATATAGTGAGTTATATTGTACTACGTGTTAAATATATAAGGCATTGTAATAGCTGTGTAAGACAAAAAGAAAAAAAAAAAAAAGAAAAAAAAAAAAAATGAAAAAAAAAAATTATAAGAATAAGAAGTTATGTATATACACTAAATAAAGGGAAAAATAAAAAAAAATAAGAAAAAAAAAAAAAAAAAAACCAAAAGTAAAAAAAAAAAAAAATAGCCCGATCCAGCTAATAGTGATAAGCAGATGAAAATATAATGGCCTGTAATAATCGTTAAGTAAATTAGTAAAAATAGTATTTTATATAGTCTGTAACCCCAGTAGTCCCGTCCTGCGACTGCTATTCTGTTGATGATAATGTAAATACTGTTATAAAATTGTCACAGAAAAATAAGCCTCCGACAGCAATATCGGGGAAAACCGTGTACAAGAGCGAATACCTACCCTACCTACCCTACCTACCCTACCTACCCTACCTACCCTACCTACCCTACCTACCCTACCTACCCTACCTACCCTACCTACCCTACCTACCCTACCTACCCTACCTACCCTACCTACCCTACCTACCCTACCTACCCTACCTACCCTACCTACCCTACCTACCCTACCTACCCTACCTACCCTACCTACCCTACCTACCCTACCTACCCTACCTACCCTACCTACCCTACCTACCCTACCTACCCTACCTACCCTACCTACCGTACCTACCCTACCTACCCTACCTACCCTACCTACCCTACCTACCCTACCTACCCTACCTACCCTACCTACCCTACCTACCCTACCTACCCTACCTACCCTACCTACCCTACCTACCCTACCTACCCTACCTACCCTACCTACCCTACCTACCCTACCTACCCTACCTACCCTACCTACCCTACCTACCCTACCTACCCTACCTACCCTACCTACCCTACCTACCCTACCTACCCTACCTACCCTACCTACCCTACCTACCCTACCTACCCTACCTACCCTACCTACCCTACCTACCCTACCTACCCTACCTACCCTACCTACCCTACCTACCCTACCTACCCTACCTACCCTACCTACCCTACCCTACCTACCCTACCTACCCTACCTACCCTACCTACCCTACCTACCCTACCTACCCTACCTACCCTACCTACCCTACCTACCCTACCTACCCTACCTACCCTACCTACCCTACCTACCCTACCTACCCTACCTACCCTACCTACCCTACCTACCCTACCTACCCTACCTACCCTACCTACCCTACCTACCCTACCTACCCTACCTACCCTACCTACCCTACCTACCCTACCTACCCTACCTACCCTACCTACCCTACCTACCCTACCTACCCTACCTACCCTACCTACCCTACCTACCCTACCTACCCTACCTACCCTACCTACCCTACCTACCCTACCTACCCTACCTACCCTACCTACCCTACCTACCCTACCTACCCTACCTACCCTACCTACCCTACCTACCCTACCTACCCTACCTACCCTACCTACCCTACCTACCCTACCTACCCTACCTACCCTACCTACCCTACCTACCCTACCTACCCTACCTACCCTACCTACCCTACCTACCCTACCTACCCTACCTACCCTACCTACCCTACCTACCCTACCCTACCAACAGTTGCTAGACAGCAACAATGTGCAGGCGGTGCGAATCTTCACCGACGGCAGCAAGATTGAGGGGAAGGTCGGAGCCGCATTATCCATTTGGGATAATGAAGGCGAATTCCGGAACCTCAAACTTAGCTTAGCCGCGTACTGCACAGTCTACCAGGCGGAACTCCTGGCCATCTGCAAAGCGACGGACGTGATCCTTACGCGGCAAGAGACGAGCTATGGTTTGTACAGTGACTCAATGTCAGCATTGCAGACGCTTGCAAGCCATGGCTCTCTCCATCCCCTGGCAGTTCGCGCGCGCGCCAATTTGGCTCAAGCCCTGGGCCAGAGCAAAGCTGTGTCTTTGTTCTGGATCAAAGCCCACGCGGGCCTGCCTGGGAATGAGCGAGCGGACGAGTTGGCAAAGGAGGCAGCATTGTCGTTACGGAGGAAGCCGGACTACGACCAGTGTCCGGTATCATTTATCAAGCGACAGATCCGTTTGGAATCGCTTGATGAATGGAACCGAAGATATGTGTCGGGCGAGACAGCCTCTGTGACGAAAATGTTTCTTCCGGATGCCATAGCGGCTTTCCGTATTATAAAACAGGTGCGGCCCACAGGCGTTCTCACGCAGGTTTTGACGGGGCACGGCGGGTTCTCTGAATACTTGAATCGTTTCAAGTGTAAGGATAACCCATCGTGTGTCTGCGATCCAGGCGTGGCAGAGACTGTCCAGCACATACTTGTAGATTGCCCGTTATTTATCAGGGAACGCTACCAACTCGAATGTGAGCTGGACAGGAGACTGACGAAGGAGAGCCTGCATGGGCTCATGAGTAAGCAACACAGGGAAAAGTTCCTGGTGTACTGTGTTAATGTGGCTTCCACCGTCATTGCACGAAACCGAAGTTGAAGCGGCACTATGCTTCACTAGTATTATAAGAATATATGTAAGAAGCATAGAATAGCACGCACAAAACTGCAGTGACGAACGGTGCACTGGGGTAGTACCTAGCAACAACAGATTGTCTGTGTGATGAAAAGCACTGTAGTGCTTCTCATCCCTAAATGTAAGGCATTATTTATATTGTGATATTCCCTGTGATAAACAGCACTTCTGTACCTTACCTGTGATCTGCAGCACTTTTTGCATATTTTACTGTGATCAACAGCACTTTTTTTTTTGTATTCTTGTATATGTAGCACTTTTTCTTTTAACCTTACACTAAATAAATAAAGTTGCCTTTAAGTAATTAAACAAAGTGGGAGTCCCACCCACTGTATACAAGAAGACGTATGCAAGAAGAACCATGGTATGAAGAATGAAAGTACGAGAGGCATGAAAGAGGAATGGAATGAAAGAATTTGCACAGAATAGGCGCCAACTTTGTTGAGCGGGATCAGTATTAAAAAAAAAAAATAAAAAAATAAAAAAAAAAAAAAAAAATACCTACCCTACCTACCCTACCTACCCTACCTACCCTACCTACCCTACCTACCCTACCTACCCTACCTACCCTACCTACCCTACCTACCCTACCTACCCTACCTACCCTACCTACCCTACCTACCCTACCTACCCTACCTACCCTACCTACCCTACCTACCCTACCTACCCTACCTACCCTACCTACCCTACCTACCCTACCTACCCTACCTACCCTACCTACCCTACCTACCCTACCTACCCTACCTACCCTACCTACCCTACCTACCCTACCTACCCTACCTACCCTACCTACCCTACCTACCCTACCTACCCTACCTACCCTACCTACCCTACCTACCCTACCTACCCTACCTACCCTACCTACCCTACCTACCCTACCTACCCTACCTACCCTACCTACCCTACCTACCCTACCTACCCTACCTACCCTACCTACCCTACCTACCCTACCTACCCTACCTACCCTACCTACCCTACCTACCCTACCTACCCTACCTACCCTACCTACCCTACCTACCCTACCTACCCTACCTACCCTACCTACCCTACCTACCCTACCTACCCTACCTACCCTACCTACCCTACCTACCCTACCTACCCTACCTACCCTACCTACCCTACCTACCCTACCTACCCTACCTACCCTACCTACCCTACCTACCCTACCTACCCTACCTACCCTACCTACCCTACCTACCCTACCTACCCTACCTACCCTACCTACCCTACCTACCCTACCTACCCTACCTACCCTACCTACCCTACCTACCCTACCTACCCTACCTACCCTACCTACCCTACCTACCCTACCTACCCTACCTACCCTACCTACCCTACCTACCCTACCTACCCTACCTACCCTACCTACCCTACCTACCCTACCTACCCTACCTACCCTACCTACCCTACCTACCCTACCTACCCTACCTACCCTACCTACCCTACCTACCCTACCTACCCTACCTACCCTACCTACCCTACCTACCCTACCTACCCTACCTACCCTACCTACCCTACCTACCCTACCTACCCTACCTACCCTACCTACCCTACCTACCCTACCTACCCTACCTACCCTACCTACCCTACCTACCCTACCTACCCTACCTACCCTACCTACCCTACCTACCCTACCTACCCTACCTACCCTACCTACCCTACCTACCCTACCTACCCTACCTACCCTACCTACCCTACCTACCCTACCTACCCTACCTACCCTACCTACCCTACCTACCCTACCTACCCTACCTACCCTACCTACCCTACCTACCCTACCTACCCTACCTACCCTACCTACCCTACCTACCCTACCTACCCTACCTACCCTACCTACCCTACCTACCCTACCTACCCTACCTACCCTACCTACCCTACCTACCCTACCTACCCTACCTACCCTACCTACCCTACCTACCCTACCTACCCTACCTACCCTACCTACCCTACCTACCCTACCTACCCTACCTACCCTACCTACCCTACCTACCCTACCTACCCTACCTACCCTACCTACCCTACCTACCCTACCTACCCTACCTACCCTACCTACCCTACCTACCCTACCTACCCTACCTGAGTCTCTCACGAGCCACTAGTCCGAACGGCTGCGTTTTTGCGAGCTCCGCGCCCCAAAAATCTTAAAAAGAGCAATTTAAAACGCAAAAGCGAAAGTGATACGGGAAAAGTTGTGAGGCAGTGAGTGCTACAGGATAGTGTTATTAAAAGTGAAATCGAGTGAGAGACTAAAAAGCTGTGACAAGAAACGGGAAAATTTTCACTGAAAGTGAAAAGCGTCTTAGATAAGCGCCTGCGGCGCGCGATCATTCAGCACGACATCCCGATTTTATCCGACCCCAGGAAGTGTTATCCCAGTGCCTACACCCCCTGAAAATTTAAAAAATTTCCGGCGTCCCAAAGGGGGACTTCCATCCAGTTTCCCGAAACGCGAAGCGGAAAAACGGCAAAAAAACACAACTCTGTGGGAAGTGAGTGCGGCGTGCGACTGGTCGCGTGTACCCACCTTTTTATTGAACGATAAATACCACAAACTAAGTTCCTATAGTGGGTTAAAAACTTGGATTTTCTGGCCAACCTTTTTGACCTCCCGCGGTGCTTTTCCGATTTTCGGATAGGAAGTGACACGAACTATTCCACAAAATATTTATCCTGTCCGAAATCGAGGAGAAGTCAGCTTCTCCAGGAATTTCACATTGAGCGTCCCAGTGCCCTCGACGACCCTGGTGATTCTTGGAATTTTCCCACGAAATCCAAGGAAGCAGTCCGTGTTTCCAGCCGATCGACAAAATTTCCGCGGAATTTCATTACGCGGAAAACCTGCTGGAAGCCTGAAACGGAAAAGTTAAGACCTGGATAGCTCCCTCGAGCAGCCAGCAGCCGACCCAGAAAATATTACTCAGACCATAGAACTACAAGTACCAAACCAAGGTATTTGCCGTTAAATTTTTTGTTTTTCGTTTCCAAAAGATTTTTCTTCACCTATATTTTATAACCACCACTTTTCTAAAATCAATTTATATAGACCAGTTAAAAACCTAGTTTATAAAAATTTAAAACCTTAATTCAGAGCTAGATTTTAGTACTAAGCCATCATTTCTTTGTCAATCCATTTTGTTCACACGCTCTGAATTAACTTTGTAGTCATCCTGTCTATGATTTTATAATTTAAATAGCCTAGATCTCGGCCTGGGACCGATCTAGACAAAAAGTGCGACTGGATTTTGAATTTCTAGCACCTAGACCAGTCGTGCATAAACTTAGATTTTTGGAAACGGTCAAGATAAAAAAGTCCGTTTTCAAGCTCGTATCGTAAGTGTTGAAAATTTATAAATTTTATGTAGGTATCACGACTGTGACGAGGTGTTGACGCGCAATACAAGCCAAACCTCGGGCATTCTAGAAGCTCAGTTGCCATTTTGTAACAGGAAATTTTCCATTATATTTGCCAGAAATCTTCCATTAGTTTCAAGTCTCTTTTAAAAATAAAACCGCTACGTCACGGAAGATTTCAAAATCTCAAATTTTAAAATTTATCATTATATCGGAGATACTTTTCGTAACCCTTAACTTTATATCTCCTAAACGGTTGGGAATATTAAAGTTTAGACAAAATTTCCCCCCTCCCTAGAATCCGCCCTCCCAATCGGAAATCATATTCACATAGGCCCCCTAGACCCCCTTTTTGACCCCCTTTTATTGACCCCCAAAATTTTTTAAAGGCTACTGGACTAGCCTTGTACAGTTTATAGATTCTTTAAATACACTTCCCCCCTCAGGACCCCAACTCCCCCATCCCCGGTTTTTCACTGAGACCCCCAGGGACCCACTCGGAACCCCCCCCCCCCTCCACCAACCCCCCAACTGGAAATTTCTTCACCCCCCCGGACCCTATCTTTGGTCCCGGAGGTCATAGACCCACCAAGTTTGGGTTCCTCGTAATCGGGAGGAGAAGACCTACAAATTGGCCCCAACACAATTGCTGGAAACGCCCCCAAAATTTTTCAATAAACTTTTAATTCTTGAAAAATAAATACAAATAAAATAAATAAATATATTTTGTTTTCCGCCACATTAGATCACACTGCGATACGGGTTTGGTGGTCTGCAGTTCGTTTTAATTTTAAGACATACAGTAGCACTTTTGTGCTGCTGTATCTTTAGGTTAAGACCATACTAAGCACTGTATTGCTTAAATTTAATCTTTTGTAAATAATTATAACTGTGGACATATAGTAGTACTTTTGTGCTACTATATTTTAGAATAAGATTAGAATAGGAAATTTAAACTTGCAAGACATTCTCGCAAGAGAATTATTTTAACTTTTGACATCTGACACACAAAAGAGGTACCCTTTACAGTACCCCTTTTTTACATTGACACATAAAAGGGGTATCTTTACAATATCCCCTTTTTACTTTACACTAAATAAAGGTGCCCTTTACAACACCTCTATTTTGACATTATAATAATCCCAGCCACCTCTCACTTTCCAAAATGTCCGGCATGCCTGGTGTGCGCACACCCATCAAGCACTCGGCGACAACCAAATCCCTGACTAAAAGCCCCCAGAAGGCACCTGAGGAGGCAGGTCCTTCGACGCAGAACGTCAGGAGGAGCGTGGGTGAATGGGAGGCAGGTAAAACCGTTACAAAGCGGACTCCACCTAAAAAACTGGAAAGACCATCACCAGTTATGTCGATCTCCTTTGAGGTCGGCAGCCCGCCTACCCAAAGAAGTAAAGTCGCTGAGGCAAGAATAGCCTCCAACAAAATAAAAGCCTTGATGACCACGTCGAAGACCACCAAAAATGAAACAAAGGCGGAGGTCAAGGCGCAGGCAGACCGGCTCTACCAGCTAGTTAAGGAGCTTGAGCAGGGAAAAGCCCCCCCAACCGTCAAGACAAAGGCATCGATCGGGATCCAAGTCCAGGAGGAGCCAAGGACTGAGCAAGCCCTACCCCCGTGCTCGGAGGCTATCCGTGAGGTCGAGATGAACTCCCTCAGGCGTGCTCTAGAAGAGCATAGCCGAAACCTGGCCGAAAACAGCCTGAAAATGGACAGGCTGAAAGAGGCGCTACAAACTAGCCGAGACCAGATGGTCTCGTATGCTAGCGTAGCGGCAAGTCGGCCATCCAACCAGATTCCGAAACAGACCACACTACACTCCATCGTAGTGTCGGCCAGGGATGAGAAGCAAACGGGGGAGCAAGTCCTGGACAGACTAAGGAAGGTCGTAAATGCCAAGGAAGGGGGTATAGCGGTAGAGAAAGTGAGGAAAGCGAAAGATAGGAGAGTTATTGTGAGCTGTAGTACAGAAGAGGATAGGGAAAAGTTGAAGGAAAAGATTAGGAGGGCACCCGAGCTGGATGCCCAAAATATTAAGAATAAAAACCCACAGGTGGTGTTGCGCGGCGTAATGCAGTACAACACAAATGAGGATGTAATAAAGGCGCTCAAAAACCAAAACGCCGCCATCTTTCGAGATCTTAAAGATGAGCAGGCGAAAATAGATATAATCTACAGAAAGCGAGCCAGGAACCCGCACATGTGTCACGTAGTGATGAGGGTCGCCACAGAGGTTTGGCGGCGCATGCTCGAGGTCGGGTCGGTGCATGTGGAGTTTCATAGGGTGACGGTCGAGGACCAATCCCCGCTGGTCCAGTGCTCGCTCTGCCTCGGGTATGGGCATAGCCGACGCCTTTGCACGGAGTCCGTGCCAAAGTGCAGCCACTGTGGCGGTCCCCACATGAGGACGGAGTGCGCGGACTGGGCCGCTGGCCTACCTCCAAAGTGCTGCAATTGCGTGCGCGCGAAGACTGACAGCACAGACCATCATGCTTTCAGCTCGGAGTGCGTAGTTAGGAAAAGGTGGGATGCAATAGCCCGATCTGTTATTGCGTATTGCTAAGGGCAACACGGAGACTCCAGCCCAACAAAACGCAAGACCATACCGTGTGGCCCAAGCTAATCTACAACGTAAGGACCTGGCAACGACCGAACTTTTTTTAGAGGCCAGTAAAAGGAAGATCGCGTGGGCGCTTATCCAGGAGCCGTACGTGGGAGGGGCGCGAGGTATGAAGAGCTACCGAGGTTCGCGAATCTACCAGTGCGAGGTTGATGGAAGTGGGAGGGTAAAGGCGGCAATTGCCGTCTTTGACGATGACCTGGATGTCATTCCCTACCCGAAACTTACCACAAATAACATCGTTGTGGTGGGGATCCGGACTAAAGCCTGGGAGATCGCAGTAGTTTCTTACTACTTCGAGCCAGACCAACCCATAGGGCCATACCTGGACCAGTTGACCCGGATCAAATCGGAAATGGCCACCGGTAGATTGCTTATAGGCGGCGACGCTAACGCTAAGAGTCCTTGGTGGGGCAGCATCGTTGAAGACTCCAAGGGCGAGGAAATGTCCGGAACCCTGGAGGACTTAGAGCTTCAGGTGCTGAATACTGGCGACGCTCCCACATTTGACACTGTCCGAGGTGGTCGAGTGTATAATAGCCACGTGGACGTCACGGCATGCTCGCTCGACCTTTTTGACCTGGTGGACGGTTGGCGGGTCGACACAGGAGCAACATCCTCGGACCATAACACAATATTTTTCGAAATTAAAGTTAAAAGGGATAAAGGGGTAAATATCACCAGGACGACCAGGAAATTTAACACAAGAAAGGCGGACTGGGATACATTTAAAGATAAATTAAGGGATATCAAAATTGAAAATAATATAAATTTGAATAGTATAAGGGGAATAAATAGTAAAGTAGATTTAGAAGAATTAATTGTAAATTACAGAGATAATATTTTAAAAGCATGCGAAGATTCTATTCCCAAAACTAGTATTAAAAGTAAAATCACTTGTCCGTGGTGGTCCGAGGAGCTCACTGTGAAGAAGAAGGAGTTTACCAGACTGAAGAACCGCATCCGCAATGCCGCGCCGGTCCGGCGAGCGATGGTCGTAGACGAGTACCTGAAGGCCAAAGAAGAGTACGAGATGCTAGCGAAGAGCGCCCAATTCGCAAGTTGGAAGGAGTTCTGCCGGAAACAGGATCGGGAAGGGGTCTGGGAGGGAATCTTCAGGGTGATTGGTAGGACCGCCAGAAGACAGGAGGAACTGACCCTACGCAGCGATGGTGTATTCCTCAACCCAAGTGAATCGGCCGCCCTACTCGCAGATACGTTCTACCCCGAAGACAGAGTAGACCAGGACAACGCTGACCACAGGCGAATTAGAGAAGCAGCCAGTCGAGTAAATGAGTGGGTTCATGATGAATATCATGACCCACCATTTACCTCGCTGGAGCTGAAGTCCGCCGTGGCAGGTTTCAATCCAAAAAAGGCACCAGGAGGGGATGGACTGACGTCTGATATCTGTAGTCGAGCGATCCACCAGGACCTGGAGGCGTTCCTTGCCCTTTACAATAAGTGCCTTGAATTGGCACACTTCCCGAACATCTGGAAGGAGGCCACAGTCGTGGTCCTCAGAAAGCTGGGCAAGGACGATTACCTAAACCCCAAGGCATACAGACCAATAGGTCTACTGCCGGTTTTGGGGAAGGTCCTGGAGAGGATGGTAGTAGCGCGTTTAAAATGGCAGCTTGTACCTAGGGCTTGCAATATCCGTTCGATTTTGCTATCCGGATAATACGGATATTATTATTTTGCTATCCGGAGTATCCGGATAATGCGGATAATACGGATATTTTTTAGATTTTATTATAAATAAAACTAATAAGCTTTTGTAATACGTTTTAATCAGTCTCTCAAGCAAAATGACAAAAAATTATTAACTATACCAATATTTCATGTAACAACATATAAAAAAAATAGTTCTCTTTCGAAAATTATACAATAAAAAACCGATCCCGCACAAATAATTTGAATCTATTCTTCTCATACTAAAAACAATTCTAATTTAAAATGAGATCTTACATTTATTACAAATCACTATATCCTAATCAAATCAACCTATTTAAAAGATAATAATTAAATGAAAATATCACTTTTCCTGGCAAATCAGATCAATTATTAAACAACAATAGTATAAATCAAATATAATAAAACAATAATGAACAAAATATCTTAAAATAATCAAATAACATTTTATAATATAATATTACGTAATTCTTAAATTATTTTTTATCCAAATTCTGGTAATATGATCTTAAAAAACTTTAAACTATCTAATGAATCTTCTTTCATGGAAGTAAATGGTTCAGCTTCAACGCTGGTCGGTGGTATTGATAAAAGTACATTGTAAACCCTTTCTAAATTCCTGCTTCTCTGACCATTCTCATCAAATAGTGTCATCTCTACTTGAGTGGTGGTGTCTAAATCATTTGTTGAAGAAGTCGATCGCTGCGCAGAAGACGGCTGAATCATAAACCGGATGATTTCTTCTCATAATTGTGTATTAATTGATACGCTTACAGTTGAAGAAGAGCAACCTTCTGTATCTTATGTATTGTCCGCTGAAGTTATAACTGTTTGATCTGGTTGTTGTGTGTCAAAAAATGTGGAAATAATTTTAACAATCGTCAGTCTCAGATTCATTTGAAGGATTTTCAAAAGGACAGTCGTATATACTTCGCTCTTCATAAAATTGTGAGGGTTGTGTAAATATGTCATTGTACCGATTATTTCTGGAACTCATCGTTGTGATATTCTTCTTTTCAGTGTTACTAGAAGTTCATTACTGATTATGCTTCCGGCTATCTTTTTGCGATAATTTCTGAAATCTTAACGCTGTGTCAGCAGTCAGTAAGTTTGCATCATCTTCACAGATTGCTTATACCGTAGCTTTATTTATATTAAAGGAATAGCTACTGCCAGCGGCTTCGCCCGCGTTAATGTCGAAAATTATCCCAAGGGAACATATTCCTAGGATAAAAATGCGTATCATATGTGTATTTTTTGTGCTATTATTTCATATCTCTCTCTGTGCCAAATTTCATCCAGATCCGTCCAGACGTTTGAGCGTGAAGCACACAGTAACAAGCATACAAACACACACACACTCACTCACAAAATTTCACCTTTATAATAGTAGTGTGATTTAAAAGAGAAATACAACAATCCGTAAAATCCGAAATATCCGGATGGTGATACAAGTAAAATCCGGATTTGAAAATCGGCGGATATCCGGATAATACGGTTATCCGGATATCCGGATTGCAAGCCCTACTTGTACCGCGGTTTAGTACTCGCCAGTTTGGATTTATGCCCCAGAGAAGCACTGAGGACGCCCTCTATACGCTAGTGAAGCACGTACAGGACAAGTTGAGGCTGAAGAAGCTAATTGTCCTGGTGTCACTGGATATAGAGGGGGCCTTCGATAGTGCTTGGTGGCCAGCCATCAAGGTCAGTCTGGCTGAGGAAAAGTGCCCGGTGAATATAAGAAGGCTGCTAGACAGCTACCTCGACAGTAGGAAAGTCAAGGTTCGTTACGCTGGGGAGGAATGCACGCGAGTGACTAGCAAGGGCTGTGTTCAAGGGTCAATAGGTGGTCCCATCCTGTGGAATCTCATTCTAGACCCACTATTGCAGGAATTGGAGCGGCGCGGAATCTTCGCACAGGCGTTCGCCGATGATATCGTCTTGGTTCTGGATGGGGACTCAGCGACCGAAGTTTCAACATCTGCCAATGCAGCCCTCGCCCATGTTCAGAGTTGGGGCGACAAAAACAAGCTGAGGTTCGCACCGCACAAAACCTGTGCGATGGTCGTAACCAACAAGCGCAAGTATGATACCCCAAGGCTGAGCATGGCCGGGGTCGACATTGGTATGGTTAAGAAGATGAAGTTGTTGGGTCTGACCATAGACGAGAAGCTCACCTTCAACGAGCACACTGCGAACGTCTGCAGGAGGGCAGTTAACATTTATAAGCAACTGTCCCGCGCCGCTAAAGTGAGTTGGGGATTGGACGCACAGATCATACACACAATCTACACTGCTATGATTGAGCCCATAATAACGTACGCGGCCGCAGCCTGGGCTCCCGCTACGAAGAAGCTGGGAATACGGAAGAAGCTAGGCTCGGTCCAACGAGGATTCGTCCAGAAGATCTGTAAATCTTACCGTACTGTCTCCCTGAACTCGGCACTGGTACTGTCCGGAATACTACCTCTAGATCTGCGCATACAGGAGGCAGCCGCCCTGTATGAAGCGAGGAGAGGGCCATCCCGGTATGTGCCAGGAGATAGGGAGATTGAGGGTGCGATAAGGTTTGCAGAGGCTCCTCATCCAGCTACGCAGATGCCCCTGGAGTTCATGTGCCTGGCAGACCAACATTTGCTAGACAGCAACAACGTGCAGGCGGTGCGAATTTTCACCGACGGCAGCAAGATTGAGGGGAAGGTCGGAGCCGCATTATCCATATGGGATAATGAAGGCGAAGTCCGGAAGCTCAAACTTAGCTTAGCCGCGTACTGCACTGTCTACCAGGCGGAACTCCTGGCCATCTGCAAAGCGACGGACGTGATCCTTACGCGGCAAGAGACGAGCTATGGTTTGTACAGCGACTCAATGTCAGCATTGCAGACGCTTGCAAGCCATGGCTCTCTCCATCCCCTGGCGGTTCGTGCGCGCGCAAATTTGGCTCAAGGCCTGGGCCAGAGCAAAGCTGTGTCTTTGTTCTGGATCAAGGCCCACGCGGGCCTGCCGGGGAATGAGCGAGCGGACGAGTTAGCGAAGGAGGCAGCATTGTCGTTACGGAGGAAGCCGGACTACGACCAGTGTCCGGTTTCATTTATCAAGCGACAGATCCGTTTGGAATCGCTTGATGAATGGAATCGAAGATATGTGTCGGGCGAGACGGCCTCTGTGACGAAAATGTTTCTTCCGGATGCAATAGCGGCTTTCCATATTATAAAACAGGTGCGGCCCACAGGCGTACTCACGCAAGTTTTGACGGGGCACGGCGGGTTCTCTGAATACTTGAATCGCTTCAAGTGTAAGGAGAGCCCATCGTGCGTCTGCGACCCAGGCGTGGCAGAGACCGTCCAGCACATACTCGTAGATTGCCCGTTATTTATCAGGGAACGCTACCAACTCGAATGTGAGCTGGACAGGACACTGACGAAGGAGAGCCTGCATGAGCTCATGAGTAAGCAACACAGGGAAAAGTTCCTAGAGTACTGTGTAAATGTGGCCTCCACAGTCATTGCACGAAACCGAAGTTGAAGCGGCTCTATGCTTCACTAGTATTATGAGAATATTTTGTAAGAAGCATAGAAATAGCACGCACAAAACTGCAATGACAAACGGTGCACTGGGGTAGTACCTAAGAGAAACAGATTGTCTGTGTGGTGAAAAGCACTGTTGTGCTTCTTATCCTTAAATAAAGTAAGGCAAATTTATATTTAATTTCCTTGTGATAAATTGCTCTCTTGTATTTTGATGTGATAAACTGCACTTCTTGCACATTTTAGAGATAAACCGCACTTTTTGTAATTATTGCATTTTTGTATTATTTAAACCTACATATTTTGATCAATAAATAAAGATGCCCATAAATATTTGAGTTTGCACAAAATGGGCACCAGCTTCGTTGGCGGGATTATGTAAGGCAGGAGGGGTTTTTAGTCAGTTGGAGTCTGACACTATCCAGACTGGCTCATTTTAGAGGCACTTTGGGTGTAAGTCCGACCGGATTTCCCCTCCTTGCCAATATAAAAAAAATTTTTTGCTCTTATTTTAAAATTTAATATAATATAATAGAATCTATATTTACAAGTATTTAATGCCTTATAGTAAAAGTTAACTATTTGTACCTGCTGGTAAAGCGTTATCTCTTCAGAATTTTTTATATAACACACTACAATCACTTCAATTATCAACATGGATTCACTTTCAAGCACACTGAGTGAACTGAAGCATATGTTTCACACGAGAATGACAGTCTTTGAGGAAGAGTTGCAGAAAACCCCTCAGTCACCCATCACAGCTTCTGGCTTGGCTACGGAATTCAGTTTGTTCCGAACTTTTGTCACGCAAGCTCTCAATAGTCTTCAGCGGCAGGTGGGACTCCTAGCTCGAAGTGTCGACCAGATAGAGATGCGGGGACGAAGAAAGATTTTGCTCCTGCATGGAATTGGTGAAGAGCAAAAGGAGGACACTGCCAAGCTGGTCACTGAAGTTGTCCGTAATAAGCTTCAGCTTAGCAGCTTCACTGTCGCTGACATCAGCCGTTGTCACAGAATGGGTCGAGCGGTGGCCAATAAAAACAGGCCTATCTTATTCAAGGTTAGCAATCTTGCAGTCCGGGATAAGATTTGGTTCTCCAAAACAAAATTGAGGGCTTCGGGCGTCACTTTGTCAGAGTTCCTGACGAAGGGGCGGCACGACGTGTTCTTGGCCGCGAGGGAAAGATGCGGTGTCACCAAATGCTGGACTAAGGCGGGCTGCGTGTATGTCCTTGGTCCCAACGATACACGGCACCGAGTTGAGTCCCTCGCTGAGTTGGACGGGATTGCGCCGAGTCCGCTGATTCCAAATGAGCCCGAGCTGAGCGACCCAAAGACGGCTGCGCCGGCGACTGCTGCTGCTGCTGCGAGGACCGCAAGGTTGAAGCGAGTTGCAGCTTTAAAGAAGTAACTCTGATGTGATGTTTTGTTTGATGTCCGGGTAATATTGTGTTTATGTTTTTACTATGTAAATTACCTTCAATAGTTGAATTGTTTTGGTTCTAATGTCATGTCACAATGATAGTTTTGACAAGTGTCGCTGTCAGTGTCAACAGTCAAGTTCATCTGAAGTTCATCATACCAATGCGTTCCGTTCTAAGAAGTGTTGCGCTGGCAGTCGGCGTTTGACTTTTCTTTTATGTTTTAATTTAGTTGTTTGTTGTTATTTCTCGATTTATGCTTTTTTTTATGTTCTGTTTACCCGGACTGCATTTAGTGTGATATTTTAATTTGTACTTTTAAAACGCAACCGGCAGGTGGACTTTGATGCATATTTGGTGTTTAGAACTATATTTTTAATATTTTTGATAGGATTTTATATATTTTTATAGTATTTATTTTTGTTTATGTCTGACGATTATAACAGTCACAGTGATAGTTCTTACTCTCTTACCAGTAACGATGACAGTTTCCAGAGTATGCCTTCTCTTGCCGACAGCCTTACAGCCCAGTTTTCTGATGTTCCTAAGAATTTTAATGTTATTCATATTAACGCCCAGAGTATTCCGGCTCATTTCCACGATATGCTGGCAAGCTTTGACTGTAAAAATATTCATGCTATTCTTATTTCCGAGTCATGGCTTAAACCTTGTCTCCCTTCTACTAGTTACTCTCTTCCCGGATTTGTGCTGATAAGAAACGACCGGACGGTTGGTGGTGGTGGGGGTGTTGCCATATATCTCCGCACTTATATACCTTTCACTATTGTCAATGTGTCAACGCAGCCACCACCATCAAACGCTGGTGAACACCTATTTCTTGAGATAGAGCTATATCATTCCAAAGTACTTCTTGGAGTATATTACTGTCCCTCTTTACGCATCAATTTCTTTTCATCTTTTGAAAAACTCTTGGAAGTACTGATCCCTTCTTACAGTCAAAGCATAATCATGGGTGATTTTAATACTTGTCTTCTGAAAAAAGACCATCGCTCTTCTTCTCTGACTAACATTTCAAATTCTAGTAATCTTTCCATTCTTCCGCTTAGTGCCACTCACCATTTTCCAAACTCTACTCCCTCACTTCTTGATTTGATTTTCGTTTCCTCGCCTGATCGCGTCGCTAAGCATGGACAATGCTCAGCCGATGCCTTTTCTTATCATGATCTGATTTATCTCTCATACAAAATTCGCCCACCTAAGGCAAAACCCAAAATTCTTATGCAGCGCAATTTTGGTGGTATGAACGTTGGCAGTCTTTGTGAGGATGCCGTCAACATAGATTGGTCTCCCCTGTTTGCGTCTACGTCAGTCGACGAGCAAGTAAACTTTTTCACTGATAGACTTGTCGAGCTTTACGATGTTCACGCACCAGTACGAGCAATTAAAGTTAGACATTTGCCGGCACCGTGGTTGACAGATGACATTAAGAAATTGATGAACAAAAAAGTGGCGGCAAAGTCTAAATTTAAACGACGGCCTACTGATGCTAATAGGGAAAAATATGCCTCCATTCGCAATCACTGTAATAAGGTGTGTAGGAATGCTAATCGCCAACACATTCATAACTCTGTCCTAAATGGGGACGCATCCAAAGTTTGGAATTTTCTTAGATCATTGGGGATCGGTAAAACTCGACAAGAGTCAATACCTAAGAATTTAGACCTCGATTCAATGAATAAACACTTTACAGCTTCGTCCCATTTCGATTGGACAATAAAAATTAATACATTGGATTATCTTTCATCTCTTCCGAGCCCCAGTTATTCTCCATTTGTTTTTAGTCAATTCTCTGCATGTGATGTTAAGAAGAGCATGCTATCGATTACTTCCAATGCGGTAGGAAGTGACTGTATCAGCCGTAAAATGATACTCCCAGTGCTGGACGTAATCCTTCCTGCCATCTGCCACATCCTCAACTTTTCTGCGTCCAGTGGTGTCTTTCCATGTTCATGGAAAGATGCTCAAATTATCCCCTTACCAAAAAAGTCCAATCCCACATCTTTTTCAGAATACCGTCCAATATCCGTCCTACCATTCCTGTCCAAAGTCCTGGAACGTTTAATCCACAACCAAATTAGTACATTCCTATCTAAAAATAATCTCCTCAATCCCTTCCAGTCCAGCTTCCGTCCTGGTCACAGCACCACCACAGCTCTTCTCAATATTACGGATGATATAAGGTCAGCCATGGAAAGCAGTAATCTGACGGTCTTGGCATTGCTAGATTTCAGTAATGCTTTTAATACTGTCGATTTCGATGTTTTGCTTGGCATCCTATGCTCTCTTAACTTATCTCCATCGGTGATTGACTGGTTTCGTAGTTACCTGTTTGGTCGCCGGCAACGTATATGCATTGGAGAGACCTTGTCTTCCTGGTGTAGTACTTCTGCTGGGGTACCGCAGGGTGGCGTTTTATCCCCTTTACTTTTCGCAGTTTTTATAAACTCAATCTCCAGTGAACTAACTTCTTCCTACCATCTTTATGCGGACGACCTACAAATTTATGCGCGTGCTCCTCTCGGACAACTGTCTGAGGCTATCGTAACAATAAACCGTGATCTAGCCCGCATATGCGAATGGAGCAAAAGGTATGGACTTGCGGTTAACCCCACAAAGACGCAGGTTATAGTGGTGGGCAGTTCTAGGATGGGTTCAAAAATCGACTGGACTACTCTTCCCCAGGTTTATTTCGATAACTCAGTTATTCCGTTTTGCGAGAAAGTTAAAAACTTGGGGATTTTCATTGATAGGAATTTCACCTGGACTGCCCAACTGCAGGAGGTTAGCCGCAAGCTATTTGCATCTGCTGCGTCTTTGAGGAGACTTCGTAATTTTCTTCCGACTGCCACCAGGATTGCGCTTGCACAATCTCTTCTGTTACCCATACTTGATTATGCTGATGCCAGCTATCTTGACCTTACCCAAGAAAAACTCGATAAACTTGAGCGGCTTCAAAATGTTTGTATAAGGTTCATATTCGGGTTGCGCAAATATGACCATGTTTCCGAATTTCGTGTAAAGCTCAAGTGGTTGCCAATTCGCCTTCGTCGGAATGCTCATATTCTTTCCCTTTTATATAATGTGCTCTTTACTCCTTCCACCCCTTTTTACCTTAAGAAACGTTTCCAGTTTCTCCGCGATTCCCACACAAAATTTCTTAGGTCATCAGACAACTTACGACTTCAAATTCCAACACATTGCACGACTTTTTTGGATAAATCCTTTACTGTCCAGGCTACTCGTCTGTGGAATGCATTGCCAGATCCAATCAAACGTGCTCAATCATTGCCTGTATTCAAAGGACTGGTAAAGGAGCATTACCTGTCGCTGTCGAGTCATTCATAATTTATTTTTATTGCCGTTATATTTAGTATGTATGTATTTATGTATATATTACATAGCATATGTATTTATCTGTGTATCTATTATAATATAGTATTTTAACAATGTTATTGTCACACCAATGACAACCCCACTTCATGTCCAGACAATTACTGTCCATACCAGGTTGCCTGGAAGAGATCGCGGAATGCGATAAGGCCGCCCATTGTATTTGTATTAATTTTAAGTTTCTTTTTATAATTGTATTTTAAGGTGTACAATAAAGCATATAATAAAAAAATAAATAAATAAATAAAAAAAAAAAAAAAAAAAAAAAAAAATACCTACCCTACCTACCCTACCTACCCTACCTACCCTACCTACCCTACCTACCCTACCTACCCTACCTACCCTACCTACCCTACCTACCCTACCTACCCTACCTACCCTACCTACCCTACCTACCCTACCTACCCTACCTACCCTACCTACCCTACCTACCCTACCTACCCTACCTACCCTACCTACCCTACCTACCCTACCTACCCTACCTACCCTACCTACCCTACCTACCCTACCTACCCTACCTACCCTACCTACCCTACCTACCCTACCTACCCTACCTACCCTACCTACCCTACCTACCCTACCTACCCTACCTACCCTACCTACCCTACCTACCCTACCTACCCTACCTACCCTACCTACCCTACCTACCCTACCTACCCTACCTACCCTACCTACCCTACCTACCCTACCTACCCTACCTACCCTACCTACCCTACCTACCCTACCTACCCTACCTACCCTACCTACCCTACCTACCCTACCTACCCTACCTACCCTACCTACCCTACCTACCCTACCTACCCTACCTACCCTACCTACCCTACCTACCCTACCTACCCTACCTACCCTACCTACCCTACCTACCCTACCTACCCTACCTACCCTACCTACCCTACCTACCCTACCTACCCTACCTACCCTACCTACCCTACCTACCCTACCTACCCTACCTACCCTACCTACCCTACCTACCCTACCTACCCTACCTACCCTACCTACCCTACCTACCCTACCTACCCTACCTACCCTACCTACCCTACCTACCCTACCTACCCTACCTACCCTACCTACCCTACCTACCCTACCTACCCTACCTACCCTACCTACCCTACCTACCCTACCTACCCTACCTACCCTACCTACCCTACCTACCCTACCTACCCTACCTACCCTACCTACCCTACCTACCCTACCTACCCTACCTACCCTACCTACCCTACCTACCCTACCTACCCTACCTACCCTACCTACCCTACCTACCCTACCTACCCTACCTACCCTACCTACCCTACCTACCCTACCTACCCTACCTACCCTACCTACCCTACCTACCCTACCTACCCTACCTACCCTACCTACCCTACCTACCCTACCTACCCTACCTACCCTACCTACCCTACCTACCCTACCTACCCTACCTACCCTACCTACCCTACCTACCCTACCTACCCTACCTACCCTACCTACCCTACCTACCCTACCTACCCTACCTACCCTACCTACCCTACCTACCCTACCTACCCTACCTACCCTACCTACCCTACCTACCCTACCTACCCTACCTACCCTACCTACCCTACCTACCCTACCTACCCTACCTACCCTACCTACCCTACCTACCCTACCTACCCTACCTACCCTACCTACCCTACCTACCCTACCTACCCTACCTACCCTACCTACCCTACCTACCCTACCTACCCTACCTACCCTACCTACCCTACCTACCCTACCTACCCTACCTACCCTACCTACCCTACCTACCCTACCTACCCTACCTACCCTACCTACCCTACCTACCCTACCTACCCTACCTACCCTACCTACCCTACCTACCCTACCTACCCTACCTACCCTACCTACCCTACCTACCCTACCTACCCTACCTACCCTACCTACCCTACCTACCCTACCTACCCTACCTACCCTACCTACCCTACCTACCCTACCTACCCTACCTACCCTACCTACCCTACCTACCCTACCTACCCTACCTACCTACCCTACCTACCCTACCTACCCTACCTACCCTACCTACCCTACCTACCCTACCTACCCTACCCACCCTACCCACCCTAAAAACCCACCCTACCCACCCTACCCACCCTACCCACCCTACCCACCCTACCCACCCTACCCACCCTACCCACCCTACCCACCCTACCCACCCTACCCACCCTACCCACCCTACCTACCCTACCTACCCTACCTACCCTACCTACCCTACCTACCCTACCTACCCTACCTACCCTACCTACCCTACCTACCCTACCTACCCTACCTACCCTACCTACCCTACCTACCCTACCTACCCTACCTACCCTACCTACCCTACCTACCCTACCTACCCTACCTACCCTACCTACCCTACCTACCCTACCTACCCTACCTACCCTACCTACCCTACCTACCCTACCTACCCTACCTACCCTACCTACCCTACCTACCCTACCTACCCTACCTACCCTACCTACCCTACCTACCCTACCTACCCTACCTACCCTACCTACCCTACCTACCCTACCTACCCTACCTACCCTACCTACCCTACCTACCCTACCTACCCTACCTACCCTACCTACCCTACCTACCCTACCTACCCTACCTACCCTACCTACCCTACCTACCCTACCTACCCTACCTACCCTACCTACCCTACCTACCCTACCTACCCTACCTACCCTACCTACCCTACCTACCCTACCTACCCTACCTACCCTACCTACCCTACCTACCCTACCTACCCTACCTACCCTACCTACCCTACCTACCCTACCTACCCTACCTACCCTACCTACCCTACCTACCCTACCTACCCTACCTACCCTACCTACCCTACCTACCCTACCTACCCTACCTACCCTACCTACCCTACCTACCCTACCTACCCTACCTACCCTACCTACCCTACCTACCCTACCTACCCTACCTACCCTACCTACCCTACCTACCCTACCTACCCTACCTACCCTACCTACCCTACCTACCCTACCTACCCTACCTACCCTACCTACCCTACCTACCCTACCTACCCTACCTACCCTACCTACCCTACCTACCCTACCTACCCTACCTACCCTACCTACCCTACCTACCCTACCTACCCTACCTACCCTACCTACCCTACCTACCCTACCTACCCTACCTACCCTACCTACCCTACCTACCCTACCTACCCTACCTATAGAGATATTACAGAGATTCCAGTCAAATATATTGAGAATGACAACAAGCAAGCGCACCTTGGTATGTCTCAAACAATAGACTCCATCACGACCTCTGCATGAAAACAGTTACAGAAGAAATCTCAGAAAGGACAAAAACGTACAAAAAGTGGATTAAAAATCATCCAAACTTGCTGGCGGCTAATCTAATGAACACTCAAACAGTCGCTCGAAGACTAAAAAGAAGGATCCCCCAATAACTTATCTAAGAAGCAATATGAATAAACAGAGCAGTCACTGGACGGTTTCCGTGCAAGAACTTTAATTGTTATCTTAGACATTGCTGAACATCCGCAAGACTGATATATAGCAATAAAAAAAACATATAAAAATAATCTGACTCATGTAATAAATTCTGACAGAAATACTTAATTTGAAAAAATATCACAAACACGACAATCGATAAGCATTGAATTGAAAATCTTCGACGCCACATGTTTGCCCTTTGCCGTGAGGGGGAAATGATAATACAAATTATATTATAGTAAAACGAATTAATCAACCTAGCGCTGTATTAGATAAACCTGTCGTGGCTGCCGTCATAAAACATTTTTTAAACTATAACAAGTAATATGTCGTGGCTGCCTTCAAAAATCATTTTTATAGTAATAAAAGCAGAGATGCGACGTTGTACAAAAAAAATATTAGCATAATCATCATCGCCGTGATTTAAGATTTGAATATTTAATGATCCACACACCTCGGCGTCGCCACATTGACCGATCCCGTGCGAGACGCACGGGTTCGGTCAATGTGGCGACGCCTGGGGGAGGCCTATATCCAGCAGTGGACGTCTTTCGGCTGAAATGATGATGATGTAAATATTTATAATGTGTATGTGCAACGTTAGGTGCTACCATAATCAATGCCGGTTTTCGCAGTAAGCCGCCTTGGGCGAGATGTTTGCGGCGCTCTTCTATACTCTCTTAGGCTAGGCGCCTGAAAGCGAGTTAAGTTTTAAAGGTTAGGTTTTAAGGTTAAAATTTTACCCTGTCTCGATTAAACTTGATCGGCTTATGCCAAAAAGTGAGAATGCAGGTAATAAGAGCGAGCAAAGCAAGTGAGAAAATTAGGTTATTTTTGGACATCCATACCTACTCGTACATAGGAGTACTTTGTCGGAACATGCAAGTATCAGAAAGGACAATCTATAGAAAATTTTAAGAACTCGGATAGGTTAGATTTACCTCTTTCTAAACTGAATGAAGGATCAGTTGTGGACTAACTATTGGGCTGCTGAACAAAACCCACTGTTTTCCTGCAAACTTATAAATGTTTATTCCTAAGGTTAGGTTAGCTTAGGGTTAGGTTCTTTTGACCTTTCAATGGTTTGATACAGGGTATGATACCAGTCTTTTACAGGTTTTTCAATTATTGATTTGTTCGACTAATGCAGAAAACATGCAGGAGTGAGCGCAGCGAGCTCGAAAATGTTGGCTACCTGCGTTAATATTTTGCACACGAAGGTGGGCCCCTACTTGAAAATTTGGTGGCCCAGGGCGAACCGACCCTGCGACACCTCAATCCGGCAGTGTAAAGGATTCATTCAGCATTTAGAGTGGTACTTTATTGGCTTCTTTCACCTAGTCTATACGACCGCGGATTAAGTGAGCTCAAAAACTTTATGCAATTCACGTATCACATAGGTATTCTAATCAAAAACCTTACTTGGTGATTTTTGATACTCTGTGTATGTGTCTATTGCCTTTTAAAAGCAACGGGTGCCTAACTTTTTTCAGACTTTATTAACACAGGGACGCTCATCCACCGCTGGTGCCCACCCGGATAAGCCCAAATAATCATTTGTATTCTTCTTCTTTTTCGTGTCGATGATTCCTTCACTAAATTTTCTTCGACCAGTATTCAGCCACGTCGGTAGCCTTAGCGCTGGTCTTGCATGGTGCAGGTGTTTTTATATAAGGAGCAGGACAGGAGGAGGGGCATCGTCTGTGGGGTAGATCCGCAGTCATACTGTGGCTGATTGGAGTACACCCATTTGACTAAGTTATGCCTACAGCGGCCCACTTGGCTTCGTAACCGGTTCAGGGATTTCCAGATGGGCCATGGCTGTTTATGGTCCGCTGGGAGCTTTTCTGCAAGCTCAACATAGTCAGTTGGAGGCGGGTATTTGAGGAGCCACAGTTTCTTGCGAGCCTCGCTAGGGCTGTTGTCTTTAATTATTTTAGCCTTAAGTCGACTAAAATAATTAAAGACAAAAGCCCTAGCGAAGCTCTTCCGACTCTTCAATCGCCGTCTCCTTGGTTGCTCCATGTTGTACATTAGGTGTCGGTTGTCGGTCTCCTGTTTGTGCTTCTCGGAGGAGGTGCGATTCCGGCTAGCGGGTATAGTGCGTTAAGTGGAGTTGGTTTTAAGCAACCAGTTGTTATTCTATTTAAGGCTGCATCTACTTCTCGGGCATGAGCAGATCGGTGCCACACTGGGCAGGCAAATTCGCCAGCCGAGAAGCAGAGAGCCAAGCCAGATCTGCGGAGAACGTGAGAAGAGGCGCACCAGGTGGTGAATGTGGGTCGGCGGAGAGGGTTATTGCGTGTGTTGACCTAACTTTTTGTATTAATAATAACAATTGTAAGTTATGGGTGCGCAAAGTCCAGACTGGGCCAATACATTTCTGGAAACTCTTAGAGGTCGGTAGTTATCAGTTAAATAGATATTTCACGGGCATAAACAAATAGACAGCAGGAAGCCTGCGCCGATCCGTCCGCTGGTACGCGGACCATTCTGATAAAGGCTTATAGATCGGAATTAAAGATAGATAGCAGTAGAAGTAATTTTAATGTTGTATCCTTGTCTTTTATATTATAATTATAAAAGACAAAGGTACAATATAAAAAGGCCGTTTCAAGACGTTTTCTATTATTAACCGACTTCACAAAAAGGAGGAGGTAATCAATTCGACTGTATTTTTATTTATAATATTAAACAATATAAATATATATTTATTCGACACAGGCACAACACAACCGCAAAAAACAACATGGACCAACATGTGTGTAACCTCATAACTTTTTACTGGGTGAACCGATTTTGATAATTGTTTTTTTATATCATGTGGTCCCATTTCATCAAGATCTGATGAAGAACTTTGGAGATATACATCAGAACTATTCAATAAATGATGGCAAATCACTCGGGATAGCTGCAATCGCATGTCTGTTTATAGTTTACACCAGTTCATAACATAAAATCACACTGGTACGTTCTGAAGGGGTACGCAGGTATGAACTGTTCACCCTGGTATACTCTCATTCCACCGGCTTTGTTTAAGTTTCATGTTATTGGGTTAATCTATTCTGGCATCACTTGGGGCATTGTAGATATGGTCCATTATGTACCACAACTAAAACTGAAAAATAAAATGGGACCTCCAAACTGCCTCATAGCCTTGTTTAGAATTAGATTAACTTATCGAGATTTGGAAGCGCCCCAGGACCAACGGCCCGGGGTGGACCGCCCTCTCCCATAGTCCGCCAGTGCAAAATATACCTGTGTTATCATTGTCGACGTACCAGACTGATAAACAACTGTCCAGGCTGCTCGTCTGCGGAATGCATTGCCTAACCCTCGAAGCCTGACCCAATAAAACGTGCTCAGTCGTTGTCTGTATTTAAAAAACCGGCCAAGTGCGAGTTGGACTCGCGCACGAAGGGTTCCGTACCATTATTGCTAAATATTTATTTTATTCCGTTTTTAGTATTTGTTGTTATAGCGGCAACAGAAATACATCATCTGTGAAAATTTCAACTGTCTATCAAGGTTCATGAGATACAGCCTGGTGACAGACAGACAGACAGACAGACAGACGGACCGCGAAGTCTCAGTAATAGGGTCCCGTTTTTACCCTTTGGGTACGGAACCCTAAAAACTCACTTAAGCCAAATATTATACCTACATACTATATATATACCTATATACTACATACGTAGTATAGTATGTAGTGCTTCTCTGGGTGCATCGTCCTCACATATATGAATTTATTAATATATGTACTTATGTAAATATTGTAAACCACTTATTATTTTTAAAAGAGTAAGTATGGAGTTTCTTGTTCGATAACAAGCTACTTTTCCGAATGGACGGTAGAATCAATTATTATTACTTGTAAATTTAAATTGATGGCGTTCAAAAGTGCCGCCTAATGGCCTAGTTGAAATAAATACTTTTGACTTTGAAAGAACAACCTATCGCTGTGAGTGCTCTCGGTTTTTTTAATGTAATTGATGATGATTGTCATACATCATTTATTTCCATTGCTATGTATTTATGTATCTAATATTTAGCATGTATGTATCTCTTCAATACAGAACGAACTCTTAAAGACGAGGTCAAGTACTTAGGGGTGATTCTTGATAGCAAACTGCTCTGGAAAAAGCATCTTGACTACAAATTTAACAAAAGCACAATCGCACTTAACCAATGTAAAAAAAAAATTTGGTAAAAAATGGGGGTTCTCTCCGTGGATCACGCTGTGGCTATACACAGCGGTGATCAGGCCAATGTTGGCTTATGGCGCTCTGGTTTGGTGGACAAGGACGGAACTGTCTACCACCATTGCCAGACTCCGAAGGTTCCAGAGACTGGCCTGTTCAGCTATCACCGACTGCATGAGGACCACTCCGACAGCAGCCATGGAGATAGCCCTACAATTAACCCCTCTTGACCTATATATACAGCAGGAGGCAGCGCTAGCTGCTATCTCACCAGCCCACACGCTGAAATCCTGGACCGGGCGATTCGTACTAACCCCTCATCACCGCCCCGTGTGATAGAACACCAAATCAACCTATGTTTAACAAAAACTATAGCATACAAACTGTATAGAAATAGGCAGGGATCAGTCTGGAGCCAATGAAGTACGCATTTACACAGATTGCTCAAAAACAGACAACGGTTCAGGTGCTGGCGTACATTCCCTTGACCTCAACATTAACTTTCACTTACCGCTAGGCACACACAGTTCAATCTTTCAATGTGAATGTGTCGCCCTAACACAAGCCGCTACTGCTGTAAAGCGCTTAGGTATCCATAACTATGGAAATTATTTCCTATCCGATAGTCTGGCAGTGCTCAAAGCCCTAAAAACAAACAAACCAACAGCAAACTAATCTTTGAATGCCACCTTGCCCTGGAGAGTATATCGACATCCATTCGAATCACCCTATAGTGGTCAAGGGACATAGAGGGTCTTTAGGCAATGATGCCGCGGATGAACTTGCAAGGAGAGGTTCCGAGATGATAGTGCTAGGCCCGTACCCACTTCTCCCCCTGCCTTACTCACAAATTCGTGCATGGATCCGCCAAAGATCAATCGAACTGCATAACAACAGATGGTCATGGGCTACAGACTGTAGACAGTCAAGAACGGCCGTACCGAATGTAAACCCGCGATTAACTAAAAAACTTCTTAGCCTAAGTAGAAATAACCTCAGAATAATCATAGGGATAATTACGGGTCATAGCCCTCTTAACAAACATCTTTTTAACATAGGCGCCACAGACAGCCCACTTTGCAGGGGCTGTTTTAACGCCGAGGAATCAGATGCCCGTCATCCTGGACTGCTAGGCTGTGGTTTCCAACGTGAAGAAATCCTCGGAACGGTGAGATCGCTCCGAGAAGCCTGTGAAGCCCCCAGAAAGAAAGCCCAAGCACAACGGACCAAATGGGAGTCTAAGTGCGGAAAAGGGAGTCCTTCTTCTATTCTATTCTGTATATGTATGTATTTGTGGTTCTAGTAAGTATTATTGTATCTATATTATATTTATTGTTGGTATTATTGTCGCACCACTGACAACCCCATGTCATGTCCAGGTAATCTCTGTCAATTCCAGGTTGCCTGGCAGAGATCGCGGCATACGATAAGGCCGCCCGTTGTATGTTTTTAGTTTCTTTTATTTCTATACTTACTATATATACTATATACTATTATAAAGAGGCAAGATTTATTAAGTATTTTTGTATGTAACGAATAAACCTAAAAACTATTTGACCGATTTCAAAAATTGTTTCACCGTTGGGAATCTACACTATCCCCGGGTGACATAAGCTACTTTTTATCCCTGTATTCCCACTGGAACTTGAAATACGCGGGTGAAACCGCGAGGCGTCCGCTAGTCTTGTATATTCTAGTGTACAATAAAGTGTATATAAATAAATAAACAATAGAATATCACTAGTTTTTTCCTGATCCACCACTTGCGCCAAGGTGACTTGAATTATGCAGACCATTGCAGTGGCGTAACTACTAAGATGCAACCGTGATGCAAGGCACCAGAGCCCCGAGTGTCAGGGGGGCACCCGCCCAGCTTCGACAATAATGGCAAACGACAAAAATTTAAGGGTTTTCGTAGGAAGATTTTTCTTTGTGCACCAGAGCAAAAGACTGCCTAGGTAGAGTGACGACTGGTCAAGGCTGCGGGAGTCCGGTAGATGCGAGACGGACAGGACCGATCAGTGTGGCGACGCTTGGTGTTGATAAAAATTACCGACAAGTTACGCCACCAAAATCTACATAGTTACATACTACGTACAGTCAGCGTGCTTTACTAAATAATCTTCAGAGGTATGTGTTCATTACCACTGAATCCTACATGATGCTTACGCACTTCTGATAAGCCTAACCCTTACCACATATGTACGATTTGTTTTCTTTTTTAATATAAAACCATTGCATAATTCCACAGTGCTTTATTATCGAGCTAGTATACTTATATAATAATCCCATCATATCACAATAATAATAACTTATAGGTACAAACTACAACACTAATCTTGAATACTTAAAATTAAAAGCTTATCCTACTTAAACAGTAACAAGACAACACCGATACAATGGCTTTCACAAATACTTATCGACCTTTGTAGAACAGTTCTGTAGGGGTAACAAAGCCTTCCTTTCTACTCCTTCGAAATTAACACGGAACTACCAAGGTTTTCTTGAATTATGGTTGCCAAATACAGTAAAAAGAATTCAAGAGAACTACCACATAAAATATATTTTACTCATTCACGTATTTCTTCAGAAAATCATTAGCCATGTAACCCTGTCTCATAATTTAGCCTAGATATTGCAAAATTAGACCCTTACACTTCTATACAAATTCATAGTGTTTTTATCTCTCCTGTTAGTCAATATCGAGTTTTCTGAACGCTCCTACTGTGCCATATATATCGACGTCGTTGATGGGCGCCGGGGCTTCGCAGCAGGCTTCGTTGAAGATGCGCAGGTACGGGCTCACCTCGTCTATGCGCCGGCGCCATTTATTCGCGAGGACGTCGATGGTATCTTCTTCTCCACCCCATTCGCTGGGCAGCACTCGCGCTGGGATGTGCTCCAATAGTTGCTCCACTTTCGGATGCAAGTAGTACTGTGGAAGATTGTGAAATTAGTTTAATGATAGGCTTCTGGGTCGCGGATAAATTTTAAAGAGAGTTACCGCGGCCCTGACACAACTTGACACAAGCTACTGAAGGAACACGGGTGTGTTTAAGGCGCAGATTCCCTTGAGTAGCTGATTTTAAAATGAGAATCACGTCTAGATGGCTAGTCGTAATTTTTTGGAAAAATATATGTTACATTAGACAATTTTTTTAATAATTTGATCTAAGAAAATTTCGAGTTTTATTCGTATCGGTCTAATGTAACATATATTTTTTTCAAAAAATTACGACCAGCCGTTTAGACGTGATTCTCATTTTAAAATCAGCTACTCAGGGGAATCTGCGCCTTAAGTCAGTAAAAGTCTTACACGCCCTCGCGGAAAAGTTATTGGATGACAATCCACTAAAAAAAAATGGTCTGGAGAGAGCCCAGTAGACTGTAGTTGTTGTGTACTACTTTTAATGAAGTTCATCCAGTAAACAGTTGCCTCAGACTTACGTAAGCCAGTAAACTATATAATTATCAACTTAGTAGTTTCCTTATGTCGTGATGACGTCATATCATAACCGAATTCATAATAATATAAAGTTTTAACCCGGAAATGGAAAATATCTACTTATTGAAATGTTATCTCTAAAGTATTGCGCTTTCTGCAAATAAAAACTACCTATTATTTACTAACAATTTGTTTTTACACAACAATAATCTGCAAACGTTACAGACAAATATTGTGGAAAGATATTTTTTTCTATCCTACAATAGCCTAAGAAATAAAGACATTTGCTGCGAAAAATATCCTAAGTTAATAATTTAACCGGAATAGTGTTCATTATGGTAGTAGTAATGTTGCTTGAAAAATGCTTCAAACTATCATCACAGCAATAAATATCGACTGCCAAAGGGTCCAAATTTAATCTATCCATTTCTAAAAAAAAAACAAAAAGAATCGTTGCCCCACGCTTGGCATTTCTTACTGTATCCTGGGTGCGTTTACAAACATTTAAACTCACATACACTGGACATCCAGATCCGGAACAATTATCTGTAGGCTATACAAATATTTGTTCCGTGCGGAAATCGAACCCGCGACACACAACGCAGCAGCTGCCAACCGCAACGCCAACCGTGTCGTTGAATTCTCGTGAAGTTTTGATTTCACTGCAATTTGTGCTCAGAGCAAATATATTTCTTGTTCAATTCAATTGTGCACAAAAAAGTCCTACATTAAGATTCACTAATGTCAATGTTTATTAGTTTCCGAGACAAGTATTAAAAAAAAAATAGTTTTCTTTTTGTACTAAATCTGTGCGTATGGTAATTTAGGGTGGTTAAATTATGTTTCTATGTTCAAGAGAGCCGTTTAACATTCAAATTGACGTTTTCTGTTATCTTTTGACAACAATGTTATCAATTTTGGGTACTTAAAATACGTAAAAACAGACATTTTAGGGTACTGTCCCCGTACCCTGACGTGTCAAAACTATCATAGTTCGACTGTAAAAAAGGGACAGATGTATACATGTCATATACAACTGTCCCTTACACAACGCACACTCAAATTGACCTTACTCTAAGAGCTTATGGTCACCTCCTAAAATATACCCTTCACTGACAGCTTGCTAAAGAAAAAATGAAACAGTAGTCACACACAGTGGATCTTAGGCTTATTTTAAGGCGATGATAGCTCAGTGGTAGTGACGTCGGATACCGAGACGAAGGTCGCGGGTTCGAATCCTACAATGAGCTTGAGCTTTCGGTGAAGGAAAACATCGTGAGGAAACCATAGCACGGTGGTAGGGTACTTTGTAGTACCCGCCTGGCTGGCAACCACCCTCAAGTTGAAAATCTGTCGCCAAGCACCTTCCAGTGTGTTCCGACAGCAGCACTTGAGAGCCAGTTCCCTTCTAGGCTTTGTGTGCTTACCACCATCGGCCACATCATCACTGACCACGGTGAGATTGTGGTCAAACACAGGCCTATACATAGTAAAAAAAAAAAAAAAAAAACTATGTGTATCTGAAGTTGGCTGCAAGACCCTGCGCAGTTGCTATTTTTGTGTCAATGTTGAAGTAGAAGATAGCATTGTATAACTGCCTCTTTCGCACATCGTCCTATCTCGCTTACTGTATGCAGTATACTCGATAACAAATTATTTATTGCGCAATGGTTCGCAGAGCCTACTTCAGAGACACAAAGATCCGCTGTGATTACTGTATAATTTTAAATGTTTTGTGAAAATAATTGTCGTATAACCTAAAACTAAATTAATAAAACTAATGAACATGAGTGAATCTTGCAAGACCAAAAACTTTACGAGAATTAAGTAAAAACTGATTTTTGGGCCCTTTGACATACCATTTTTTTATGGACTTTTCATGCATTTTTTTATACTCTAAAGGCTCGCGCTTGACCTCTATCTCACCTGATGGTCGACGGTGAATCACGCTTCCTAGAGAAAACCATTCTTCTTCTTGACTTAAAGATTGTAGCTGTCGCGAAACATAGACTCCGGCAGGGAATTACACTCCTTAGCTGTACGCACAATAAAAGTGTTTCTAAAACGTTTTGTGCGTATGGGTGGGATGTCCACCATATACCGATGGTGCATCGCCGTACGTCTGGTAGTCCTATGATGAAACGGGCTAGGTGGAATTAGATCATGCAATTCCATCGCACACTCGCCGAAATGTAACCGATAAAAACCGACAAGCTGGCAACTCGGCGACGATGACGATGTTCAAGGCTATGGAGCTTTGTCTTGATCAGTGCTTCATCGCCAATGAGCCTCTTGTCCCGCTTTTCGATCGACTCTAGTGCGTCAAGCTGGTATTTGGCAAATCCGTCCCAGAGATGAGAACAGTACTCCATGCATGATCGATCTTGCGCTTGATACAAGTTGAGCAGCTGTTCCGGCGTGAAGTATTTTCTCACCTGTGCAAGGATCCCTAACTTTTTGGCAGCCAGCTGAGCCTACACGACGGTCACACCTCATTACTACTACCATAATGAACATAATTCCGGTGAAATTACTTAACTAGGATTTTTTTCGCAGATTGGTCTCTAATTACAGTTATTTGTCTGGGTTAACAAGGAAATTAATAAAAAATATTATTGTTTTCTCAATATCCTAATTAATAAGCATAAATACATACCCTTTTCTTGATCTTTTCGTTGACACAATTGCGCATAAGGGCGAGTGAGGAGGCGAGGAAGGGCGGGGAGCCCACCACGTGGATCCTCTTCAGCCGCTGAGGGTAGGCGGCCTGCGCCAGCTGGATGGAGCGCCTCACCGCGTTGGCAGCCGCTGCCACGTGGGCCACGATCGAGCCGCGGACGTTCGATACCTTGGTAAAACAAGCTACCACTTAAATTCACATTCATTGCTTGGCAGACAGGGAAGCGCTTAAACGAAAATACGTTGCCCTTGAATCGAGGCTATTTATTATATTGGACCAGTTCATGATATCATAATAAAATTGAGTGAAATAGGAATTTGCATTCGTAAAAATTTTTTGATCCAACAAATAATTTAAACTGTTTTATAAAAAAATACTTCAAGGTAAATGACGTTTCTAAGTTGGATGACCGAGTCAATTAGCATTTAATTCTCATGTTAACACATCGATAGATACATGCTTCGAGCAAATAACCTATGGAGATGGCATAGCTGAGCGAACCCTTCTGCCAAAGTCGATTGCGATATGCAGACAGAAAGTGGCAGAAAAGTTGTTCAGTGATTGCGATATGCAGGCAGAAAGTGGCAGAAAAGTTGTTCAGTGATTGCGATATGCAGGCAGAAAGTGGCAGAAAAGTTGTTCAGTGATTGCGATATGCAGGCAGAAAGTGGCAGAAAAGTTGTTCAGTGATTGCGATATGCAGGCAGAAAGTGGCAGAAAAGTTGTTCAGTGATTGCGATATGCAGGCAGAAAGTGGCAGAAAAGTTGTTCAGTGATTCGTGGCTTGCCGTCTACATAGGTTAAATGCTCTAAGGATACATGAGAATAATGAAAACTAATCAACGTTTTTTTTTGTAGTCTATAAGATCTCTAAATCATATTTTGGTAAAATAATTTTCATAATTTCCTTGGTATTCGATTAATCTTTACATTATTATACGTAATTATAGTAGATATATACCTACCGAGAAACCTGTTTCAGAACCGTAGTTGCTCTTATATATATATATTTTAATAATGTCACTGACTTATAATTTAGTCTGTCTTTGATTCCCTGCAACTTTTTGTTGTCATTGGGTCATCCCTTTAGATACTGGATTTTCGAGGAAACTGACGCATTTGACTTACATCATCTGCCTAGCCTTTTTTCCCAATTATTGTTGGGGTCGGCTTCCAGTCTTACCGGATTCAGCTGAGTATCAGTGTTTTACATGGAGCAACTGCCTATCTGACCTCCACAACCCAGTAACTGGGTAACACGATACCCCTTGGCAAGACTGGTGTCAGATCTCAGGCTTCTGACTACCCGTAACGACTGTCAAAGATCTTCAAATGACAGCCGGGACCAACGGCTTAACGTGTTTTCCGAGGCACGGAGGAAACTCGGTATGTCGACATGGTCACCCATCCACGGACCAACCTCGTCAAGCGTTGCTTAACCTTGAAGATCGACCGGTGCGGCTGTTATTATTTAGCCACGAGCTCCTCAAATTCACGCATTTGACTTACATTCATGTAATATTTCCATTCTTTCCACTGACCTCATAGACAAAAACGTCTCCTCCGATCTGGTGTTCGTCGTACATCCTGACGTCACTGGTCAAGAGTATGGCGCGGACCGCGTTAGCCACGTCCGCTGAACCTTCGGGGTAGTCCGGGCGTATCCTGAAGATCGTGATTCGGTATCCTTCATCCGTCAGCTTTGGCAATACTACTATGTCCCTGTGAGCCAAAACAACACAAATCAATATTCTGTTTAGCTCCAAACGACTGTCATTATAATCGAGATGATATTATGGAAACTCCGTGGAAATCAGGAGTTTTTGTAACAAGGCTAGCAAAAGAACTCACATGAACTTGCACACGTCATTGAGTGGCGGACAGCTGAGCGAGCGGTATTCAAAAAGATCCCTGAAGCGGGCTCTAGCTAAGCAGTATGCTTCCAACTTAGACCTGGCACGGTCCAGGTCCATACGACAGCCTCGCACGAAGAGCTCGAGGACGCGTCTATCTGTCAAGAAAAAAGAAACCAAATGTTAAAATTACTTAAAGAAGAATATCCTAGCCAAAATGGGAAAATAATTATCTTGATGTGATACTAAAATACAAACGTAGTCTCTCGTTTATAATGTAATCATAATAGTTCTTTCATTCATTTCAATCTTGCTTGCCAACAAAACAGGTGATGTAAATGCCAAAACCATATTTAGCACACCTGTGACTACTATTTTTCTTCACCTTGACTACAAAATAAATACTTACACTTCTTGTACTTTCGCACTGTCATATCATTGTCGCATTATTATCGTCTCTATAGATAGGAGACCAGTTTTTGGAATGGGGGGTGACAATAAGCTCAAGTAAGGTTATTTTAAGTGTGCGTAAGGGCAGATAACAAGTCATATTCATCTGTCCCTTACACACACTCAAAATAACCTTACTCTAAAGAGCAGCAGGCTTGGTGTAATGTCGTTGGCATCCCTCATTTAAGGTGTTCTACAGGGATGCGTTGTCGGCCCTTTTTTGCGATGTTAAAACCAAGGCAATGTTATGGTTTATAACTAGATTATCGCCATTGACATATCGCTCCAGCAAGGGCCAAAGTAAGATTTTATCAAAAATCTAAACAAAATCTTACATATTGCTGCTTTTCAGCTTTTCGTATCAAAATTTTCTTTGATACGAAAATGCCTTTTATAATAAGTTGAATGGTCATGTATATTGTATGTATCATGTGAGGACTACTAAGTAGCATGTTGTGTACATAAATGATGAGCACGTTTCTGTGCTCAGTGCTAATTGACCGGCCCCTATATGAATTATAAATCAGCCACGATATGATGACGAATGGGTTAAACGCTGCTGGAATTATTTATCTATAACTTACTGAAGATAGATTTAACGTTTGCTACTTTATTTTTAGTATCCAGTTTATTACAAAATTTTATTAAACTTACCTTGTTAGTGATATAGTAAGTAAAGTAGTAGATATGGGTCATATCTATCTTGCAACTGAATTTTAAAACAGTTATCGCCAATCGATTGAGCTGGGCTGAGATGTTTGGTTTGGATGACAATGCATGGTTAGCTAAACGATTTGTTTTTAAAGCTTTTTTTATATAATAATTTATTTATTTTTAGAATATGTTTTGGTACTTATATTACAATCATTTAGCCGTTCTCACTTTGATATATTTACAAAAAAAAGATGTATAGTATTTCAATGAATTTCATCACAATAAACGATAAAATATCTAGGTACAGAATTATTTACTTCATGAAATCAGCAATTAATATCACTTTCGTAATCATATCAATACAAGGCCCAATTGCACGAAAAACTAACTCAGAGTTAGTTTCTAACTCGAGGTTGACATTTTGTCATGCAATATTGTCAATTTAATCTCGTGTTAGCAACTAACTCTGAGTTAAGTTTTTCGTGCAAGTGGGCCAAATAAGCCAGAGTAGTAATAGTAAGCAGAAGTGCAATAGTAGGTACCTATAATACTTAGGTTCCTGTACTCTCGTTGCGTTAACGTCTTAAGTTAGGTAGGTTTGTAGTTTCTTAAACTAAAATATTTTAATTCGTTGTCGTCTGGAGGGCGATGTTCTATGTTATCTATGTTCAGCCCGGCCCACTTTTCATCCTGACTCGAAACTGAAAATTGACTGTTCAAGAGAACAAATTATCAGATGAGTGCAAACAAATTCTCTTGCTTATCTGCATACTAGTTCAAGAAGCCCTGTTTGGTGTTGCGGTCCTGAATCCCGACAGGCTTGGTTCTTGTCTGAAAGTATCTACTATTTTTCGAGTTTCCTTACTTTTGCCCCAACACTAAGCCTAAATGCTGGGTAGGCCCATGCAGCAAGCTACAACTAGCAAGGTACATAACACTTATAACAAGATTAGAACAGTTAGAACACTCAAAATAAAAACCTCAAACAAAGATTGAACATCGATTTAAGAGTGCACATAAAATGTCTTCAACAAGGTCCTGACCATTAGAATTAATTTATAAATAATAGAGACTATTAAAGATATGCCAGCTCTTCATATTGCTTAATTATTAATATCAGTCAATGATACGGCAAGGTCAGCAACAAAATTCGATTAGATTCGAAGACTTTGGTTTTTAGCCCTGAATTAATGAGAAAAATATTAAACTAAAATCGGACAAGAGAGAAGGACAAGGACAAGATTTTAAGAATATTTAATCTCAGCTCCTAATTAAATAATTAAATAAATGAGACTCTTTTTAGAATACTACTAAATATTGAGTTGCATATATATACCCTACTTAATATTAATAGCTAAGATTTAAGGTCAGAACGTACTAGGCGTAATTACGCGCCAGCGGAGCTACGCGACGCGACATGACCAAATATACTTTGTATGAAATTGTATGAGATAAACCGCACTACGCGGCAGCGGAACTACGCAACGCAACACTTTATCAAACAATTTCATCTATACTAATATCTATACTAATATTATAAAGAGGAAAGATTTTTTTGTTTGTTTGTTTGTTTGTACCGAATAGGCTCCGAAACTACTGGACCGATTTAAAAAATTCTTTCACCAATAGAAAGCTACGTTATTCCTGAGTAACATAGGCTATTTTTTAATCCCGAAAACGGGTCCTGTGGGGTGGCCCACGGGAGCGAAGCCGCGGGCAACTGCTCGTACAAATATAATATTATAAAGAGGAAAGATTTTTTTGTTTGTTTGTTTGTTTGTACCGAATAGGTTCCGAAACTACTGGACCGATTTAAAAAATTCTTTCACCAATAGAAAGCTACGTTATTCCTGAGTAACATAGGCTATTTTTTAATCCCGAAAACGGGTCCTGTGGGGTGGCCCACGGGAGCGAAGCCGCGGGCAACTGCTCGTATAAAATATATTTTGTCGCGTCGCGTAGTAACGCCTAGTGCGGTCGGACCTTTACCGAATCATTTCCGCCAATTTATAAGTGTCTTTAACTTTGTTGTTATTGGAAAATGTCAAAAATCATGATGAATGGTAGCCGAAGGTATTAAAAAATTATATTGCTAAGGGAAAAAAAAAAACGTGGCTTGTTATAAAATCCCAAGGTTGGCAGCTTATAGATGCTAATCATTGCTATATAACGCGGTAATATTATGGCGAACCAGTTCGGTACTTCCAATTCTTTGTCAACGACTTATTCCTTTTCCGTGTGGTAGTTGTTTTTCCTCAAATATCATCATTATCCTTTGTTTTGTTTTCCAGTTTAACTAGTCCAACCGGTTTCATTTAGTAAACATCTTCTGGAATATCTCGTAGTTATCAAACGAGTTTAAAAGTTTCCAACAATTTTGTTTTAATATAAACAGTGTAATGCAACAACAACGTTTATTAAAACGACATCATTTTGTTTCATAATTATGAACACATTTACGTAATATAAGTTAAGTTTATGGTTTACCTACGTTTATAATATACGAGCAGTTGCCCGCGGCTTCGCTCCCGTGGGCCACCCCACAGGACCCGTTTTCGGGATTAAAAAATAGCCTATGTTACTCAGGAATAACGTAGCTTTCTATTGATGAAAGAATTTTTTAAATTTTGTTTGTTTGTTTGAGCCTATTCGGTACAAACAAACAAACAAACAAAAAAATCTTTCCTCTTTATAATATTAGTATAGAAATAACTTGTATTTAGCTTGTTGGATCTGTTTACCAACAACAACAACAATAATAATGAATATTGTTGATGTATGCGGAACTAACATTTTCTATCTAAACTTCAACCCAGTCAAACCAGTTACAACTTCAGATACTGCCAAAGCTGTACTAATACAGTTATTTATACTAAAACATCATACTTCAACCTTTATAGGGGTGATTATATTTGTTATACTTAATAATCATTATTTTAAAAATTTCCTAATTTTCTAGATAGTTTCGAAGAATGACTTAAATTATAAGTTGTTCAGCATGCAATGGCATAAAGTACGTAAGCGGTAGCGTCTATTTTGTGGTAATGGTTAGGAATATTATGCATTCAACAGCACTACAGAGTCAGTTGTTAGGCACGTAGATCCCATTATCCAGGCTGCACTTATTTTAAACACATCACCTATCACCTACAGGCGTAGCTTCGAGCAAGTAACTTTGTTTTGTCCTTTCTAATTGCCCTCAGTGTTCAAATCCTCCTCTAGTCTTCTAATGAAAACGTAAAAACTTCAAACTTTACGGTAATTCAACGTAAACACTGGACCTCATTATCCATTGCCACTCCTGTGCGGTGTGCCACACAAGACCTATGGTTATGAGTCTTATGAGGTAGTCAGCCCTGTCACACAATATTATAGGCTGCTTCTATATAATTACACGAGTATCAGTGATAATAGAGTTTTGCAATTATACTTTTTAGCTAACTTGGTCAAGGAGGGTCGCCGTCGTCGGCGTCACCTGGGCACGTAAGTTTGCGCAGAACATCGTGCGGATGGCGTATTATAATGCACCTGACTTTGGGCACTGTGAGGAAACACTCTTGAGAAGAAGTGCTATTGTGTGATTCTATGGCGGGGGTAAATGATGACATTTCACTTCGTTCCTCATGAGTTAGTCCTCGCGATTTGGTTCAGTAATGAAGCAGGTTGCGTCAATTCGGTCAGTATTGCGTAGGGCGTAGCGACAGCTAAGGATTTATTACTAGCCATTACGTATTGGAAGAGCGTTCAGTTGCGGGTTGATGCATTATTGATGATATCGACTTGCTGAATTCATTTCCGTTGAGACAATTACCTAGTGGTAGATACTGTCACTTAGAGTAACCTATTTTTAACACCTGTATGTACATTATGGATGCAATAAATTGCATTTGAATTTGAGTGATTTTTACAACTTAGTCCAATTGCGCAATATTTTTTTTTGGGCGTTAAATCGTTCTAGTATATAATTCTGAATTAACTTAGTACGTTAGTTCGGTTCGCGTTTGTTTTATTACAGATGAGGCACGCTGAGGAGATCGCACTTTTTAGATATAATCATATTGGACATCATAAACCTGTAGACTGAAGATTACTTGTACGATCCTCACCAAACAATATTATGCATTGTTTTACAGTTATCGCTAGCAACTATTATATCTTTAAGTAGGTTTCTAATCTCAATTAAGGAATAAGATTTAATTTGCGGTCAGTAACTGCAAATTGGTAATTGGTATGCGACTAATTCAATCCTCATTGCGGTTCGCTGCGGTAAGGTATGGCAGAAATTTTCGTGCAATTGCAAAATAAAACCACTTGCAGTTCTGCAATTTCGCTAGCTGTGGCCAGATGTCGCTTACGCTGCATTCTTGCACCATAGACAGATGGAAATGGATTCTGTATTAAAGTAGCTGGATAGATTCATTACATTTTGTGTGACATGATCGTATTTAAAAACTCGATATAGTGTAGTAGTAGTAGTAGTAGATCTTATAGTACCTACCTGTTACCTATAAAGTCTGCCTGTGGGACTAAAATGGTAAATTTGCTGGTAAGTACCGAGCCGTACATGGATTTTTGGACCCTACAGAATTGGGAAACAACTGTCCTGGATACAAAAACCTGTCCGGGTTATCCTGCAATAATCGGCATGAGCCTAGTGCTCAATTTGCTATAGCCAACAGCAGAGATCCGCAACATGTTATCCATCCTGTCTGCAGACCTATCTGTAAGATTTAAACTGTGATAGAGATTATGAAAATAACATCGAATTAACTAATTATTATTGCACTGCGGATGTGTGTAACGGTATGTTAAGATTGCAAAAATAAAAAATCTAATAAGTAGCCTGATACCTTAATTTTTGCAGTCTCGTTTCTTTCAGAAGGCTTGCATTTCTAATAAAATATAATTTCTACGTAATTATCCTCAGAAATAACACAGTGTCTCAAGACGAAAGTCTATGACCAGTGTGTGTTGCCAATGATTACTTACGGGAGAGAGACGTGGTCGCTCACAATGGGCCTCATCAGAAGGCTTAAAGTCAACCAACGAGCAATGGAGAGAGCTATGCTCGAAGTTTCCTTGCGTGATCGAATCAGGAATAAAGACCTGCAAGAGATCCATGGTTACCGACATAGCACGAAGAATTGCCAAACATAAGTGGCAGTGGGCAGGGCACAAGAACGGATGGCCGTTCGGGCCGAAAAGTTCTGGAGTGGCGACCGCGTACCGGAAGGCACAGCGTTGGAAGGCCTCCCTCTAGTTGGGGCTCCCCTCTACCTGGTCAAGGCTGCAGGAGTCCAGTGAATGCGAAACGCACAGGACCGACCAATGTAGCGATGCTTGGGGGAGGCTTAAGACCAGCAGTGGACATCTTTCGGCTGAAATGATGATGACGATCCTCGAGAAATATTAAAAAAAGCAATTAATTTAGCAAACCATGTTGCGGCTGTAAATCAATTTAAATTTTTAAAGCTAGTTTCGGGCCCATATCCAGTACTTACCTATTTTATGATTAGGTATGAATGACGGTATTATTATAACATAACCTGTTGTTTTATCATGTTGACGCATCTATGTATATTAAAGTTGTTTGTCCGCATATCGGCACAACATTATAAATAGGAAAAATTGTTCGTTTGTTTATGTTTGTAAAGGGTATGTAATCTCTGGAACTGATCCGATTACGAAAATTATGTCACTTAAATCACCTCAACTGTCACGACGCCTTTGAAAGGCGTCTGTCTATTGTTTTTCTATTGTTTCGCCAACTGGTGAGCACAAAAAAACTTTTTTGAAAAAAATACTACCGACTTCCAAGTAAGAAAACTAGAAAGTGAAAAATAACTTTATTTTTGGAAGTCGGTGTCTGTGGTAGGACCAAATTTTTAAAGTTATGGACACCGACTTCCAAAAATAAAGTTATTTTTCACTTTCTAGTTTTCTTACTTGGAAGTCGGTAGTATTTTTTTCAAAAAAGTTTTTTATTTTTCACTTTTTAGGGTTCCGTACCCAAAGGGTAAAAACGGGACCCTATTACTTTAACTCCGCGGTCCGTCTGTCTGTCTGTCACCAGGCTGTATCTCATGAACCGTGATAGTTAGACAGTTGAAATTTTCACAGATGGTGTATTTCAATTGCCGCTATGACAAATACTAAAAACAGAATAAAATATTTATTTATGTGGGGCTCCCATACAACAAACGTACGTGACTCATGATTTTTTTGCCGTTAATTGCGGTAATGGTACGGAACCCTTCGTGCGCGAGTCCGACTCGCACTTGGCCGGTTTTTAGTTGTACCTACCTAATAGGGAAGTAGTTAAGTAAGTACCTATAACGATAGAATAGATTACCCGAATAACATGAAACTTGAATATAACCGGTTAAATGAGAGACCTGCATACCCCTTTCGAGCGTACTGGCGTGATGTTATGTTACGAAATGGTATAAACAATAAACAGACATGCGATTGCAGCAATTCCGAGAGATTTGCCTTTATTTATTGAAGAGTTCTGTTGTATATCTCCGAAGTTCTTCATCAGATCTTCACCAAATTAAAATGGGACCAATTTCGGAATATACTCTTTCAAACAAAAAAAGAATTTTGAAAATCGGTCCACAATTGACGGAGATATCGGTGAACATACATAAAAAAAAAAAAAAAAAAAAAACATACATAATGTCGAACATAGAACCTCCTCCTTTTTTGGTAAGTCGGTTAAAAACGGAAGTCCTCATTGGATAGGCCACGGGAACGAACTGCGAGAAAAAGCTAGGTATAGTGAATAAATGGAACAAGAATGTACCTAGCTAGTTAATATTAATATAGGCTATATTAATATTAATTACTGTTATTAAATACTATTTATTAATGTAGGCTAGGTACATAATTATAAGCTAATACAACTGTTTATTAGTTATGCACCTACATGAAAGATGCGTAGGTACCAATTAATTACATAGATAAAGTACGATTTTCTTTGCACACTCTTTTTTTAAGAAAAACCGCAAATAATCGTAATAAGTGTAAAACTTTAATAGACCGATTCTTGAGATATTCTCTTATGATAGATATTGCCTACACTAAAATACTGAAAGGAAAATATGTTTGAAATCCTTTTATATCAATAAAATTTTAATTTTTACGTTACAATAACGTTACCTGACTTTCGTTGCTGACCATTCCTACGAGTAGGTATTTATGAATGTTTATAACATTATGTAAGTATATTTTTTATGAATTTACATTTGTTAAGTAGTTACCTGAGTACACTGCATTAGTGACTTGGTTCCGCCTGTCTGTTGTGCTGAGGGCTATGACAATATTATTCATTTAACCTAAGTATCTAAAACATATAACTGAGTCTATATTATTTCTTTTCTTGTTTACGTTCCTCAAACAAGACGTAATTGTATGGTTCATTTATATTCTTACGGTTTCATAGATATTTCCAACCCGCTTACTATTTGGCAAATCGGGGATCTCGATTATTTCCCAATTCCGAAGCCTTTCCATACCGCCCCCTACACTCAAATCCGAGTCAGTCTCTTTATAAAAGTTATTGTAAGTACCTACCGACAATGGCAGGAACGTATCTGCCAAACAGCAGCTTCTGAGGGAGATCGAGAAATTATATGGGCAGTTGTACACATCCACCAGCAAGCCCGTTGCGAATCTAGCAAACGACCCAAAAGCTAGATTAACCCGACACTATACCGAACGAAGATATCTCGGTCGTCAGATCAATCTTGTACAGAGATGAGGATGGCTCTGAAACAGCTTAAAAACAACAAGGCGCCGGGTGACGAGGGAATCACGGCCGAACTCCTGAAGGCGGGTGGGAAACCGGTCCTTAAGGCCCTTCACAAGCTGTTTGATTCCGTCATACTCGAGGGCAAAACGCCACAGGCATGGTGCAAGGGTGTCACCACACCTCTTCAAGAAGTAGTACTCTTCTTCAAGAAGGGTTACAATGCCCGGCTGAAGAACTATGACATTACTTCTTAGCCATGACTACAAGTTGTTTTCAAGAGTCATCACGAATCGTCTCGCGCGCAGGTTTGACGATTTCTAGCCTCCCGAACAAGCCGGATTCCGAAAATGCTTTAGCACCTTAGACCACATACATACGCTGCGGCAGGTCATACAGAAGGCCGAAGAGTATCTACCTCTCTGTTCTCTGCTCTGTTTAGCGTTTGTGGACGATCGATCGAGACTTGAGCTGTACTGCAGACTACCGGTACATTGAGGTGTTGAAGTGTTTGTACAAAAAAGCCACCATGTCAGTCCGTCTTCAGGATCAGACCTCGGAACCAATCCTTTTCCAGCGTGGCGTGAGACAGGGAGACGTCATTTCGCCGAAACGAGTGGGTATCTAAAACATGGACAAAACCAAGATCATGGTAAATGACCATGTAACACCCACTCCTATCAAGATCGGAGACTCTACACTCGAAGTTGTGGATGACTATGTCTACCTGCGACAAACGATGCAGTTGGGTAAGGCCAACTTCGAGAAAGAGGCCAACCGTCGAATCCAATTACCACAGTGTCTCAAGACGAAAGTCTATGACCAGTATGTGTTGCCAGTGTAGATATATGACTCTGAGACGTGATCGCTTACAATGGGCCTCATGAGAAAGCTTACAGTCACTCAAAGGGCAATGGAGAGGGTAACGCTCGGCGTTTCCTTGCGTGATCGAATCAGAAATGTAGAGATCCGTAAGAAAACCAGGGTTACCGACATAACCCGAAGACTTGCCAAACTTAAGTGGCAGTGGGCAGGGCACATTGCTCGCAGAACGGATGGTCGATGGAGCCGAAACGTTCTGGAGCGTCGACCGCGAACCGGAAGACGTTGCGTTGGAAGGCCTCCCACCATGTGGACCTATGACTTGTTGAAGGTTGCGGGGATCCACTGTTTGCGAGACGCACGGGACCGTTCTATGTGGTGACGCTTGGGGGAGGCCTATGTCCAGCAGTGGACGTCTTTCGGCTGATATGATGATGATGATGATGTAGTACCTACCTAAATATAAAATATTCATATTTAAATACGTCGATTCGAACTGCGATTGAGTGTTGATTGCATCCACGCGATTTAATTTTGATTGCGCGCTACAAATCTTTGTTTGGTGAGATTGGTGATCGATCAGTGTTCCATAAAAAGACCTATCCCGTGATGTTATAGTTCAACCATGTAGTTCTATTACTTAATTAACTTATAATGGCTTCTTAAAAGGTTTGATCTTGACACAAGGGGCATCTGACTGCATTAGTGAAGTTTGCGGAATACCCAACCAAGCTACTAAGAATACATTTATCCAGTGGCGTAGCTAGTATAGGACTAGCCGAGTTTCATTCATTGTTGGAGGCCCTCTTTACTACACCGCACCAAAAGCCGTAAAAAAGATTTTGTTCCTTACAAAATAAGACATTGGATTTGTGACGTGAATAACTTAAACGAAGTGAAGCCTGACTGGGTTAAGTTAAGATTTCATTGTGACTACTAACAGAAGTACGATCGTAGCGATTTAGACCATTGGAGCACCCATAACCGAATAGTTTAAGCCGTCATCATGATAAGTAAGGTTTATTTACTAAATTGAAGAAAAGATAATTTCTCACGGACCTCTTCTGAAATATTTTTGAGAAGAGGTCCGTGAGAAATTATAATTGAGATTTTGGATAACATTTTTTTAACTTTTGATTCAACACTTCAGGGTCCAGTATCATTTGATACAGGTATTACCGCATTAGCTACGCCCCTGGAGAATGGAGAATCTATCCATTGGAGTAACTAGTAGCCTGTTCTCGACAGCTTAGCCCATTCTCCATTTTTTATGTAGATACCTACCTAAATAAGGAGGAAACTGGGAGTACAATCCGTACAATGAGTACGCAGGACATTGCCTTCACTAAACGGACAGCCAACACGCCTTATTTTCCCGAGAAACAAAGTTGCCCTTGTCGCTAGACTGAACTTACCTTTCTATCGTAATTCTGCTTGTATGCACTTACCTATAAATAGTGCATAACATTTGTTGGGTTACCTTCGCTGATTTTGTTATTCGAGCATTATGAGGAAACGTCATTCTACTCAACTTATACCCAAACTAGACACAGTGTCGAGAAATATCTGATTATCTGTGACGCGTGAACAATTTAAAAATCGTATGATTTGGTAAGATATTTATCAAAGAGATAAATGTTATGGAATATAATAACTAAAATATATATATATAAAAACTATAATAATAAACTGTCTTAAATCATAGTTACCTACCTATATACAACCAATTGCCTTTTAAATGTAAAATTATTATAATAAAAGTAATATATCGCTACTTTATTTAATGTCTCTAGACTGGTCTAGCTATCTTTTCAAGGTTTCAACTAGATACAAAGGTCAAAGAACATAATATTATACGAATACGACACACCAATCAAGTCTATCCAGATTCCTAAAACGAATGAATACTAAATACTTTCAAGTAATAGGTAGGTACCTATTTTAGCTTATAAATTGAATAATTAGGCTTAGTAGGCGTTTCGGCCGATGAGTTAGGAGGCCAGAATCTAACTAAAGAAGCAAAAGAGGAACTTATATTTAAATCATGTTATTAAACTCTCTACCGATTTTATGTTTCTAACGTTACTTTGCTTCTAAAAATGGATTCGTCCGAAACACCACTCAAAAATATTAATAATAATGAAATTCCTGTTTCGGCCGGATCGGGCGAAACTCATCGGCCGAAAGGCCTACTAAGCCAATAATTATAACATTCAGCTCTCTTTTGGCGGCATTTTGTTAAATTAATTCTCCAAAAAGTATTTTATTAAAAAGTTTAATTGTTTTTTATTAAAGTTTTAATAATACTTGATTATTAAGAGAGATTTCTACTAGATATAACAACAGACTGCGTTGTTTTTGGAAGTGGCCCAACAAACTTCAACACACCATTAAATATAACCGAAGTATTTAATAATGGGTGGGCCCCATCAGAGGGCGGCACTGCAGCAAGGTGTGGTGGATGGTGGAAGCAAAGTCTTATGGCAAACTATGCTTTACTTCATCTTCTACTATCCTGCCTATATGCCCAAACATGTAGTCTAAGTAGGTAACTGCTGCCCAGGACAAAAAATCTCGAGAAAAAAAATCAACTTTGTGCCTGTGCTGTGCCTGCACTTTACAGTGATAAGAAGAAGTCATCATTTGGGTAATGAAAACTCATAAAAAAGCCGTACACAATCTAAAATTACATCGACCACGTAAAAAAAATGTTCATAAATAAAAAAAAAATACATAAAATTAAAAATACTGGTCCAAAATATGTTAATTTTTTATGGGACCAATTAATGGCATCTTTGCCGCATCAAACTTAAAAATCACGTCAAACTAAAAAATCAAGTAAATCGGATCATAAATCTCAGCGTAATCTATGTACAAACATTAAAAAAAAGCAATCGAATTGAGAACCTCCTCCTTTTTGAGGTCGGTTAAAAAATAAAGATGAACTATTCTATGCGAAAGTGTGTTTCTACTACATTTTATGGCTAAAAGCTGAACAACTTATGATGTGATTTAGGTAGAGCCGGTAGAGCTAACTCATGACTTCTTCTTATCACTGTAAAGTGCAGGCACAGCACAGGCACAATTTTTTTTTCTATTCTGGCATCACTGTGGGCATTATAGGTACCTTGTCCATTATGTACCTACCACTAAAAAGTGAAAAATAAAAAACTGTTTAACAAAAAAAGTAATCCGGCTTTTTAATGTAACAATTTATTAATTATTATTGTTCTGTAAGCAAAAAGACAAATTTGCCGAATGTTACGAACATACCAATAAAATATAGACGAAGTAAAATTAACGGATTTTTTTTTTCTTTGCCCAGCAGTGGACGTCTTTCGGCTGATATAATGATGATGTGGATGATGATCGAATTTTAAACACGTGTTTTCAACGTATGTTTACTTCAGCGCTGGAACTTACTGCGAACTTTGTTCAGTGTGACTCACCAACGTTTTCAGGCTGGGGAAGGTAGGGCGAGGCTGCCAGCATGCTGCGCAGGTCCTGCACCCCTCGCTCTATGTCTCCAGGGCCTTCTCCCAGCTCCTGTGAGATCAGATCCGCCTGCTTCAGCGACGGGCCTTGAAGAACCGCCATCGCACTTCACTGATACAAGTCTCTACTAAAAAAATGTAGCTCGGTTCTTCCGCTCCTCTAATTCCGACCGTTAAGATTGCGCACTTCAGCTGAGTAAGGACAAAACTGCGGCCGCATAGCGCTCACCACCTTTTATAAACTACGCGACGATGAGAACACGTACCGAAGGACGAGACGAGTTCTCGCTGCCATATCGCCGCCGCCGGGCCGGCTGCTGGCAACGGACACCGATTCTACGTCACCGGGTACCATACCACGAAAAAGATATTATAACATCACATGAATTATAACATCACATGAATTATAACATTAAACTGCAAAATATTTTTGCTAAATTCAAATTGCCTGCAATACTTATTTTGCATGAATTACCAGCAAATCAATCAAATGCTCTATAGTTATGTATTGTTTGTGTTGTTTTGTATTCTTTTGTTTCAAACGTTCAATACGTGAGATTTTATGCAGTTTTTGTTTACTTATATTGGTTTAAATGTGTGTCAATGCAAAGTCAAGAGCATCGAAATGTGATGGGTAAGCGAAAACCGCACGTGAGGCGCATTTACGACGGTGTGAAATTGCACAAATGTGTAGCTTTAAAGTACAAGAGAAATAACTAAATCAATGTTAAATATTGACATACAAGCCAACTTGACATACGCCCAAGAAACCTTCGCGAAATCCTTGGCGTCATCGTCCTGTACCGTGTTACAAATACATAAGACGTTTGCGATTAGAAGGCTTGCTCCACCTTTAATCCTTTTACCTGCAAATCAAAACAGCGGACCATATTGCCGAAATAATCCTTAAAAACTAAAGAAAACATCGATTGGCGGTTTTATAGTCCAACGATTAAAAGGCTTGGACTGGCCATGAGTTCGATCTCATTCACCATCTTACCAGAAACCATATTAGCAATCTTAAATTCTTAAAGGTCTTTCATAAGTAGGTATCCTTGAAATCTGACTGTGGAGGATTCAGATTAGTTTAGCTGGACCATTACCATGGCAGTGACGCACTGTAATGAGTTAATGATGCCAATTATTGTCATTGTTTAACTAACACGTACTTTTCGATAATATTTATTTAAGATGTGACTTTGGCAGTGATGACATAATATTACAACACTTTCAACAAATCCCATGGATATACTGTGTCGCGATTGTTTACTGTATGGTCCCGAAGGAGGAACTGATACAATTGTTCCGGTATTAAGGCTGTTTCAAAGGGGTCAGCTTCCTTTTTCCTGCTTCTAACAAGCTCGAGAGTTTCACATACCTATCTGACCTCCACAACTGGGCTTCACATAGCGTTTATTTTATTTTCTGACTCTGAAAGAGTAAAAAATGGATGATGGTCATCCATCAGAGCCCAAAGACCGACATTGTTAAAGGTTGTTTACCTAAACTACAGATAATATAAGACTAGCATACAGATGAATCATCCCCACATACATAAATCTAAATAGATAACGCAAGTCCCTCCATCTGTATGAAAACCAAGCGTGCCAATTTTTCACAAACAGTTCAAAAACAATTTTACTTACCAATGAAAGAATACAATTCCAATGCCTCGGCCAACTTTTTCTATACATTCTTTACAGCTCATTATCGCATAAAAAGGCATTTTTCTAGATTTCGGTGGCTTGCCGGTGCCAATATTGCTAAATGAAAAGCTCAGATTACGATCATTGATCGTATCTAACTTTACTGCGTTTTTTTGGCACGCGAAGTAGGTACATGCAATCGCGTCATCTTGTTAGATTTATGTCTGTGCTCATCCCATAAAAAGAAACCGTGCGTCTAAACTTAAAGATCGACCCGTGCGACTGTTACTTTATTACTTAGTACCTGGGCGACCGAACTCTACTCGGGTGAAAATAGAGAAAACGACGTTTTCTAAAAATGAAACCTAGCTAGATCGATTTATCGCTCCCGAAACCCCCCATGCTAAATTTCATGAAAATCGTTGGAGCCGTTTCCGAGATTCAGATTATATAATATATATCTACAAGAATTGCTCTTTAAAAGGTATTACTAGATAGATAGATACTTAATCGTGACAATGTAAGAAGTATAAGTAATTCAGTATCAATTTATCGCTTACCATCAGGTGAGATAGTGGGTCAGGCGCGAGACTATCACAAAATAAAGACCGATATTTCTCATTTTACATGCCGTGATAACTTTGTACGTAAGAAATTGAAATATCAAATTCATAATCCTAATTAATTATTTTATCCATAAACTTTATCAACGAGTATAATATCATGCTGCATCAAGTTTAATTATGTATTAGGTAAGTATTAAGTATTTTTATAGCTGCTCTGTCAAATTCGACTTAGATTGTTACGACTACAGCTAAGATCATATATATATAAAGCACGATATCGTATAATGATAGGTACTTATTGTAAAATGTATGGAAAAGGTATAATTTATATCGAAGACAGAATGAAGGCAATCATGTTTTATTTTTAAGTCTTAGGTACAACATTCTAAAGAAGGTAGGTAGGTATTTAACGAATAATTATTATGTATGAAAGTTTACCTAGGTATAAATAACCTTCCAGTTCTACAACGTCACACACAACCTTCTTGTGAGAATTGCAAGAATTTTCATAAGATTACTTTCAGATTGTGCCTAATTTTAGGATTCCGTAGTCAACAAGGAACCCTTATAAGTTCGCCATGCCCGTCTGTCTGTCCGTCCTTCCGTCCGCAGCTTAGCTCAGAGACTCTTTGTACTAGAAAGCTATAATTTGGCATAGGTATACATATTAATCACGCCGATGAGGATGGTTTTTTCTTTCTCGTCTATCCCATGGTAGGGTATCGTTGGAGTGGCCTAACATGAAAAAATATTATGGGTCTGTAAAAACCATTTTTCTATTCAAGGATCTATTTGCGTAAAATTGAGCTCTAAATGGCAAATTTTTTATAGAGTAGTATTTTTTAGTTATAGCTACGGAGCTCTCTGTGCGCGAGTCAGACTCGCACTTGGCCGGTTGTAACAATATCTGTTGTTTCGTCATAGCGTTTAACTGATCGAGATATTCTATTGCCACCCTTGAAATAATATTGTGGAGTTCCGATGGGCATCTATGATCTTCTCCTACAGTTCTATTTCGCCAAATGATAGGTACTTTCTGAATGCAAATGCTTGACAGGCTGATAAAAATACCAAAACAGTAAGTACCTCCTATGCCTATAATATTTGAGGAGTTGCCTCAATTTCTCATGGATTCCATCATCAGAACAATATTTTGTTAAAAATGGGAACAATCTGAAAGTGAGCGACCAAGTCTCAGTACCTTAAGTCATCACTGGCAACACACACTGGTCTTGAGACACTGGTAAGTTGGACTAGAAGATACCGCGCAACTGCCCGAACGCTGCCCAGCCGAGTCGGATTCGATGGTTATCTCTTTCTTGCAGTTAGAACTACCTTTTTTTTTTTAGCTTGGATAAATGCTCATGCATACTACGCTACCACGGGGAGATAGCGCAGTTATGTGGGACTCTAACCCACTAAAACTCCACGGTGTCCTCCTGTGCCGCTAATGGCGGGAACACGGATACGCGTTAGCACGCGAACCCGCCGCGGCTGTCCGTCACCGGACCCTCCTTCTGGGGATTACCCCCCATCACCGGCGCACCAGAACACACTGTGCGCCGTGACCACCCCGGGGACCAAACCAGTACGTGGGTGCCAGACGACTCCGTGTATGGAACCATTGGTCCCCTTGTGACGGGTCAAGGTCAATGGCCCTTCCACCTACTATGTTTCGGCCACACGGGATAGGTAGAGTGGCGCACCGCAATACCGGCACGGCGGCACTCCTCTCCCGCCGCCGCCTCCAACCCACAACCGTGATAACGTATGGGTTTGGGAGACCCCATACGACACCACGGCCCGCCTCAGTTGCGATGTTGCCCAGGCAGCACCGCAACCTACATGTTGACCACTACGTCATCGGCTTATCGGCAAAAGCCCCTCCTCGGGTTCCTCTTTGTTTCACCGTGGGTGACCAAGCCACGGTTACTGAGCCCCCCCCGTTTCAAAAATGCGGGAACACATCGGGAAGGAAGTTAGACCTACATAGACCCTTTGTCCCAAGTGGACATGATCGTCCACAACTCGAGTGTAGAGTCTCCTTTCTTGATAGGAGTGGATGTTACTTGGGCATTTAACGTGACCTCTGTTTTGTCCATGTTACTACTGAGGTCATCGAGCATTGCACTGAGGACTCCACAGTCTCAGCCATGACCACTATACGTCGGCAAATCGAAGGTGAGTGATGTGCGCCATTGACGTTGATGCCTAGCCGTCTCCAGTCTAGGCCGTTGAAGACATCCTCCACTGCAACAGTGAACAGTTTATGAGATATTACGTCTATCTGCCTCACTCAACGCTGCAGAAGGTTATTATTTGACTTATTGTGGTCTAACGGCTACAAAGCTGAACCGATTTTGATGAAATTAGAATGAGTAGAGCTCGTAGAGAGCTAGCTTTGAAACTTCTTCTTTTTGCTGGCTCGATTATATTTTTTGTCTGCCCTAAACTTCACTCTACAATGTCGACGCTGAAGACACTTTACTGCCGAGCCCTGTCCATTATTCAATAACATTCTTAACTATTTTAATAATATGGTTTTTAGAGGTGGGTATTTTATAAGTTCCCTCAGTGACGCCACCTATTGTCGAATAGTAAAAATAAAAACGGGTCTTGTAATACATCTGTTAAACACTAGATGGCACTTAACTAAATATTAACAAAATTTATATTAATGGCAACACCGAAAAAAGTCAATAAAATGAAATCGTTTATGGTTCTCGGTAATGCTATCTAGAATACCAGGAATTTTCATAGTCAAATAATAATTCTAGTAGACGATAGATGGCGCTTTCACAAATGATATACATTTTCAAATGATGGCAACACTAGTGTGTTATGTCATTAATTATCAGTGACGGACGAAGGTCGGCAAATTCAATTTTCAAATAATAACGACGAAACTACTGGGCTCAATGCATTGTTGATAAATTGATACATTTATGGATTCAAATAAATAAACAAAATATGCGAGTACTCAAGTGAACTTTGGTGTAGATGACAGTTTAATCTAAAATGGAACCATCGAAGGAGGCAATCGCTGTTCGCATCACGCGGTTGAATCGTCTAATATTGGGGAAAGTGACAGGTGGGACTGCAAGATTCAGCAGAAAGACTGTCGACCGCGAAGCCCTGCTGGATGCACTCACAGTTCTCTACGATGAATGTAACGATGACCCAGTCAAAAAGAGCGATGACTTGGTCAAAGCTTTCTTGGACAAGTGTAAGTTTTCTTTGTATTGTACCCCCCCAGTGTCTCAAGGCAAAAAGCTCTGAAAGAATAACAGAAACTAATAAAACTTACAAGTAGGAAGATATGCGGGCACTAGAGATTAATTGTAATAGAAAAGCTGATTAGAAAAAATGGCTATTGTTTTAGAAGACAGCTGTTTCTAAGAACAACAAACTCATGTAGCAGTGGCATGTCTATGGCTATCATTTGGTTTATTTATTCCCAGCTTTTTCCCGTAGCTTCGCTCACATATGGGCTAAATCCCACAGGAGCCATGCAGTTAAGATTGAAAGTAACCTGTAACACTCCATCATGAAAACTACCTTTCCATTCCGTCATAGTTGTATATAGTTATGTATTATTATCTTTTTTAAATAGGTATTAGTATTTATTGCTGTAATATTTATTTAAAAATAGTATATTTTATTTGTAATCAGTATTGACATAAATAATAATATATTGACATATATACAATTGATTATTCTAAAAATACAAATAAAAAGGAGAGAGGGAAAAGGGCTCATAGTGCATCAAAATATTCGTCCACATCAATCTCAATGGGAAATGTGCCAAGAATGCTGGTAGCATTGCCACGTTGGATGGCAATGCTGAATCACGGGCCTCTGGTCACGTGAATAGTCGATGAGCTTATCAGTATTGTGTTTTACTCACCCTGTGAGAAACTCGGCCTTAGTTATGATTAGTTTTATGTGTTAATTTTTTGCATAACTTTCTGTATATTATATATGTGTGCATAAATGCTTAAATAAATAAATAAAAATAAATAAGTAAAATATATCAGTAAAACCAATTTTTGTAATGAGATTAGTATTCATAACTGTAAAAAACACTATTATATAAATGGTTTTTCCTCCTTATAATAATAGTTAAGATGAACATACTTATATTTTGTTTCATTTGTAGATCGCAGCACACTGGCAGAGCTGCGTCGAACTAGAGTATGCATCTCTGACTTTGAGACACTGCAAACAATTGGAAGGGGACAGTTTGGTGAAGTTCATGTAAGTTCACCAATATTTTGCTAATATTTTATACTGAACAGTATTTGATGGGATTTGTTAAAATTCAGACTACTATTCTTCTTCTTCTTCTTGTCCTGGTCCTTAACTGTAAAGTGTGAAGACTACTCCTATAAATTCAAAATAATTATGCATATTTCTCATTGATGATGTTCACTTTCACATTAGTCTTCTAATACTATATAGTCTACTAATAATAATTTCTTTACACTTTTGTTTATTTTTTTATATTTCTTGATGTTGTTAGATGGTAAGAGAGAAGCAAACAGGGGATGTGTATGCAATAAAAACTCTTCGCAAGGAGGTAGCACGCAAATGCGGGGACGCCGAGCGAGACGTGCTAGCCACAGCCACAGGACCATGGCTACCAAAGCTCCAGTATGCTTTCCAAGTAAGAGTCACATGTATTTCTAATTTGCCTTGCCACTTATACAGTTGAAACTTCAAGTACATTATAAGTAACTTTCATAACATCAAAAGTAACAAAGGAATCCTTCTCCTCTTTAACTTTGCTCATATTAGACAAATTTTGGCATCTAAAAGAATTAATGAATTATCATTGCCCGGATTTCTCACCGCTAAATTATTGCAGAATTAATGTGACAAATTGTCAAGCATGCATTATCTGCTGTGATTGGTATAAAAATGAATTTTCAACAGCCATTCACAGCAGATAACCAGTGACTATTCGTCGATTACGTTAACAGCCCGATAATTGTGTGTTGAGAAACCGAGGGCAAGTCCACCATTGTACATTTGTGCATGAGGTTCAAAATAAATCTATACTAATATTATTAAGAGGAAAGATTTCTATTTTTGTATGTAACAAATAAACTTGAAAACTACTGGACTGATTTCAAAAATTCATTCACAGTTGGGAAGGTACACTATCCCCGGATAACATAGCCTACTTTTTATCCCAGTATTCCCATGGGAACAGGCGCTACGCGGGTGAAACCGCGAGGCGTCCGCTAGTAAATAATAAAGGTGTACTTACTAGGAATATTTTCATGTATTTTACTTTATAGGACACCAGCAATCTGTACCTAGTGATGGAGCTGTGTTGCGGCGGCGACCTGTCGGGCCTGCTTGCCCGGCGCGCACACCCACTACCCGAGAGAGACGCCGCCTTCTATGTGGCCGAAATTGCGCACGCGCTGAAGGCTCTGCACGGCATGGGATATGTCCACAGAGATGTCAAGCCGCATAATATATTACTGGATAGGTGAGTTCAGATAATAATAAGTCTTCACTGACAGTGCAGATGTGGTGTGCAGAGGTCTACGTGAGATTAGAACTTATTCTACTGTTATCTTTCTATTCAATGATTTTATTTTGGTATCAATACAAAACTTAATTAAGTACAATTATACTATTGATAATGTCGATAGATTCACCATTCATAGCGATATCATTAAAAAAATACTCTTTCGTTTTCTTGGGTTACATTTTATTTTATTACATGTTCATAGTAAGAAGAAATGTGACAATTTCCGTACAGATGCGGTCACGTGAAGCTGGGTGACTTCGGCTCCTCAGCCCGGCTCTCGGAGGGCGGCTGCTCGGGCGTGGCGGCGGTGACGGCGGACTACACGGCGCCCGAGCTGCTGGCCGCCGCCGACTGCGCCAAGCACACTGTGTGTCAACAGTACTGCGGCAGAATCGTTACCACTGCCATTGTGCGTCGCTCACCTGCATGTGCTTATACTTACACTAAAGTCGTGATTTTGCATGTTGAGTTGGAACTTTTTAAATCTAAAATTTTTTGAGGTCTGGTTGTTTATATGTTTGTAAATGCACCCACGATACAGGAGTAATTTCTAGTGCAAGGCAAAGTTTAAAAAAAAGGAATTTTCGACTTTGAGGCCCTGCCTGTGCAAATCAGTAAATACGACCGATTTTTCAATCTATGGATATTACAATTTAAAATCGATTAATATAACTTGAGGAGCTCGTGGTTAAATAAAAACAGCCGCACTGGTCGATCATCTAGGTTAAGCAACGCTTGACGAGGTCGGTCCGTGGATGGGTGACCATTTCAACATACTGAGTTTCCTCTGTGCCTCGGAAAGCACGTTAAGCCGTTGGTCCCGGCTGTCATTTGAAGATCTTTAACAGTCGTTACAGGTAGTCAGAAGCTTGAGATCTGACACCAGTCTTGCCAAGGGGTACCGTGTTACCCAGTTACAGGGTTGTGGAGGTCAGAAAGGCAGCCGCTCCATGTAAAACACTGGTACTCAGCTGAGTCCGGTAAGACTGGAAGCCGACCCCAATATAGTTAGGAAAAGGTTAGGCAGATGGTATTGTAACTTAATCATTTTGGAAACAACATGCAGAATCACTGGTATTAGACTATACTTAGAATAGTTTTATAGAAGGTAGTGGCAGATAGTAAAGATTGTAATGTTTTAGCATGATACTGTTGCATAGTAAACAAATAGATGGAATGGTAAAATAACTGAATGGTTTGGTCAAAAAAAGTTTGCACAACAGTTTATACTGTCACAACTATTAGTTTCACCTTGGTTATAGATAAACAATGGTAAAAAGTGACTAACAGTATTTAGAACATTTGTAATAAATGGCAGTGAATTTTGGATATATTAATGGTTTTCTAATAAATTTACTTGGTTTTAAAGTGCCTACATACTAATGTTATGTATTTGGTTATATATCCAGTCGTCGTGTGACTACTGGTCGCTCGGAGTGATCGCGTTCGAGCTGGTGACGCTGCGCCGGCCGTTCTCTTCTGGAGAGGATGACTCTATTCCTGAAATACTTAATAACATACATAGGTAAGAACTTATATAATTCACTAGCTGACCCGGCAAACTTTGTTTTGCCATAAAAACACCAAACATTCATCTACCCAACACTACTCCACCTACCCTACCTACCCTACCCTACCTACGCTACCCTACCTACCCTACCCTACATACACTACTCTACCAACCCTACCTTACCTACCCTACCTACCCTACCTACCCTACCTACCCTACCTACCCTACCTACCCTACCCTACCCTACCAACCCTACCCTACCCTACCAACCCTACCCTATCTTCCCTACCCTACCCTACCTACCCTACCTACCCTACCTACCCTACCCTACCCTACCTTACCCTACCTACCCTACCCTACCTACCCTACCTACCCTGCCCTACCTACCCTACCCTACCTACCTTACCCTACCCTACCTTACCTACCCTACCCTACCCTACCTACCCTGCCCTACCTACCCTACCCTACCTACCCTACCCTACCTACCCTACCTGCCCTACCCTATATACCCTACCCTACCCTACCCTACCTACCCTACCCTACCCTACATAAGAACCTTCACCCAACAATAACGAACACAACAAAAAAAAAATAAGCCAAATCGGTCAAGCCGTTTCCATGTTATGTCGTGACAACGGAAAACGGGTTTCATTTTTATATATATAGACTAGGCACCCGCCCCGGCTTTGCACGGGTAGTAGAGCTCATTATTGTACCTACCACAATTTTTCTTTCGTAGGATCCCGTCATCGTTGTGAGCCCCGCCCGCTTGAATTTATTTTCGCGCGCGTTAGTTTTTATTTTGCGATAACTCCTAAGATATTCATATAAATTATATGGTGTAAAGTATTATCATAATGTGCATGAAATGCTTAAGGTAACTATAGTATTTAAGTTGATAAGGATTAATACTGTATCCGTCTAAATAGCTTTCCAATTACCGCATTGTATGTGACCATTTTTTAGGGTTCCGTACCCAAAGGGTAAAAACAGGACCCTATTACTAAGACTCCACCATCCGTTTGTCTGTCACCAGGCTGTATGTCATGAACCGTGATAGCTAGACAGTTGAAATTTTCAGAGATGATGTATTTCTATTGCCGCTATAACAACAAATACTAACAGAATAAAATAATATTTAAGTGGGGCTCCCATACAACAAACGTGATTATTTTGCGATAATCGTACGGAACCCTTCTTCTTCCGACTCGCACTTGGCCAGTTTTAAGTTATCCTTCGTCAGAAGTCTTTAACTCCCAACGGAAAAAAGAGGAGTGTTATAAGATTTACGTGTGTTGCCGTGAACCAGAAAAAACAGATAGTGTGTCTGTGTACCTGTGTGTCTGTCTGTAGCATCATAGCTCCTAAACGGATGGACCGATTTTGATTTTTTTTGTTTGAATGGTGACTTTGTCGAGAGTGTTCTTAGCTATGTTTGATTGCAATCGGTTCAACCGTTCAAAAGTAATTCGCATTTTACTCTTTGAATCTGAGTTTTCTCGCAATATTGTCGATTGAAGCGTGTTTACTACTAGGTATATTATAGATAGTTTAAAAAGCATGAATTAAAAATTTAATTAAAAATTTAAAAGTCCCTGACATAAAAACCTCTAAAAAGTTGGCGGTTCCCCGACGCGAGTACGAGGTATTTTTTTTGCTTTTTAGAGGTTTTTACTGTGCCTTTTTTACCGAATAAAGGAGGTATTCAAGTCGAACTGTTTATTTATTTATGACGACGCGTAACTTTTTACAAAATTCTTATTTCGATGATTATTTTCTGTCTGGTGTAGTTACGAGCGCGAGGCTTCGCCTCAGCTCCCGTGGGAACAGGAGGGCGGGCCGGCCGGGCCCTCGCGCGACTGGCGCGGCCTGGCGGCGGGGCTGCTGCGCGTGCTGCCCGGCAAGCGCTTCTCCTACCTGCACACGCTGCAGCATGCTGCCCTAGCGCATTTGCCCGCGCACAACATTCGAGACCAGGTGACTGTTCCACATTTAAATATCTATTTGAATCAGCGAAATACTACACGTTCGAAATTACTATGTACCTCGCTAGAATACGACCCCTCTCCCGCCAACACGCACGACACCGCCGTTCGCCTTCTGCGCCAAAAGCAAGAGTCGAACGTCTAGAGTGAAGCGCCAGGAGGACAGTTATTTTGACCGAGCAGTATATTCTATCTAGATGCTGCATAACGAACTGGGTCTTCACAATACCAGGGTTTTACAAGCTTTTAATAAACTTCTTGATTTTCTTGTATTATCTACTAATATACTACTAGTATCGCATGATTAACGTATATCTCCGCCAGGCTCCCCCCTGGGTGCCGTGCGTGCGCGGCTCCGAGGACGCGTCGTACTTCGCGGCGCCGGAACGCGCGCCGCCGGCGCCCAGTGCGGCGCCCTTCAGGACACGCCCGCCCTTCGCAGGACAACTACCTTTTGTCGGTATGTACTGTATTTCTTCTGCCACGGGAAAACAATAGCTCATGCCGCGACTTCGTCTTCTCTTTTACTTTGTGTTTGTGTCAAATGGTTATTCTATTCAGAAACATACATTTTTACCATTCCAGTAATGTTGTTTATTTCCTTCAATTTACAAATAAGCTCACATTGCCGCTTGTTTTGGCAACATTCGTACATTACACAGTATCTGTCGTCCGTCATATAAATTAGTGTTAGTTTAACTATAGCTGTTCACCGCAGGTTTCTCGTTCGTGGCTCCAGAGGAGAACGAAGATCATACCGGTGGGTTCAACGCTTCACATGACTGCACTGCCATTGATTTGGCTACTTTCAAGTGAGTTTTTATATTTTACGCATTTTATTTTAATTGGATTCATTACTTTTTGGCGCATGTAGTTTTGAATTCGAAGGGATCGTTCATGCAGCCATGTTTCGAATTAAACGTTTTGTATGTTTTTATCAAGCTTTTATAAGCTTGATATGTATGATTCTATGTAACGGAATTTTTGAACGTGATTTTTACCCCCTTCAAAACGTCGGATTAGTTTGAAACTCTGCACACTTATCAAAGACCGATGACAATGCAATAATTTAAATAGTTTGTCCCATTATCCTTACCAGGATCTTCGGGATTAGAAAAAAAACGAATCCACTAAAAAGTAAAAAATAAATAATAGTTTAAAAATAACAAAAAAACACGCTTTAATAGAAAACCAAACCTAAATAATTTTCAATAAATTAAAATTAATAATAATGAGATTAAAAAAAAAAAAAATTATAAAAAAGCGTGGGGTGCTTTTTAAGAAATTTTTGCTTTTACCAATATCTGTCAATAAAATAATAATACATTAACATCAAGCACCCCACGCTGTTTTATAACATTTTTTTTTGTTAGTTACACTATTCTTAATTTAAATTTATTGAAAATTATTTTTTACTTTTTAGTTTGGTTTTCTATTAAAGCGTGTTTATTATTTTTTTGTTAATCACACTATTCTTAATTTAAATTTATTGAAAATTATTTTAGTTAGCGTGTTTTTTAGTTTTTTTACACTCATCTCAACCAGGAGGAAGGTTTGCTGGAAGAAAATTCCATTTGGAGTTAAGCTCGCCTTTGTACATGAATTTTGTTATCAACTTCTTTAAATGTAATATCTTGTTGTACAATAAAGAATAATACCGTTTTACCGTCTAATCTATGTTGCTTTGGCACAGTCAATCATGATCTACTGTATTCCGGTGTGGGGGGGTGCATCAAAAGTTAAATTCCTGGAGGTGGAACGTGCTCAAAGGATACTTCTGAAAGTTATGTTTTTTAAAAAACTTAGATTTCCAACAGCTACTCTTTACTCAATAGCCGATATATTGACTATTCGTAAATTGTATATCCTACATGCCACTCTAAAAAAACATAAGTCGCTTAAAGTTGATCCCACACTATTGAAAAAAAGACGAAATGACATAGTAGCTAAAACACGTGCATGTAGAACATACTTCGCTAGACACCAATATTCAAATCAGTCCTCGCATTTATATAACTATATTAATAAAACTCTTAAAATATATACAAAAACTACCTTGGTATGTAAACAGATGGTGACAGAGTGGATAAAAACTCTTAATTATGTAGATACAGAAAATATGATTGTTCATATTATTAAGTAGTAATGTTTTGTATGTAATGTGTACGCTTGTGTGTATATATATATATGTAAACAATGAATGTATTTATAAAACATTAAATAAATAAATATATATCTCTTTATATATTTGCTTTTACACATTCACACACACGCGCACATCCTTACTCACACTTGCACACTCGCGTACACCCTAACTCACACTCACACTTGCACACACACGCACACCCTAGCTCGCACTAACACTTGCACACACACACACACACACACACACTTTAACTCGCACTCACACTTCCACACACACGTGCGCACCATTGCATGCGCACTCACATACATCGGTAAATTGTTCTATTAACACAATCAAATAGATTTAATATAAGTAATTATGAGTCATAAATGTAATCAAGTTATGGGTAGTAGTGTTCAAAGTTGCTATATGTCAATAACTTGCTTAGTGCTATAAGCTTTATATTTTAAGTCGTTATTTTATACGCTTTATTATAACGAGCATTTTTATAACGCACAAGCGCGGGGCGGGCACGAATAACGCAAGCGCGGTGACTGTTAACTCGCAGCTCCTACACTAGCGTTGGAATCGTTGGACAGACAGAATGCTTAAAAATATTACATCGCGTTTATGAATTTATTACGATAAAATGGAGCAATATAAAATAAACAATGAACTTTCCTTCATACTTCCCAGGCGTAGGACTGTCTATAATTATAGATTAAGTGTTATTATGCAATAAAGTATGTTAGTATGTTAAGCAATTATAGGCGTATTTAAAAGTTCAATCAATCGTCCTTCACAATTTTACTTAGTCAATATTACGTTATGTATCACTGTCATATCACTGCTTACACTTAAAAGCACAAAGCAAATTACCGTAGATATATTACGTGAGCCGCGCGGGATCGTAAATTACGCGTGCGACCGATAGCAATCACTAGCATGCAACGACTGGCCGGCGGCGCCGCGCCGTCGCGCCCGCCCGGCGCCCGCTTCTTGCTTTATTTACGTTTTTGCGTTGCGCGCGATACTTCGTTGTAACGAATCTTCGTTATAACGAATTCAGCAAATAGCGCCAAGTGAGTGCCACGATAGCGTTTGCTTTATGCTATGTATAATAAGCACGCTACTTTAAGTTGCTTTACGTTATATTAACCACCACTAGTTATGGGAGAGCGGCCTCTCCTGGCACAGGTGTTTTTACACTTAAAAGGAGAAGTCAACCTCAATATTGTTAAACTAACTTTTTGTTAACGAATAAAACATTTTATTATTTATTTATTACCGTACGCGAAATACACGCTTAGATGTGGAGTTGCGGACACCAACCCGTTTAATCCTGAACTAACCATAATATTAGTCTCCAGTTTATATTTCATCCTTTAATTTATCAACCTTATTTAAAACATTGACTAACTTTTTCTAAGATGACATGAGATGATCTATGGAGCTACGTTACACGTATGCATATACGTGTAACGTAGGAGTCTAAAGTCTCAACTCATAATCAAATCAGCCTGCTGCTTCGCACGGGACAAATTAATATAAACAAACCTTCCTCGTTTTGAAGACCGTATTAAAATCCGTTGCATGATTTAGAAGAAATAAGTCGACAAACAGACAGGTCGCTCTTAAAGTCGCTCTCTATAGTATAAAATAATAGTATATTATGCAACTAGTGAATAAAGGACGGATTTAAAGCGAGGGCCATAGATGAATTACGAGCAAGTGAAGGATTCTAACAACTGAATTGAAATGATTCATGATGATTTAATCACGAGCATAGCGAGTGATTTAAGTGTTAGAATCATGAGCGACGCGAGTGATTCATGGCCCTCTATATAAATCCGTTTTATTCAAGAGTTGCATACTATATTTTATACCATGACTATGAGAAAAAGAAAGATTTAAGCGAAAAGCACAAGGAATATTACGAGTAATAAAAATGGTTCCTTCAACATTTACAAATAATGTGAAACCGTGATCTCTGAGCTAGGTAACAGCACCTGTGTTTCAGGGGCCAGTGACCAACTCCGTTACGTTACATAATCTTAATTAATTAATTAAACACCATTGCTATTAATATTAGACTTACAATCCAAATAAGTATTCAATAAATATCCTAGACTAAAACCAAAATCATTATTAAAATCCTAAATATAAACAAACTCAAAATTAAAATCGAGAAGTAGTTTGAAATTCGAGTATACTCTGCACAAGAAGTTTGTATTGATTATTCACTGTTTTCAGTGAACAATAGTACATTGTGATACAAGGGTGGAAAGTAGGTTATTGCAAACGAGCTGTCATTAACAAGCCCGAGCCGAAGGCGAGGGTTTTTAATGACACGAGTTTGCAATAACCTACACGCCCGTGTATCACACGATATTTTTTAATACAGTTGTGGGAAATAGTAAATTCACATCAAAGAATTAGATTTGTTAATTCACAAAAAAAAATATATTTTCGCGCGTTTTTGCAACTGGACATATTTTTTTTACAACGAAAACAGCCTACACAGCCTATTCGATTTTTAACAAATGTTGATGTGAAAATAATTAAATTGAAACTGATAATTAAATATATTAAACCACCATTTAAAAGACTTTTGAGAATTAAATGCTAAAACGTACGGAATCATTCATTTTTCCTCGTATAAAATCTATTCCATTTTATTCTATGTATGAAAACTCCTTGCTACTAAACTTTTTTAAATTGACTTATAAGTAAAGGCACGTTTTTGCAACTGGACATTTTTTACAACGAAAACAGTCTATACAGCCTATTCGATTTTAGACAAATGTTGATGTGAAAATAATTAAATTAAAACTGGTAATTAAATATATTAAACAACCATTAAAATGACTTTTGAGAGTTCAATGCTAAAACGTACGGTATCATTTATTTTTCCTCGTATAAAACCTATCCCATTTTATTCTATGTATGAAAACTCTTTGATAAACTTTTTAAATTGGCTTATAAATTTAAAACTAAACTGCAAAACTAATGATCGAGCTCGTAAACAAAAGTCACGACCGCGTAACAGAAAGATGCCTATGCGTAAGATTTAATTTTCGAATCATAATTATAGCCTCTGAAAGTACGCCATGTTTAACAACTGTATTGAAAATAAGCTTTTTAGAGGGGGTGAGGTATAAAGTCACTTTTCCTAGCGCTTTACACTATTCAGAGAAGAGAAGTATCTTAAGTCCTTAAACATGTTTGTGTTACCAGGTCAGCAGAGAAGCTAGCGGCGATGCGCAGTCGCGAGATCGCGTCGCTACAGACGAAGCTCGCGGAGGCCGAAGCCCTGGCCGGCGCCAGCCTGGAGCGCGTGCGCAGCGAGGCCGACGCCGAGGCCGAGCGCACGCGCGTGCGGCTGCAGGCCGAGATCACTGCGCTCAGTCTGCAGAACAAGTCAGTATTCAATTACAATATCAATAGTCTTATTGATACCATTGTAACGGATCCAAAATGGAGTTTCTTGTGCGTTCTTCTCCATAACAAGCTACTTTTCCGAATGCACGGTAGAATCAATATTTGTTTTTATTACTTGTAAATTTTAATTTTTTATTGTTTGACGTTCAAAAGTGCCGCTTATTGGCCTAGTTGAAATAAATATATTTGACTTTGACTTTGTAACAAAGTTTTGCCTATCTATATTTGTGTTGTAAGTACTTACCTACAAAGTTTTAAATTGAAAATGAGTTAACCAGCTGTTACGCCTAAAATATCAACAAGTAATAATGACAGAGTAACATGTTGCTGCAACAATATCTTGTGATGCCTTCATTCGTGTCATTTATATCTGCCATTGCCGTTGAGCAAAGTTAATCAACGTGTTGGTTGGTAAATGCAATAGCTGAATGATTGACTTCTGCGCTACATGTTGCAGCTTCATTTCCTTCAGGAACTCTTGTTTTGTTCAGTAAATTACGGTCTGAGTGCACAAAACTAAGTCAGTGTGTATTCCCAGACGTCTCGAACGCCAGGTAGAGGTAGAACGCGAAGAGCGCATGGCTCTCCAGCGCACCAACCAAGAGTTATCTGCGGGTATAGCCGACCGCAACAGCGCCGAGGTGCGCAGTGCGCGTGCAGCCGCTGCAGCGCTGCAGACCGAGCGGGACGCGCTCAAGGACGACATGAGGAGGCTCGAGACCAGGGTAGAACAGCTGCAGGTAGACTGTAAGAGGGCAGTTGCTGATGCTGAGACTGCGAGGTCACAGCAGCAGCATTATAAGGTTAGTTTACCATTAAAGTAGTATTTGACTCGTTCGTTTCACTTGGTCCACAATAATTGACGGAGAAATCGGAAAACATACGCAAAAAAAAATTAACAAAGCCGAACATAGAACCTCCTCCTTTTTGGAAAGTCGGATAAAAACCAGACCTAGTAGTAGTCTTCTGTAGTTTCGCCTGTATTGTGTAATATAGTAAGTGACTGCTTCCTTTGTCTATTTTGAACTGAGACCTGGGTTCGATACCCGGCTCCTGCAGTTTATTGGGTTTTTCCGACATTCATTTTCTCAGTAGCAGCCTGGAATCTAGCTTAGTGCCTGTGTAATGGTTAACAAGTCACATTTAAGGGAACCAGCAAGACAAAGACACGTATTTTTTATTATTCCTTTGTATAATACTCGCGTGATGTTATGTACTCTGATAGACAATTAAGTATTTTGTGCAAAATTCTGAGGCAGTCCTTTACACGGCAGGATATAATAGAACATGTGTACGAGTTGCGTCACAGGAAGATCACTGAGATGAACGTGCGCGCCATTGTGAGTGTGTCGTCTTTGTTCATACAGGAGTGTACCGTGTACTATCCTATGCAGATGTAGTAAAGGAATATACTGTAGAAAAAATTTAGCTCTGTTGGTCGGTTCTGAATGTAGGTAGTACTTGTAAATAGCCACAGGGTCAGCACAAACCATCGCATCTCGCTGGCAGGTTAGTGATCTAATTTTATGACACCCGTTTTTAAGCAAAAACATGATAACAAAAAATAATAATGATCTTAGCAATTTTTGAGAACAACAATGGTCTGAGCTGAATCTTGGTTTAAATCTCCTTGTAGTGTAAATTTAGTTTATTTTTACGGAGTATTTAAAACGTCTAGAAGTATTTAGTTCTAAACTTTATATTTTAGAACTTAATACTATGTAGTGTAGTTTTAAATTGTAGGGATTTAAAACTACACTACATTATAATTGCGTACTTATTGTATTTTTGAATTGTTTGTTTTACTCTAGACCCTTTATACATCGTTCGCACATATGTATTTTTTCAACAAGAATGATATAACCAAATAATTGTAATTAAAACTGATGGAAAAGAGAGTCAATGGAGTTTCTTGCACATTCTTCTCCATAGAGACCTACTGACGCTTGCGAATGTGCAACTAGATTCATATTTTGTTTGACAATTCAAAAGTACCTATACATATAAAGTTTAGTTGAAATAAAAATATTTAGTTTTTGATTTTTGGCACCAATGCCATTTTAAGTCAAAGAAACATCGTATAACATACGCGTTCTATATTCCCAGGACACGATAGCGAAAGAACGTGCGATTCGTCGTCAGACCCTGAGCGGTGGGGACGCGGAGAGCCGCGAGGCCGCCACGCGCATCGCCGCGGCCGACGCCAACGCCGCCAAGGAATTGCGCGCGCGGCAAGCGATCGAGAAAAAGATGGCCAAGCTGGAGGAAGAGAACAGAGTTATGAAGGACGAGCTGGATGAGGCTACCAGGAGCTTAGCCTCCACACAGGTAACAGTCCAGACGTTTTGCTGTTTTAAACTTTTATTTTCAGAGCGTTTTAGGCTTGTATTTGCATGCCCAAAGGTATCGTTTTACCCAGTTACTGCCTTGTGGAGGTCAGATTGGCAGTGACTCCATGTAAAATACTGGTGCTCATATGCGGATGGTTTGGCTGGAATCCAATCCCAACATATTTGGGAAAGGAAAAGGCAGATTGACTTGCATGTATTTTTATGTTGTTTGTTGAAATTGTCTGCATTTTGTCACAAGAAAAATAACAGTGAGAAACAGGATGTTTTCTTTTTTGGTAATCCTTCTGCTGGACAAAGGCCAACTCCAATTTATTCTAGATAGATGAATAGGAACAGATTTGTCAAAGCAGTACACTCCAAAACATAGACTTCTTACCAAAATTTCTTCCCACTCTTCCCTACACATTCCAAACAAGAAACTTACGATGCTATTCGATAACTCTGTGGATTATTCAAATTCAAATATTTCAACACAGTACATAATCATACATTTCCAGATGTCAAGTGAATGTGCAGCCCACTGTGTTGCACCAATTCAGGCATGCAAAATTATAATTAAAATTATACAATGTCATAAATTCCAATTAATACCCTATGCAATGTCATAGATTCAAATTAATACTTTATACAATGTCATAAATAAAAAACTAATAAGTAATCGAATTATTAGATTAGAGAGAATTATTAGATTATTTCAATGTGTATTAACGCATCATAGGAACGTCTGGGAGAGAAGCATCGCATGGCCAGTACATCATCAGAACAGATGAAGGAGCTGCAAATACAACTGGCGCAGGAACGCGTACGAGCGTCCACCTTGCTTGCACAAGTACAGGTAAATACAGAAATAACCATAAATATTCATTTGTGCCGTCCGTCATGTCATAATCCAATCCTTTCAAAACTACCAATATTATAAATGCGAAAGTAACTTCTGTGTGTTAACTTTTTCCGCCTCAACGGCTGAACGGATTTGGATGAAACTTGGTACACGGGTTGACCATGACCTGGAATATGACAAAGGATACAATCCTGGTACCCTTCGGATCATAAAATACTATTATGCGAGCGAAGACGCGGGCTGACGCTAGTATGACTATTTTATTTTCTGCTGTCACAACCCAGTGTAGCTACAAACTATAGTCTTTCAAACTATTATTATGTAGATGAAACGGTGCTTTAGGTGATTCTAAATATCGTTCACAAATCGTATCATACATGACATTTGGCCTTTCTAAAACCGGTAGATATTTTGTTGTTCTTTTATTGATACGAAATTGACTAGGAAATAACAGTACCAAAGTCGAGCCAGGCGACGGAGTTTATTTGTATATATTTTTATTTGTTTGTCTGCTTGTCTGCCGCCAGCGGTCTTGTTAAAGCGTTTTTAAGTACCTAACAAGTTTTCATTTGCGACTAGAAAGGTTTGCCGAGGCCCGATAAGCCTTTGATCCCGGCTCTCATTTGAAGATCTCTGACAGTTGGTACGGATAGTCATTAGCCCGGCAAGTGGTATTGTGTTACCCAGTTACTGGGTTGTGGAAGTAAGATAGGCGTTCGCTCTTGTAATGTATACTTATTTGTTTTATTAATACATTTATTATTTATTCATTCGCGCATAAAGTTTTGAAAAGGCAAAGCAGATTGATTTATTCAGTAGTCACAGCGGACCTTTGTGTCTCTGAAGTTGGCTGCAAGACCCTGCGCAGTTGCTATTTTTGGGTCAATTTTGAATCAAAGATAGCATTGTACAACTGCCTCTTTCACTCGCTTACGTTTGTCGCATCATCCTATCTCGCTTACTGTATGCAGTATACTCGATGGTAAACTGTTTTATGCGCAATGGTTCGCAGAGCCTAACTTCAGAGACACAAAGATTTGCTATGACTATTGTACATCTGTGTTGTCTAGGAGTTGGAGCGTGGTGTGGAAGAGTCGGTGCGTCGCGAGGCGGCGCTTGAAGAGCAGTGCACCAGGACAGAGGCCAGGCTCAACGAGCGGCTCAGTGACGCCGAGCAGCGCGCCGCCAATGCGCTGCATGAGGACGCGAGACATCGGGAGAAGGTGACACATGCTTGATTATTATTATCTAGGAGTTGGAGCGTGGTGTGGAAGAGTCGGTGCGTCGCGAGGCGGCGCTTGAAGAGCAGTGCACCAGGACAGAGGCCAGGCTCAACGAGCGGCTCAGTGACGCCGAGCAGCGCGCCGCCAATGCGCTGCATGAGGACGCGAGACATCGGGAGAAGGTGACACATGCTTGATTATTATTATCTAGGAGTTGGAGCGTGGTGTGGAAGAGTCGGTGCGTCGCGAGGCGGCGCTTGAAGAGCAGTGCACCAGGACAGAGGCCAGGCTCAACGAGCGGCTCAGTGACGCCGAGCAGCGCGCCGCCAATGCGCTGCATGAGGACGCGAGACATCGGGAGAAGGTGACACATGCTTGATTATTATTATCTAGGAGTTGGAGCGTGGTGTGGAAGAGTCGGTGCGTCGCGAGGCGGCGCTTGAAGAGCAGTGCACCAGGACAGAGGCCAGGCTCAACGAGCGGCTCAGTGACGCCGAGCAGCGCGCCGCCAATGCGCTGCATGAGGACGCGAGACATCGGGAGAAGGTGACACATGCTTGATTATTATTATCTAGGAGTTGGAGCGTGGTGTGGAAGAGTCGGTGCGTCGCGAGGCGGCGCTTGAAGAGCAGTGCACCAGGACAGAGGCCAGGCTCAACGAGCGGCTCAGTGACGCCGAGCAGCGCGCCGCCAATGCGCTGCATGAGGACGCGAGACATCGGGAGAAGGTGACACATGCTTGATTATTATTATCTAGGAGTTGGAGCGTGGTGTGGAAGAGTCGGTGCGTCGCGAGGCGGCGCTTGAAGAGCAGTGCACCAGGACAGAGGCCAGGCTCAACGAGCGGCTCAGTGACGCCGAGCAGCGCGCCGCCAATGCGCTGCATGAGGACGCGAGACATCGGGAGAAGGTGACACATGCTTGATTATTATTATCTAGGAGTTGGAGCGTGGTGTGGAAGAGTCGGTGCGTCGCGAGGCGGCGCTTGAAGAGCAGTGCACCAGGACAGAGGCCAGGCTCAACGAGCGGCTCAGTGACGCCGAGCAGCGCGCCGCCAATGCGCTGCATGAGGACGCGAGACATCGGGAGAAAGTGACACATGCTTGATTATTATTATCTAGGAGTTGGAGCGTGGTGTGGAAGAGTCGGTGCGTCGCGAGGCGGCGCTTGAAGAGCAGTGCACCAGGACAGAGGCCAGGCTCAACGAGCGGCTCAGTGACGCCGAGCAGCGCGCCGCCAATGCGCTGCATGAGGACGCGAGACATCGGGAGAAGGTGACACATGCTTGATTATTATTATCTAGGAGTTGGAGCGTGGTGTGGAAGAGTCGGTGCGTCGCGAGGCGGCGCTTGAAGAGCAGTGCACCAGGACAGAGGCCAGGCTCAACGAGCGGCTCAGTGACGCCGAGCAGCGCGCCGCCAATGCGCTGCATGAGGACGCGAGACATCGGGAGAAGGTGACACATGCTTGATTATTATTATCTAGGAGTTGGAGCGTGGTGTGGAAGAGTCGGTGCGTCGCGAGGCGGCGCTTGAAGAGCAGTGCACCAGGACAGAGGCCAGGCTCAACGAGCGGCTCAGTGACGCCGAGCAGCGCGCCGCCAATGCGCTGCATGAGGACGCGAGACATCGGGAGAAGGTGACACATGCTTGATTATTATTATCTAGGAGTTGGAGCGTGGTGTGGAAGAGTCGGTGCGTCGCGAGGCGGCGCTTGAAGAGCAGTGCACCAGGACAGAGGCCAGGCTCAACGAGCGGCTCAGTGACGCCGAGCAGCGCGCCGCCAATGCGCTGCATGAGGACGCGAGACATCGGGAGAAGGTGACACATGCTTGATTATTATTATCTAGGAGTTGGAGCGTGGTGTGGAAGAGTCGGTGCGTCGCGAGGCGGCGCTTGAAGAGCAGTGCACCAGGACAGAGGCCAGGCTCAACGAGCGGCTCAGTGACGCCGAGCAGCGCGCCGCCAATGCGCTGCATGAGGACGCGAGACATCGGGAGAAGGTGACACATGCTTGATTATTATTATCTAGGAGTTGGAGCGTGGTGTGGAAGAGTCGGTGCGTCGCGAGGCGGCGCTTGAAGAGCAGTGCACCAGGACAGAGGCCAGGCTCAACGAGCGGCTCAGTGACGCCGAGCAGCGCGCCGCCAATGCGCTGCATGAGGACGCGAGACATCGGGAGAAGGTGACACATGCTTGATTATTATTATCTAGGAGTTGGAGCGTGGTGTGGAAGAGTCGGTGCGTCGCGAGGCGGCGCTTGAAGAGCAGTGCACCAGGACAGAGGCCAGGCTCAACGAGCGGCTCAGTGACGCCGAGCAGCGCGCCGCCAATGCGCTGCATGAGGACGCGAGACATCGGGAGAAGGTGACACATGCTTGATTATTATTATCGCCAGTTTTGCAAAGCGCAAGGGTACTACAATATGGATACATGGGGTCTTTAAAATATCTTTTACTTATAAGTAATGTGTTTCTAAAGAAACTCATTATCAAATTACAGGTGAAGGGGGAAACTGGTTCCCTTTGCTGACTTACTGAGTATACACTGTCATCCTAATTAGCTTTTGTGTTACAGGGCATTAAGGGCGCCTTCAATTTAGACGTTTCGTGTGCACCGCAGCGGTGCGGGTCTCGTAGTTCGCAAGTCCGGTTGTTTTCTTTCATACAATTTATATTAAGCTCCTGGCATACCTAGAAGCAAACGATATCCTAAGTGACCGTCAATACGGCTTCCGCCGTAATCGGTCTACTGGGGATCTTCTAGCGTATGCCATTCACATCTGGAGTGAGGCCATTGAGAGGCACGGGGAAGCGCTTGCCGTCTCCCTAGATATCTCAAAGGCTTTTGATAGGGTCTGGCACGAAAGCCTTATTGGTAAGCTTCCTTCATTCGGTTTGCCCGGTGGTCTGTGTGATTGGATTGCGGACTTCCTGAGAGATCGGTCCATTCGAGTGGTTATCGATGGCTGCTCGTCGGACCGCTTGGATATTAATGCCGGGGTCCCTCAGGGGTCGGTGCTCTCAGCAACTTTGTTCTTGCTGCACATTAACGATCTGCTAAAACCCGGCACCTTTGGGTATGCAGACGACAGCACAGTTGCTGAGAGATACGTGTCCAACGCTCGTGCTACCGGGCCTCAGATCCAGTCTCTGCGGGAGGCCATGGTAGAGCGCTTGAACCTGTCCTTGCAGGCAGTCTCCGAATGGGGCGATGCCAATCTGGTCAGGTTTAATGCTGCTAAAACTCAGGCGTGTCTTTTTTCCGCTAAAAAGAGCCAATTTCACCCGTGCCAATAACTGACCATCTTGAGCTTCTTGGCGTTACGTTGACATCGACGCTCAATTTTGGCCCATACATTGAGGCAAAGGCTCAACTGGCTGCCAAAATGTTGGGGGTCCTTGCAAAGGTGAGAAGGTACTTCACGCCAGAACAGCTGCTCAGTTTGTATCAAGCGCAAGTTCGATCATGCATGGAGTACTGTTCTCATCTCTGGGAAGGATCTGCCAAATACCAGCTTGATGCACTAGAGTCGATCGAAAAGCGGGCCAAGAGGCTCATCGGCGATGAGGCACTGGTTAAGTCAAAGCTCCAGAGCCTTGAACATCGTCGCCGAGTTGCCAGCTTGTCGGTTTTTTATCGGTTACATTTCGGGGAGTGTGCGATGGAATTGCATGATCTAATTCCGCCCAGCCCGTTTCATCATCGGACTACCAGACGTACGGCGATGCGCCATCGGTACATGGTGGACATCCCACCCATACGCACTAAACGTTTTGAGAATACTTTTATTATGCGTACAGCTAAGGAGTGGAATTCCCTGCCGGAGTCTGTGTTTCCCGATAGCTACAATCTAGGGGTCTTTAAGTCAAGAGTGAATAGGTTACTACTAGGCAAGCGTGCTCCATCGTGGACCACATCTTCGCTTACCATCAGGTGAGATAGTGGTCAAGCGCGAGCCTATAATAGATAAAAAAAAAAAAAAAAAATATACACCAAGAGTGCAGTGCGGCGTCGGGGCCGCGCTCGCACGACTGCAGGTCTAATATTTGTCTGCACGAAACGTCTAATTCGAAAGAGCCCCTAAGCCTAAATACTCTGTCTCACGAACCGTCAGTCGACATGATATTTTGATAACTCGCGCTAGAAGTAGTCTTCAATATACAATCTAATCCTATTTGGTTTGTCCTCATTATAGTTATATATGCAACTGTTGTATAATAAGGGGTATTAAAACACGAATGTAGGTTGTTTGTGGTGATAATAGTATCACATGAGTGTTTTAATATCTAATTATGTACAGTTGCATACAATACTTTATCTACACCCATGACATGAATCCTTCACTCATTTTTGTATACAACAAAGTAATACATTTTTGCAATACTAATATCGAACAAAAATGACGGGATACGACGTGAATTAGTAAATAACCTATAAGATTTTTTTTAAATTACGGCGCACCTTTGTCACATAGCACATTAGCTTCAATACATAGTTTTATTATAATGCAGGTAAACACACTGGAACAACTAGTAAGACAACTGGAAAGAGAAGTCAGCGCTTTAGAGAAGCGTTCATGCGTGGCTTGCGCGGCCGCCGCATCCTCGTCCGCTCAGCCTGAGAGCGACCGCTCCGCTGCCGAGCCCACGAGCGCTCGGAGCGCTCAGAGCGAAGCGCGCAAGGACGCACAGAGCGACACCGAGAGCGTCGGCGACATGCAAGCGCAAGCGCAGATCTCCTTGTTGAAGGAGCAGCTGGAAAGAGCTGAAGCTCAGCTACAGGTATATGATAATTACATACAATATTCAATTTTGTTTTCAACTGTACAAAGCATATTTTTATTTGAATGATTTTTTACAATTGTATTTTGATTCTTAGGCTCGTGCTGAGGAAATGGCAACTCTCCGTCAAGAAGCTAGAGCTGCAAATCTAGCGAGGTGGCGAAAGGTAATTTTTTGCTCCTGTTTTTATTGCTTGTTTGTCACCGACACGAAAGTTTATTAAAAAAAAAACAATCAATCCTTGTTGATTATAAGGTCAAGTTAATAAGACCACTGCAATTTTCTTAAGAAAATTACGAAGTCGCTTAAGTATTCAAATAACACCCATTCACCAGGAACGAGAATACAACGAACTGTCAGTGGAATCAAAATCAACGGCGCGCGATCTAAAACGTACAGAAGAACGTCTAGCTCACGCCATCGAAGCGCGCAAAACGGCCGAACAAAAGGCGGGCGAGGTCTCGACTGAGCTCGGCAAACTTCGGCCGGAGCACGAGCTCGCCACGAAGGAGGCCGAACGACTGCGGACGCAGCTCGACAAGCTCACAAAGACGCACGAAGTGGTGCAGGCTGAAGTTGACAGGTATGTTTAAAAAAAATGAAAACATGAGCGGCCATTAACGTTTTGTTTCCACCGTTTTTTTTTCGGTAAGGGGACACCTTTATAGGGGCGTCGGAATCGCCGAGGATGCAGGAGAATTAACATTTGGGACACCCCAGAGGACGGGGTATAGTTTGATCGAGAGCACCGTACTTGCACTATGTGTTCGATGAATCGATAACCCCCCACTTTTAACCTCCGACGGAAAATGAGGGTGTGTTGTAAGTTTGACGTGTGTTGCTGTATATCTGTCTGTGGCATCATAGCTACTAAACGGATGAACTAATTAAGATTTTTTTGTTCGAAAGGTGACATTATCGAGTGTTCTTAGCTTTGTTTGATTAAATCGGTTCAGCTGTTCAAAAGTTATCCGCATTTTACTCTTTGAATCCAAGTTTTTTTTAAAGATATTGTACGGTGAACCCGCACATTTCATAATATTAAGTAGGTTAAGCTACATCAGCGTTTGCATACGCGCAATCATTTAGTCCACTTGCTAAGTAAAATAAATCAATAATTTTACAACACACGGGCGGTTTATTTCATTATCCCCGGGTTTTCATCATCTCAAGTTTACAGAACTATCATCGTGTACTTGAACAAAGTGTATAGACCTTCGTCGTACAGATATTATGTCATAATTACGTGTTTCGATAGATTGTTGATTGAAGCGTGTCTACTACTAGATATATTATATTTAGTTTATGTGGTTATTATATTTAGTTTATGTACGTTTGATTGGTAACGCAATCAACTAGACTACAACCTACACGTGCTGCGCTTTGTGTGGTTACCATGACAACGCTTTGTTTAAAACAACAGAGACCACGCCATACGGGTCAGCTCGCACTAAGCTGCGACGCTGCGCGCACTTTTAAGATAGCGGTACAATATAGGCCTTTATTTACTACACTATAAGGTACGAATTTCAGTTAGAGAATTTGAATACACCTCGCGGCATTCAGAATTCGAATTTATAATATTCTATGTGTACCCACCGATATTTTTTTGAACCCCTGACGGGGCACGGTCCGACCACGTCCCTGGCACGGCCCTGATATGTGTGGATAGACCTTAAGGCTTCGTCCTTAGCAATCATCGCGTCATCGTGCCGATAGAGGGCGATTGATGTTCGTATTTGCGCGATGTTCGCTTTCTATTAGGATGACACCTTAGGGCTTTCTCATATCTTCGGCTTGCCGGTTATAGTGCTTGCCAGATTTATTTCAGCTTTACTGAAAAACCTTAAATACTCTTCACAGCACAATTTATCACATTGCACAGTGAACAACATGCGATATCATCATCAGCCGAAAGACGTCCACTGCTGGACATAGGGCTCCCTCAAGCGTCGCCACATTGACCAGCCCGCATCCAGCAGATCCCCGCTACCTTCACCAGGTCATCGGTCACATGTGATATACTGACCACGAATATATGTAGTGTAATTCGAACTCAGAACGTCACGCTTACCCCGTTGCCTTTACCTGCTAAACTTATCACAGTTTCAAGAATCGTTTGTTCTGAACACAATAGCCATAGCACTCGGCTCGCAACACCTAAACTCACGAAATTATTGTGTCATAATCGTATATAAGATTTGATTGAAAACACATCTCTCCGCGCGATAAGAAACTACGATAAATGACTTGAGGATTTCAGATGACTTATCTGTTTAACCCAATTTGTTAGTAATGCAGGTAGTGCGTGTAACTGTGGTTATTTTTAACAAAAAAAATGTGTCAAGTTTAAAATGAATGGATCAAGATAAAGTTGAAGTGTTTTCTATAAAAATTGCACAAAATAATATGTAGTGGGGTGATGTCGCCTGTGAAACGAGTCAAGCCGTATGTATTTGATTTACGTTTTTTTATTTAATTGTTTAAAATTTTCTCTATTTAGGTATACGTATTTTATATCTACCCGACTGCCGAAGGAGGGTAATGTGTTTATCAGTCTATGTATGTATGTATGCATGTATGTTTGTTCCTATGTGGCGTTCCAGAGACCTAACGCGTTGGCCGATTTTGATGATTCATACGTCAATCGATTCGTCTTAGCCTTGCGTGTGTCATAGGCTACATTAAAATTGGAAAATAGATTTTTTTTTTTCTTCCCAACATATCGTGTGGGGTATCAAAATAAAGGGTTTCAAAAGGTGATTTCAAAAATATATAACACTTATATATTTAAATGCACCTAATTCGAAAAAAATGTTAACTAAAAAGTTATAAAAAATAAAAAGTTAATTAAAAAAATCAAAATACCCGACTGCTTAAAAAACGAACTAAAAAGACGTAAACAAGAAGAAAATCATGCTGTGCAGTCGGAGGATACATCTGGTTTTGGTCAGCCAGCTTGCGATTATGAACTTGGTGCAACCATTGCGAAGTAGAGGTCTCGCCTTTCGAATGATGATGAATGAGTTTTCAGGAACTAAACATGAACAGAATGAATTTAATTTTATGTGCGTGCAAGGACATACAAATTCCTAATGAAAATAAACAATTGTAAAATATATAGGAATTCTTTCATTTATAATTAGTTATGCATACCTGACATAGTTATTTTTCATTGTTCAAACCTGTTACAGTGGTGCCTTCGCTTTACCGGGAATGTGGGCACCAGTGCATGTCGGAATATAACCATTGTACAGTGTTAACTATTCACTCAATCTTGTTCAGACCTTACTGTTTGATAAATAATCGTTTGTTTGCGTAAAAGGCGGTTATTGACAGTGATTGAAACTGTCGTGAAATCATGAAGTTCAATTTATCAAATATCTTTATGTTCAGGTCTCGCAACGACATCCGCAAGCTGAAGAGTGAGCTGCAGTACAGTGAGAAGCGGCGGCTGCACGCGGAGGAGCAGGAGGAGCTGTCATCCCGCGAGAGGGCGCAGCTGCGCGACGAGCTGCAGGAGGTTCGCCGGCTCAACACTGAGCTCGTACAGGTACACACTAACATACAGTTCTGCCCAATCCTCTTGGTTGGGCTGAACATAAGCTTCCCGATGCGCAAGCCACGCCACGACGCGCTGCTGTTTTTTATTGAGATGTTACTACTGCGCAGCAGGGTAGCCAAGAAGTTTGGGTAGTATTGTAGTTTTTGAACACATTTCATTTGAATTCGAAATCTGGGGTAGCCATCATGTATTTGTAACACAAATGGCAAACATCTTAAGTTCAAATTCCATGCCTTTTTTTCTTACTAACGGTCAAAATATGTAATGAACTCTTTGGATGTTGATTTAAAGATTAATATAAGTTATCTGAGATTGGGTAGTAAGTGTTGGAGTGTCTTCTGTTTCGTGATTGGAAGTTCGTTAACTAACACGCATCTCTTTTTATTATTTATTTTTTATCATCGATCGGCTCGCGTTTCTCCACTATCTCGCCTGATGGTAAGCGATGATGTGGTCTACGGTAAACACGCTTGCCTAGAAGTAACCAGTAGTAAGAAATTTAGAAGATTTTTAATCACTCACAACTCTAAGACAGGGCAGACGGTAGAACGCTCAGAGGCAGCGCCAATTAAACTGCAATGTGTTTTTGTCCTACGTCAACAGTCGTAGGAATAACGCAATATCCTGATTAGCTACAATCTGTTCGTGCCGATGATAAATGTTATGTGTTTAACTAAATCAGTTGGGCCCAGTCGGTAGCCACGCCAATCAGGGCAACAGTGCCATAATTAAGTCCTCAGAAGTGCAGATGTATGGACATTTTGGACCCGGTACAAGTAGGACATCGCTAGGACAGAAGCATCGCATTCGCACTTGTATCGATGGGTCGATAATCCTCCATTTTCATAAATTGTACATATTTGATTCACAGCTTGATACATCAGCTAGTATTTGAACAAACGTGTTTCAGGGTGTTCCAGTCCTGCTAATAGAGAAGTCTAGTTTAGTTCAGTCTTTTAAAATTGTACGTTTGTTTTACTGTTTCCAATGAAAACAAGACGTCCGTATTAAGCTACTTAAATGAAGCGTTAGAGTATGTCGACAAATGTCGGTAAGCAAATTTCTTTTCAAAAACAGAGAAACCAACAAGAAATAGAATGGAGAATCTCAAATGCTTGGAAAAAATTTGGTGTTTAAAAGAAATTATGAAAAGTGACATGCCAATAATTGTTTAGCAAAAAGTTATGGATACCTGTATACTGCCTTCATTAACCTATGCTAGCCAAACTGAAGCTTGCTTATCAATTTAAATTCGAAATCAGATCTTGTCAAAGAGGTGTATGGAGAGAAGTTTATTGAAAATAAGAAGAATTCAAAAAATTGCACATAAAAACATAAGGAAAAGAACAAAGGTTACGGATGCCCTATACCACTGTAAAAAACTCAAATGGCGCAAAAAAAAAAACTCAACTGTAAGGTCAATGGCAGCTGTCAGTTTAGTCTACGAAATTAAAAATCAGAGTATAGAGCAGGCCTTCACCTTCGAGAACGAGGGGTTCTTACTAGCGTAGTCAAATTAATATTTTATTTATTTTAGATAGTTTAACATATTAGTAGTTAAGTGCTCATAAATATTCTAATTTTTGTAATTATTTTTTAGTAAGAAATATAAGGCTTTTTTTATTATTATTTTATTATTCAGCTACTTTAAATCTAGTAATCAATAATACTAGTTGCAATCTTGCAGTTACTGTTATCAACAGTCAGAACTGAACAATGCGATCTATTATTAGATCTCTTTGTCATCATGTAATCAATATTTGGGCGTTCATTTGTCTCTGAAGGTTTTGTTTTATATCCACAATCGTCAAAGCAGATCTCATGTTGTGTTGAATGCCACAACGGAGCCCTCATGTAAACATCATTGTTTAGTTGTTTGATGATCGGGGCGCGAGTCATATCCTCCTCAGTTTCGCGTTCGCGGCGACTACAGGCGCCCTTATCGTCTATCCTGAATATTAATTTCTGTTTTAAATATTACAGTAGTTTGTTTGGTGTGTTGGTTTTGTGGCGTGTCGTTTCCTGTGTTACAAAGCTATTAATATTTTTCAAATTCTATTAGGATATCCGTTATAAAATTAGATAATATTTTTAATTAATACCGTGTTTTTAAACAAATATTAATCAAAGATTAACACGTAACTTTAAACCGTACATCAAATCCGTTATAAAAATTTAAGTAATATTTTTCGCGGGCCTTAATGGCGTCGTTCAGAATCCCGTCTGTACCGCCATACACGGCGAAGTTCGGCACGGAGCCGCCGTCTCGCAACAAACGCAAGATCACGGAGAAGCCGCCGGTGCGACCCAAGCCGGCGTACCTGCGGCAGATGTTCGCGGCCGTCGGGCTGGCGCGCAGACGCGAGGGCGGCGTGGCGCGCCGCGTGCGCCTGGCGCTGGCCACCGACCTGCTGCAGGGCCGCTGTCGTGCTACCGACATCGCAATCATGGCTATTAACAAGCATTTTGTTACGGTACTGCCTCTTAAACTTGACTCTTCGTTTTGTACATGTCGATCAACTCAAATAGTTTCAAAGGGTGATTATGATGGGCATGATAACCTTGTGCAAAGTGCCCCCAAAGCCTGGGGTTTGGGGGCAAACTATGACCAAATGATACTTTATATAGTGCTAACATGATTTGTATAAAATTCCACCTACAATAGACTGGGTTATTCCCAGAGGTCCACGATTCTATTGTTCTCGAAAAATTTAAATTCATACTTTACTTCCCAACGGGTCCACGACATTTTAAAATATGAAATATTTTCTTTCCCAACGGGTCCATGAGAACGCTTGGTACAGTCAGCAATAAAAGCTTGGCTAAGGGATAAATGTTTATTATTTCTATGAAATAAATCACAATGAATATAGATAAGTAATAACTACATTTTTACTTTATCACATGAATGGTCATGACCATTAAAAAATCAGGCTTAGTAGGCGTTTCGGCCGATGAGTTCCGCCCGATCCCGTCGAAACAGGAATTATTAAATTTTATTATTATTTATTTATTATTATTAATATTTTTTTTAGCAAATTTTGTACAGTTAGAAAGAAAACCTTGGCTTATATTATTTAAGTACAAACAGGCAATTTTTTGAAAAAAAAATAAAGCTTTTTTTATCATTACAACAACCATCAGTAAACATGATAAATCACAATAATCAGTCTTATATATCAATTAAAAAGTGTGGAATAATTTATTATTTAAAATTTTATTTCATGCACCTACGGATCAATAGGTACTAGTGTTGGGACGTTTATTTTTTTAGAACGTCAAAATAAAAAAAAATGATTAAAATCAGTTGAGAGTTTAATAAAATGATAAAAATATAACTTCATCATGCTTTTTTAGTTACATGTTGAACATTTATACACAAACTACCAGGAGAACAGAGTCATGAAAAAGTATTTGCGGGCCTAGAATCATAAGCGGTAGAGACTAACGGAGTACCAGGAGGTCAGAATCTGAAATCTCTCGGTAATCTTTTTACATCTCATGGTTCCAGCCTCGGAAATACTTCCTCGTGATTATAATCTCCTGGTACTTACTTAAATTAGTCTTTACCGGTAAAAATCATGAAGAAGTCTTAATATTTGCGGGTCAAGCCCCGCAAATATTAAGACTTCTGGCCTCCTGGTAGTATGGGTATAAATGCTTATAATGTTCAACATCTAACTAAAAAAGCTTACGTGTCGTCACCATTCAAGACCGCATTTCATTTTGTTATGTTTTCAAAAAGCAGCTCCTTCTTACAATAAATTGTTTAACTGACTGTACTTTGGATATATCTCGTGGACCCGTTGGGAATTCATTTAAGAAACATTTAAAACATTATTATAATTTTTCATGGACCCGGTGGGAAAAGAGGAACAATAGAATCGTGGACCTCTGGGAATAACCCGCTGTATACCCCTCAGGGGGCTACGACACCCAATTAAACCGAAAACTGTTTTTTTCCTCCAAATCTATACATAGATTAGGAGGAAAAGAAAACGGTGTTTGTACCACCAAAGGAAATCATTATACAGGATGTCACAGTTTCTTTTTAAATTTTTATTCCAATATAGGTAGTACTTAGAGAGCTATTGTTTATTTTATATTATTACTTTAAGTCACAACAATATTTGCGCAAAATTTTATTGCCGTATTTGGAGAGAAAAATAAAACAGTGGGGTACTTTTCACAAGGCTATCCAGCTATACCCTTTTGTCCGACCAGTATGCGGTTTCTTGGACAGCTATGTCATTAGAGGGATCTAGAGGGCGGCCTTCCAACGCTCCGTCGTCCGGTACGCGGTCGCCACACCGTACTGTATGGTGTCGGACGCAATGAATAGCACCATCCCATATCTACCCGTGGGTGTCGTAAGAGGCTACTAAGGCACCAGAGAATGGGCAGCAGCGCTCTCTGTGCACTTTAACAACAAACTGCGATCGCCAAGCGTGGTGATTACGGCAAATCCCTCCCCTCCCCCTCAAAGTGAAAAAAGAATAACTAAAAAATGGTCCCGAGTGCCCGGTAGGTAGGTAGTTGCAGTCGAGCTTATGGCGTGGCAAGAGGTGCATAGAATCCCCGGACGAGGGCTGGCTACCTAAGTACAAACCAACGGTTTGCCCTGGAAACATAAAACACGCGTACACTCTGGACCGACAAAAAGATCGCCGAACTCGAGGGAAAATTGAGTATTATGTACACCTGGAACAAAAGGTCCAGTTGGGTAGGTCTAACTTCGAGAAAGAGGTCAACCTTCGAATCCGACTCGGCTGGGCAGCGTTCGGGAAGTTACGCAGTGTCTTTGGCCAGTGTGCGTTGCCAGTGTTTACCTATGGGACGTGGCCGCTCACAATAGGCCTCATCAGAAGTTTTAAATTCACTCAAAGGGCAATGGAGAGGGCTCTGCACAGAGTTTCCTTTCGTGATCGAATCCTAAATAAAATCATCTGCAAGAGATTGCCATGTTTAAGTGGCAGTGGGCAGAGCACGTTGCTCGTAGAACCCAGGAGTAAGCTGGGCCTTTTTTTAAGGTGTTGTAGCAGCTGGCATCAACATCCACGTGTTGAGCGCGCAGTAACACAACTAACTAGTGTTTCTTTAATTTTTTTTTTTGATGTACCTCTCGCATTTCAATCAAAATGATTGGCTACTGCTTAACCGGACGTGCGATCCTTTGGAGACTAAACTAGAGTAACCAGCCAGGCACAAAATGCTTAACCTAAGTGACCGCGCTAAGGACAATCGTCGCTGGAGGGACAACAAGGGCTGGATCATGATTAAGAACGTTGTGTTGAAGACGTGCGGTATTTATAGTTCTTCTATAAGTGGACATCATAATATTATTGTAGGTCTCCTACCCTACGTCTATGTAATTAACGAAACAAAATTGTATATAAAACAGCTCCTGTAATATAAGTCTTTCAATCTGAATACTCTTTTACTTCCTGCCAACTGGAAAAGTGTGATTATATGCTTAACTTTGAAGTCGTCTTCATGATGTCGATACAAATAAATTAGTATCGTATATATTATCTGTTGGTCAAAAATAAAGACCACTAATCTGCTCAGCTAGCTAGCAGCAGGAACTCATGGTGTACATGTTACCGAAGAATGTAATAATGTCATTCCAAGATTCTTTGATGTGTCCTTATTGTTTGCTACCTTATAGCGATCGATTGTTTATTTATCCTGTTTTTATTCTATATATTTACTGCATTCCACTGAACTGCTACTGTGTGTGAACTATGTGTTATCAGGACTTACAATACCATTTGTTTTCAGAACAATAAAGCCTTGCAAGAGGCGTGCGGTATGCTGGAGGAGCAACTGACTGACCTAGAGAAGTTGGCTGACATTCACGAACTCAAGAATAATGACCTTGAGGTATGTGCAGTTTTAATTGTTTTAAGTTGTGTCAGGCAAGTACTTATAAAACATTCAATCAAATCGTACATTACTCAAGAAAGTACTCTCTTGAGCCATGAATGCCACTATGGCGCATTGAATTCAAGATAGATACTAACATTGGTAGGTATGAATAGAAAAAAAAAATTTGTATAGGATTGAATTTTTCTTTAAATTCGTTGTGGTATTTTTAAGTTACCGTGCACATTGTAATTGTAGTCATCGGCACGTAACTTGGCAAGATTTTGGCGTAGTGGGGGTAAACTTGCGCATAGTGCGCGAACTGACCAACCACCGTATAGAGCGAACGGGACGTGGACGCGACTTAATTGGTCAGTCGATCCTTGTGTCAACTGACCAATCAATCGCGCGCTCGGAACGGTGCTAAACGTACCCCGCGTCCCGCTTGGTAACCAAAGAGACCTAAAAAATGACTTGTGCGCATCTAACGACTCTTGCCAAGTTACGTGCCGATGACTATATTATAGCCGAAGCGTAACATGAAGTTTATAATCATAACATTTTCTATGATGTTTCACAGACGCAGCTGAAGACCGTGCGCACTGAGTTGGAAGGTACCCGCGCGCGGCTCAGCGAGGCGGAGTCGGCGGCGAGCGAGCGCGGGCAGGCCGCCTCGCGCGCCGCACTGCAGCACGACGAGGCGCGCGACCAGGCGCGCAGCGCGAGGGAGGAGCTGCAGCTGCTTCGGGTAATCTGCGACTGCCAGACTTAATACTCTTTAAAACGGGAACTTTCAATTATCGCCCACTTTTCAATCTTATTGCTGAAACTATAACGGCGATAAATGGTGGACCTAGAACTTTCGTATACCAAACTTAGACTTGGTATACGAACCTACGAACTAAGACAACTTTCTAGTGTAATTAAAATTATGTAAAATGCCAATGCAATGTTCGTTAGCCTGCAAGCCATAGCCAGTACATGGTACAAATATGCGACACATTTTACCATATTTTTTTACACTGTCTATATTTCCAGGAACGCCTAGAATCTCGTGAGACCCGCGTGGCTGAGCTGGAAGCGCGCGTGGCCGCGCTAGAGAGCGAGCACGCGTCGAGTGACGCCGCGCTCACCAGCGCCGCGCGGCGCGTGCGCGAGCTGCAGGAGGAGTGCGCCACGCTGCGCACGCGCGCGCACCAGCACCACGCGCACGCGCTGCAGCTGCAGGCCAGCCTGGCCGACGTGCAGGTCAATATGCAGTTAGCAATTTTTTTTAAATTAAATTCAAGGCCCGATGAGCCTTCGGGAAAAATACACACATCTGTAACTTGCATAAAAGTGTGCAAGTAGCTTGCATGCCAAATGCCATAATAACTTCTGATTGGTGAATGTCACAAAGGGCGAAAATATACACAGCTGCAACTCGCATAAAAGTGTGCAAGCAGCTTGCATGCCATTTTGCTATGCTTCTGATCGGTGAATGTCACAAAGGCATGCAAGTTATTTACACACTTATGCATATTACAGGCTCGTTTATTTACGGCTTCTTAAATTTCCAAACTGTCACTGTCGTGTTCCATTGTGTCTTTTGTACCTTATGAATACAACATATACTCGTAAAAAGGAGAGATAATGTTATGGTCGTGTTTATTGATTGTCATGTGTGTTGGTGCAGGAGGAGCTGGCGGCGGCGCGCGAGGCGGCCGAGGCGGCGTCGGCGTGGTGGCGCACGCGCGAGACCAAAGCCGACGCCACGCTGCGCCAGCAGGCCAAGCTCATCGACTTCCTGCAGGTATGATAGCCTCAACATTGCATGCATATGCAACGCATGATGCTAATGTCGCGTCATTGTCGTAATACTAAAGTGATAAAGTTAACCACATCTAATTAAATATACACACTCCTTGTGGACGAGCAATTTATAATCATAATCGTCTTACTGAAAAACTAAGCTTCGTTCCAAAATGAGTAGTCTTGTACTACTCTCGTTCAGCGGATTCGCGATTCAATATATATATATATAGTACCAACATTGGAGCAACCTATGTGCTTTTCGGAAGCGATATAGTCTCTCCAGATCGACGACGATAATTTTGTTGTAGGCTAAAGTGGAGGAGGCAGGTCGTAAGAAGTGTTCGCTAAGTAACAAGCTGTTCGGCCGCTCGGGACGCCGCCCCGCCGCTTCGCCGCCGCTGAGGAGAGCTAACAGGTAACATTTGTCTTACTTCTTTATTCATTTGATTAACGAAAAATAATACTACTAGACAAGGAGGGAAGTAGTTCTTTTTCTTCAGCTTTTCTTTTCTGATTAATCTCGTTGTGGGATCCAAGACAGTTGTATCGTTTCTCAGGGACTCATAGAGCTTCAGTGACTCAAGCTTTTCTGGTGGTCACTGTCGATTCTCTAGTTCAGGAATTTCAATAGTTGGAAACAATGTGGCGGGCTTGTCCCAAAAAATATGCTTTTCACAAACATGCTTGGAAATTTGAGCATTATTTTGACAACCTTCTTCGAGATAAATGGAAATTGCTATACTGGCCATATACATGCAAGTAGCGGCCGGCAAAAGTTGTGTGAAAATAAATATCTGTCGTGTTAAATATTGTTGTTCGTTGTTCGTCATTGATTTTCAAAAGTAATTGTGTTTGACAAAATGAGTTCTAGGTACTAATTAGTTTTAATGTCCGCGCATTATTTGAGAAAAGTACTATACAAGCCTTGTCCTCAACTAGGCATTGATGGACTTACGTACTATGTGTGCCTCGGCTTCGCCTCGGACCAGATTTACACGTTTGTCCATCAAAACCTTTTTTGCTGGCTGCTGCAGTAATGTACTATTCTATAAGTTCGAATAAGTTGTCAATATTGGTGTCACCAATAAGTTTATATTAGCGTATCTTCTCTCCATTCAGCCTGTAATTTTACACTTGAACGCTCAAAAACTAATCTATATCTATCTGTACTAATATTATAAAGAGGAAAGATTTTTTTGTTTGTTTGTTTGTACCGAATTGGCTCCGAAACTACTGGACCGATTAAAAATAAATTTTCACTTATAGAAAGCTACATTATTCTTGAGTGACATAGGCTATTTGTTAATCCCGATAACGGGTCCTGTGGGGTGGTCCACGGGAGCGAAGCCGCGGGGAACAGCTAGTCATTTATATAATCATTGATTCGATTTCTTATAACAATCGACCTTATCAAAGAAGAAATTTTAATCGATTTAACACATTGTTATGCAAAATTTGTGTTTGTGTTTGGACGGACCGTGCCCCGTCAGGGGCTCAACAAAATATCGGTGGGTACATTTTATATGAACTCGTTCACACACGTCAGTGCACGGGCCGTGCACGCGTCAGTGACAAAGCTTCAATGCCTGGGCCCGGCCCTGTCACGTCCTGGGCACGGCATGTGTGGATAGACCTTAATTCCGTACGTATACGATAACGTTTTACTTAGCGAACGGTACGGACGTGTCGACAACATTTGAATAAAATAAATAATAACCTCCAAATAGAAGTGAAACTTAGTGCTATACACCTAAGTGCGCAATTAGCAATAACTCATTTGCGAAAGTTCGGTCGTTATTGCTTCCCGTCAACATCCAAGCGAACGGTGAGTTGCAAGAGTTCTCCCCTCGGACCCTACTGGTGAAACGAGACGGGCTACGAATATTCATCTCGCTCTCGTCGTGGTCCTGCGCGGGCGCACTCCGGACACTCCAAGTAAATATCTTTGCATATCTATAAAAACAATAACACACGATGAGTGCCGCTCGATCGCCACCGCAGTCGCCTAATACGTATGACGAAGGCAATAGAGTCCCTATAGCAATGGCAAGTGGTATTGGGAGATCTGAAACGGCTGGTGGTTCGCAACCGGATTTGCGTAAAATTGCTTTATCTGACTCCGTCAACCAGGTAACATATCGCAGCAAGAGAAAACAGCCGCATGACGACTTTGGTGCACAATTCGAAAGATTCCAAGACAAAATGGAATCGCTCATAAAAGATATGGCTAAAACCCAGGCTGAAAATCTGAAAAAATATAAAGGAAGAAATAAGTCAGATTAAGCTCACAACTGATCTCTTGTCCTCGGAACAGGTCAAAATAAAATCGGAGCTAACTAATATCTCAGGCTTCCGAGCTAACATTGAGAAAAAAGTGGATACTATTGAAAATGAAATAGCTTTACTTAAATCTGGATCCGCTGCCGCGATTACAACACCTCTGTTTAACTACGAAGACATTATATCGGAGACCTATGACCGATCTCAGAGGGAGAAAAATGTCATCATACGAGGGGTAGAAGAAATAAGATCCTCAAACTCTGCAGAGAGACAAATTCATGACAGCCAGGAGGTAATGAAGGTTATAAAAATGGCTGTTTCAGACTGCACGGAACCAACAAAAACCATACGACTTGGAAAATATAGTCCTGGTGCATCTAGACCTATAAAGGTCATATTCTCGACATCTGAACCTGCGAAATCATTCTACGCCATAAATCAAGCATACAATCTGAAAATATAAAGATCTACTCTGATGAGACCCCCTATCAACAAAAGTATCGTAAAAAATTAAGAGACGAACTGAAACGGCGAGTAGACGGAGGCGAAACGGATATAACAATAAAATATGTCAAAGGAATACCTACAATTACGCAAACTCAGCCAAAAAACTAGCGATACAAGGATCAGATAATGCAACTCTAAACACTACATACGAAGTAACCAATTCATACGACAACTTAATAAAAAACGCTAAATCCCTAAAATTTCTTTACGCTAACGCACGTAGCATAGTGACGCCAGGAAAGTTAGATGAGCTAAACTGCATTATACAACACACCATACCCAGTCCTGTGCATGTGATTATACTATCAGAAACCTGGATCAAGTCCGAATCTGAAGCCAAAACTTTAAAACTGCCAAACTACTCCCATTATTATAATATTAGAGAAAACGCAAGAGGCGGTGGAGTATCCATATTTGTTCATGACTGCTTAAAACATAATTACATTGAGGATCTTTGTAAAGAAAACAATCACTACTTATGGGTTCATTTAGACAAATACTCATTGGATATAGGTGCCGTATATAAAACACCAAAATCGAACAACAATGATTTTTTGGAGGAATATTCACAGCAGCTGGCGAGGAGGAAAAGAGCTTTAGTGTTTGGTGATTTCAACTACGATCTGCTTAATCCGAACCGATCGACTAATAATTATACTAAAATAATATTAGAAAATGGACATCTAATCCTAAACAACACTGATGAAAAATTTAGTACCCGTGATACTGCTACAAAAAAATCTATCCTTGATCATGTCTCATCCAACCTAAAGAATCATAAGTTTCATGTAACTATTGTGGAGTCTCCAATGTCGGATCACAAGCAAATCTATCTCGAAGTTGGCAAATATGCACCTGAAATGAAAAAGAAAGTAAAGTACCACGCCTTAGATTACACAGCGCTTTACCAATCAGTAGAAAGTATAATTGTAAATGTCTCTGAGAGTGACTACGAAAGCTTGGAACACATAATAAAGGAAGCAGTAATTAAAAATAGAATACCGAAATTCAAAATTCAAAACACGTTAAAATCAGACTGGATCAATAAAGACATAATTAGAATGCTAACTAAACGGAATCAGCTGTGGTCTGCTTATAAGGAAAATCCCAATGACGACTTAATAAGAAACGATTTCATAACCCTACGAAACAGCGTGTTGCAACAAATTCAAAATACTAAAAGTTGTTACTACTATAAAATGTTCAAAAACTGTGAAAGAAAACCTTTAAAGATGTGGAAGCTAATCGGGAACTTAGCTGGAAACAAGTCTAAATCATGCTCCGCTCCTTCAAAGCTAGATACACTAACCGGTCAAATCACAGACAGTAAAGACATATGTAATTATTTTAACACCTTTTTTGCAACAATAGGGTCTGTTTTAGCTAATAAAATTACAAGGCCTAGGGAACAAATAAAAACTCAGCCAACAACACGAACAACAACATCTAGTACAAGTGAACTACTAAACATAACCCCAACTACTGAAGCAGAGGTCAGCCAAATCATAGATAATCTCAATTCAAATACTAGTGCGGGCTTAGATGGGATTAGCTGCAAAACCATAAAAAGTATTAAAAATCTAATATTAACTAAACTCACGATAAGTATAAACTATTGTTTACAAAACGGTCTCTTCCCCGATTCTTTGAAAATAGCGAAAGTTAGTCCTATCTTTAAGTCAGGGAAAAAGACTGACCCAGGTAATTATCGCCCTATCTCTGTCCTCCCAATAATCTCTAAAATATTCGAAAAAATATTATATAAATGTTTAGATGATTACCTCAAAACTATAAACTTCTTTTCTAAAAAGCAATATGGTTTCCGCGCAAAATCTAACACTCTAACTGCAATAATTGACCTTGTGACAAATCTTAAAAACAATATTGATGAAAAATGCGCAGCACTAGGTATATTTATTGATCTAAAAAAGGCATTTGATACAATTAGCCATAGTCTCCTTCTCCAAAAACTGCATAGTATCGGCATCAGGGGTACTGCCCACGACATATTCCGGTCTTATCTGTCTAATAGAAAACAAATTGTTCGGATTGGTGATGCGCAAAGTGATTACGAAAGTTTGACCTACGGCGTACCGCAAGGATCCATTCTTGGTCCCCTGCTGTTCATATTATACGTGAATGACATACATAACCTAAATTTGGCAGGTGACATCATACTTTATGCTGATGATACAAGCCTATTTTTATTTGGAAACAATATCGAAGAGGTCATCGAGCAAGCCCAACAAGATTTAGACACTCTCTCTAGATGGTTCCAAGACAATTTGCTTACGGTTAATACCTCTAAAACAAACTATATAATTTTTAGTGCTAGGAACAAAAACGTCGCAAACAACTTAAATCTATATATAAATAACGAACCTATAACCCAAGTTTCTTCAGAGAAGTATCTTGGTCTCCATCTAGATAAACATCTGACGTGGCAGACACATCTAGACAAATTAAGGTCTAGACTATCTTCTGTCGTAGGCGCGCTTCGAGGGATTGTCCGCTGTTTGCCGACATCAGTTAGGTATATCATTTACAACTCTATGGTAAAACCTCACCTAGAATACCTAATAGAGGTATGGGGTACTGCAGCCAAAATACATATAAAACAAATCGAAACATGTCAAAACAAAATAATAAAACTCTTATTCCATTACCACTACCTAACTCCGACAGAACAAATTTATAAAGAAACAAAATTGATGACACTATCACAGATATATAAATATAATACATGCATATTAGTACATAAGCTATTAAATAAAAATATACACTCTAAAATAACATTTACAACAAAAGGGCAATCACAAAAACGTAGTACTAGACGAAAAAACAACATTTGCTTAAGACCGCCACGAACTAATTACGGAAAGAAAAATATACTATACGAAGGAGCAGAGTTGTATAATAAATTACCCAATGACATTAAAGAGATACAGTCCTTTAATTTATACAAAAAAACCATAAAGCACCACATTTTAAAAGATTTTTCTAGGTTTTAAATATGGGTTATATTTATTACCAAACCAATTTAATGTAACAATTGTCATTATTTACTAATTTGCTAAATATTAAGATAACTAGGATACCTACTCTGTATTTCCGAAACATCACAATACATATGAATGGTAGAATGTGTAATTGCTATTCACTTGCGTTCAAGAATCGATATGTAATAGTACACTCACTTTTTCCTTTTACCCACAACATTGTTAAAAAAAAAAAAAAAAAAAAAATGTGTATCTACTAAATTATTTATTTACGAGTACCTTCTTCGTAAGTAATTCTTATATTTAGTTTTATGATTACCTTGTATTTCTCATATTAAGTGAATTGTATTCTTTTTGAGAAATAAATGTCTTAAACCGTAATTCATGCTACTGAGGATTCAAGTGATGATTCCAGTTTATATGAAGAAGAGTCCAACCATTCCTCATAGTAAAATCGACAGTATTTTAATTGTTTTTTTTTAATGTTTTTCTATATTTACATATCCAATACAACTGTTTTTTTTTTAATTTATCCTTTACACTGCGATATTTACTGCTATATAAATTTATCGGAATAACGGAACGAATAAGTATGTCGCTTCACTACTGTTTGCGTCCATGAAGTATTGCATTTATTGTCTATGGTTCCCTGTTAATAATTATGAAACTTCTTAAGCGTGCATCTATCAAATATAAAATGACAGATTGGACGGAGAGTAGTTTGTTTAGGGCGACATATTTAACAAAGGCTCCCTTCATTTAGAGTAGAAATCACGAAACAATCACACCAACGGGACACTAGTGATGTCAAACAACTGTAGGCTCTTGTTTTGACTGTTAGCTATGAAAATATTTACCGAATTTCATGTGCTTCATGCGCTGACGTCATAAGTGCCATCACACAGTGCCTATAGTTAAGTAAATAAATATATTTTTACCAGAGAGTTGCGTGAAGAAGTAGACAGACTGCGCGCTAAGCTGGCAGCCTACAACGGGAGTGTGGAAAATAGGTAAATATATTATTCAAACTTGCATGCGCTTCTAAACTGGCTATGTTATCCATTTTGATGCATGGGCCTGCAACAACAGTTTCAATAAAAGTGAAACAGCAATAGCTTATCAATATTTTTTATGTATTCGGTAGCGGAGCGATTATCCAGCGATAATTTTGCGAAATATTTGGCCAGTCAAAATATGGCCCGTTTAGAAGGGCGGCCCTTGAAGCCCTTTAGCAGGCTACCATGACCATTTTTGTAACACTCAAAAATAGTCATTCATTTTTCAGCTATCCTTCTACACCCAAGCGCGAGAAACCCAAGCCTGTAGTGAACGGGTAAATATACAATTCATATAGCATTATTCTTTGTATATAAATGCTGGCCAGACTTTATAATTGTATTATGTTTTAGAAAGAAAAGTATCGACTCGTCCGATGGAGGATCTCCAGACAAAGGACTGCTGGTGATTTGGTAAGAATTCTCTAGAATCTTTTTTAATTTTACAATTTAGGTTTGGTAATTTTAGTATTGTAACTTTTAAATTATGCACAATCTTTTTGCAGCAAACCTACACTAGACAATTCATATACCATATATCCTACAATTTTAAACAATCACTTCTTTTTCAAATAAGTAGAAGAGATAATTATTTGACCATTAGGGTTCCGTACCCAAAGGGTATGGCAATGAAGCTCGACTAAGTCTGTCTGTCTGTCACCAGGCTGTATCTCATGAATCGTGATAGCTAGGCAGCTGAAATTTGCACAGATGATGTATTTCTGTAGCCGCTATAACAACAAATACTAAAAACAGATTAAAATAAATATTTAAGTGGGGCTCCCATACAACAAACGATAATGGCACGGAACCCTTCGTGCGCGAGTTCGACTCGCACTTATTCAGACTCAAATTTGTTAATAAACGCGTTTTACAGAAATTTGAACACTGTGGTTGAGGAAACAGACAAAGAAACTGGGCCGTAGGATGTAATCTAAAATTAGTTTAGTACCCACACAAAGACTGGCTCGAAGGTTTGAGTTTGTACCAAAATTGGAAGAACACGTTTTGTATAATACTATCTTTTTATCCGCGGCTTCACTTCTGTGGCGTCCCCGCAGAAACAGATAGACTACATTTTCGGGATAAAAAGTCAATAAGCCAGTGTTAGTGTAGCTAGTGAAAGAATTGCCGTATTCGTATGAGTACTTCCAGAGATTACCCATTATTTGTTGAAAATTAAGGTAAATTTTGGTACTTACAAGTTTTCGCGAAAATTTAAATTTGCTCATATCTTTTTATCGTGCTGACTCGGGACCTTGATTTGTATACACCTAATAGGGAGTATAGACCTCAGTATCTGGTATAAATTTCTACTAGCTAGGTCCACCCGTTCCAGAGAAAATCGGTGGTGACACACGGACAGACAGACGGATAGACGGACAAGAGAGTGAACTTATAATGGTACCTTTTTTACCTTTTGAGGTAAAAAAGCCAAGGTACGGAACCCTAAAAAGGTGAAATTGTATGTTTATAAGTATAAGGTTTTGGATCGAAATCCTATATGGTAGTTTCCGTTGACCTAGAATCACGAAATGTGGCGAAAAGTAAGGTCTTACAGCACAATTATCGCTTACCATCAGGTGAGATGGTGGTCAACTCGCGCCCTATATCAAAATAAAAAAAAAAACAATTAAAGGAAAAACTCCAAAAAATAAAAAAGTTGAAAATTAAAGGGTGTTGTCCCCATTCCTCCCATACATACATTGTTGACTCCACCCTGGGTACGGAACCCTTCGTGCGCTTGGCCGGTTTTATTAATTTTATGGTATGGATGTTTGTTACTCTTTCACGCAAAACCTACTTAATTTTGGTGAAATTAACGGATTCTACTGACGGATTATGTTTTATTTGTTTGCTATATTTAAAAGAAAGATATTAGGAGGATAAGTACTAACTCCGTGCGTGTTACATATAAAAAAAGATATTAGGAGGATAAGTACTAACTCCGTGCGTGTTACATATAAAAAAAAAGATATTAGGAGGATAAGTACTAACTCCGTGCGTGTTACATATAAAAAAAAGATATTAGGAGGATAAGTACTAACTCCGTGCGTGTTACATATAAAAAAAACCGGCCAAGTGCGAGTCGGACTCGCACACGAAGTGTTCCGTACCATAATCGCAAAACACTGCAAAAAAATCACGTTTGTTGTATGGGAGCCCCCCTTTATTTATTTTATTTTAATTTTATAATTATTATTTTTTGAAGAGAATATACAACTAAATATTCTGTGAATATTTCAAGCGTCTACCTGTTACCGTTATTAATATCGAGCAAAAAACGGCAAAAATATCACGTTTGTTGTATGGGAGCCCCCCTTAAATATTAATTTTATACTGTTTTTAGTATTTGTTGTTATAGCGGCAACAGGAATACATCATCTGTGAAAATTTCAACTGTCTAACCATCACGGTTCATAAGATACAGCCTGGTGACAGACAGACAGACAGACAGACAGACAGACAGACGGACAGCGAAGTCTCAGTAATAGGGTCCCGTTTTTACCCTTTGGGTACGGAACCCTAAAAAGATATTAGGAGGATAAGTACTAACTCCGTGCGTGTTACATATAAAAAAAAAGATATTAGGAGGATAAGTACTAACTCCGTGCGTGTTACATATAAAAAAAAGATATTAGGAGGATAAGTACTAACTCCGTGCGTGTTACATTAAAAAAAAAGATATTGGGAGGATAAGTACTAACTCCGCGCGTGTTTGAGTTAATTGGCATAATATTAGACTTGTGCTTCTCTTGCAGGAGGGACGGCAGTCGCGAGCGCATGCGTGCGCGGTGCGTGGACGACTGCCTGGTGCTGAACAGCGGCAGCCGGGAGCTGCGCGGCCGCCTGCTGTCTGTGGACGCCAGGAACTTGCCGCACAACGAGGCCAACAGGGCGTTTGTTGTAAGTATTATGCAAAAAATTACATCTATCTATTATCCATAGTAATATGTATTATAAATGTTAAAATTTGGATGAATGTAAGTTTGTTAAATAATCACGCCAGAACGATTGAACGGATCTGGATGAAATTTTGCACAGAGATAATACGTATTCAATCAATCTGCCTAGCCTTTTCCCAACTATATTGGGGTCGGCTTCCAGTATTAGCGGATTCAGCTGAGTACCAGTGTTTTACATGGAGCGACTGCCTGTCTGACCTCGACAACCCAGTAACTGGGCAACACGATACCCCTTGGGAAGACTGGTGTAGGATGTCAAGCTTCTGACTACCCGTAACAACTGTCAAAGGGTTACCTATCATAAGTTCGAAAAACATTTGACCGAATTTCATTTCACCTAAAACTTTTCAACTATTATCGTTTCGTTTTTTTTACTTCATCGAAGTCACGTCTGCCACTGTCTCAGTTCACCTATTATCAATTCGATTTTTTTCTTTACTCCGACGTTTCACTTGGTCGAAATACTTCTTACCGAAGTTACACTTATTCGAAATAACATTTGCTTGAAATATTTATTTTTAAACGCATATCAAAATACTAAGTGAGAGAGAAACAGTGGGTCAATACAAATGTTTAAAACAGCGACCTGAAAAAAAAAAAAAATCTGAAATTATGTCAAATAATGCATATAGCAAAAAAGACGTCGGTCAATAGTTTTCGGTAAAATGAAATTCGAACAAAAAAGATTCGGAAAAGTGATCGGTTCCCCTGTCAAAGATGTTCAAATAGCAGACCTTGTCAAGCGTTGCTTAACCTTGATGATCGACCAGTGCGGCTGTTATTATTTAGCCACGACCTCGTCTAATACGAGAGATAATACATATTATAGCTTGGAATAGCACATAGGTATTTTATTTATTTCTACGTGACCGAAGTGGCGGGCAACACATCTAGTTTGACCAATAAATAACTAAGTACAGAAATACATTGGGAGTTTGACGTGTTCATGTTCGATTCCTGATCGGAGTTGTATATGTGCAAGAGTTTGTGGACTGAAATTATATACTATATTATTTTGCGAAATATATGGTATATTTACCATGTCACAAACAATTTATTTTCCTCTCTGAATAAAAATCGTTTTATTTTTCAGGTAAGGCTGGACAATACTGACCGGGGCTCGACAGTAGCAGTGGTCTGCGGGAACATATCGGATCGAGCGCAGTGGGTGTCCCGCCTGCGCCTGGCCGAGCCCGTCTCGCCCGACTACTCGCCCGCGCTACTGGCGCCAGTGGACAGCGAGCCTGCCGCTGCGCTTTTTGTGGCGCCCAACGCTGTCGCTATCGGTATGTTTTAATAAGATTATTTTGTGATAATAGAGTACTGCTACACGGCCGGATTAGTGACGTGTTTGGATCGTTGACTGCTAATGATTTACGCGGATGCGAAAGCCAAGGCTGCTTTAGACTCATCTCAAGACAAGAATAACTGCAAGCAGGTCACACTTGGCATGGAATACTGGACTCAGATATGGCCATGTAGTTTTACATCGACTATCTTTTTACTGAATATACTCATAGATAGAATATACTTTAATGTATAGTTCCCGCTAAACTTCTTGGCCTGCCCTGAAGTTGGCTAAAATGGCTGCACAGTAGTAAATCTCATACAAAAACAGCCGTTTCGTGCCTTGCGCTTCGGAAAGTCAACTTCAGGGTGGCCCAGAAGTTTGGCGAGCACTGTACACCAAAATAGTTGCAGATAATTTACAAAAAAAAAACCATACCATGGCGGTCTTATCGCTGACTGCGACATCTATACTTATATTATAAAGAGGAAAGATTTGTGTTTTTACCCGACTGCCGAAGGAGGGTAATGTGTTTATCAGTCTATGTATGTAAGTATGTATGTATGTTTGTTCCTATGTGGCGTTCCAGAGACCAAACGCGTTGGCCGATTTTGGGCGCCATTTTGTGGGGGGGAAAAATTTTTTTTTCTTCCAAACCCATCGTGTGGGGTATCAAAATAAAGGGTTTTAAGAGGCAATTTTAAAAATATATAACACTTATATGTTTAAATGTACCTAATTGTAAAAAAAATAACCAAAAAGTTGTAAATAAAAAAGTATATTAAAAAGATCAAAAAACTCGACTGCTTGAAAAGCAAACTATAAAGACGTAAACAAGAAGAAAATCATGTTGTGCAGTCGGAGGATACATCTGGTTTTGGTCCGCCAGCTCGCGAATATGTATCCTCCGACTGCACAGCATGATTTTCTTCTTGTTTACGTCTTTTTAGTTTGCTTTTTAAGCAGTCGGGTTTTTTGATTTTTTTAATATACTTTTTTTTGTATGTAATGAATAAACCTAAAACTATTTGACCGAAAAAATCTTTAACCATTGGGAAGCTACATTATCCTTGGGTGAAATAGGCTACTTTTTATCCCTAGGCTAGTTACAAATATATTGATATACACAATGTACCTACTCGTTACGGACAGGTTGCGCTGACGGGCTGCAGTCCCTGCGCGGGCCCGTGCGCCTGCAGTGGGAGGGCGGCCACGTGCGCCCCGGGGGCGTGGCGCTGGCGCTGAGTGCGGGCGGGCGCGCGCTGCTGGTGTGCGGCGGGCGCCTGGCGCACACGGGGCTGCTGGCGCTGGGCTCGGCGCTGCGGCGCGCGGCCGGCCTGCAGCCCGCGCTCGACGTCACGCACGTGTCGTTGCCTGACAGCACGCCGCCGCATGTCATGAAGGTAAACATTCTTTTTACGAGCTTTGAGTTTACCTTTTTACTTATTTATAAATATCTCGATGGTGTCTAGCGACTGATTAAAAGATTCTAAATTAATTTTTTTGTATAGAAACATTGAATTAAACATAAACAATGTTGAGATTTTTATAAATAACCTACCTACCTACCTACCCTACCTAGGGACCTATCCTACCCTAGCAAAATCGTGTAGGTTCGTGGTGTCGTCCAATATCATCTGATCCATATTATAACTTTCTATTCTGTTTTCATTTTCTTCATTTAATTGATAGCTTTCATTAAGTTGGTCTATAAAAGTTTCTATTATGTTTTCGTTTTCATTTTCTTCATCTAATTGAATGTTCTTATTATAAAGTTTATGTTTAAGAGATTCCATTTGTAACAAATATATGAATTTTTTGCAGCTTTTTCCTTTGAAAGTTGTTTTCTTTTTTTATCACACTAATATTATAATGGCGAAAGTTTGTGAGTGTGTTTGTATGTTTGTTACTCTTTCACGCAAAAACTACTAAACGGATCTGGATGAAATTTGTCACAGAGATAGAATAGGATAGATGGACACCTTTGTCGCATTTGGTACGTTGTGCGTGTAGACACACAATAGGCTCAATGCTACGTACTGAATTCCAAATAAATTGTCTGGCCCATAAGTTTTATTTAGCTTTGTCAAAGTCAAAGTCTAATATATTTATTTCAACTAGGCCAATAAGCGGCACTTTTGAACGACAAACAATTAAAAATTAAAAATGTACATGTAATAAAAATTGATTCTACCGTGCATTCGGAAAAGTAGCTTGTTATGGAGAAGAACGCACAAGAAACTCTCCATCACCTCCATTGTAACAAGCTAGTTAATCTTAATCGTATATGAACTCTATAGCCTGAAGTTCTTCTTCTTGAGTAAGTTCAACCCTGAGCTGCAGGGTCCAGCATATACGCTGCCAAATGAATTGGTCTAATGGAAATTTTGCTCCTTTCAGCGATTGATGCAAGTTGCCTATCTATTATTTCTGTCCACGGCTATAAAAAGAAGGAAATAATTAAATGATAATGCAGTTAAAAAGTCTAATTGTTCAGAATGTGCTTAATATGGAGAGGGAGAAGACAAAAGAAATGAGCCATTCGGAAATTGGATTGCAGTCTTCCTGAGGGACCGGTCCATTCGAGTGGTTATTGATAACTGCTCGTGTGACCAACTGGATATTAATGCCAGTGTCCCACTCTTAGCAACATTGTTCTTGCTGCACATAAACTATCTGCTAATGCATCCGCTTATGCGAACGACAGCACTGTTGCTCAGAGACACGTGTCCGTCGCGCGCGCTGCTGGTCTTAGAACCGGTCTCTCCGGGCGGCCATGGTTGGGTGACTGTTATTGAAGGCAGTCTCCGAATGGGGCGATGCCAATCTGGTCAATAGCAATGCTGCTAAGACTCATACTTGTCTTTTTTCCGCTAAAAGGAGCCAATTCCATCCGGCTCCTTCTTTCTGAGGTGTGACCCTGCCGATAACGAACCATCTTGAGCTTCTTGGCGTTACGTTGACATCGACACTCAATTTTGGTCCATTCATTGAGGTACGAGCTCAGCTGGCCTCAAAGTTGGGGATCCTCGCGAAGGTGAGACGGTACTTCACGCCAGAACAGTTGCTCAACTTGTATCAAGCGCAAGTTCGATCATGCATGTATTACTGCTCTCATCTCTGGGACGTATCTGCCAAATACCAGCTGGATGCACTTGAGTCGATCGAAAAACGGGCCAATCAAGGCTCATCGGCAATGAGTTACTGGTCGTGTCAAGGCTCGGCGCCGAGTTGCCAGCCTGTCGCTTTTTTATCGGTTACATTTCGGAGAATTGCATGGACTAATTCCTCCTAGCTTGTTCCATCATACGACTACAAGACGTACGGCGATGCGTCATCGGTACATGGTGAACATTCCCTTTGCCAACTTGTGGCCGCACAAGCTATTTAAAAGTAGAAATAATAGAAAATGTGATTTTTCAAAGTTCGTTTTATCTCATACCATTTTATTTTAGGGGAGAGCAATGGGCCGCGACTTACAAGTTGTAGGTCGTGAGTTCGAACCCTAGCATGCGCTTCATTTTGTGTAAATTATTTCATCACCACTGCTCTCAAAACAGTGAAGGAAACCGGCATGTCTTAAAACTAAAAATTCGAAGACGTGACATTCACCAACCCGCACTGGGCCCGCGAGGTGGATTACGGCCCATTCTCTCTCATAGAGAGGAAGTCTGTGTCCCAGCAGTGGGAACATTAATAAGGCTGCGATGATGATGATTTTATTTTACACTCCCTGATCCCACTTATATTGCCTACAATGATGTAAGATAGATAGTAATATGAATGAGTTTAAACGTAAGCTTTTTGAATTATTGAATGACAAGGCGTATTATTCCGTTAATGAATATCTTAATGATAAATTTAAATAATTTTAAGTGTTTTATATCTGTCTGTATAATTAAAATGTTAATGATATTCTGACCTGACATTTTTTATCTCAATTATTATTGTATTAGTATCTATTTGTTTATGTGCCGTCTTAATTTATTGACACATTATTATTAACTATTATTTTATGACATGAAATTGTGACATCTACTGACTTTATATTTTTGATTTTATTTTGTTATTGTGACATTCGATTACCTTTTACCCAAGTATTTTGTATGCCTTCTGGCGGGACATAGTACGGAACAACATTTTTTATTTATTTAACCATCTGTATATTTACCCTATGTTCACAAAATTAATAAATTAATTTGAATTTGAATTAGATAGTGTTTCAGAATATGAATCAAAATCACTTTTCAAATATATTTTTTAACATCACTAATGTAATTTCGTCAAATCAAGTAAACACCCAATTTTCAGGGTGTTTAAGTGTGTTTATGTGTGTTTATCGGGTGTCTACCAAAGCAACAGGTTTAAACCCGGTGAATTGCCCATCTATACATGTATCCCAACATTCTCGTTTTCGCATGAATATTTTCGCTCCTTGACGATCCAAAAACTGTATTTGTGTAAACAAAGTTTTGCTATGAGAGTGTAGTAAAACTGACGCAAGGCCATCACATTGCGGCCTTTCAGTGACGACTAAATACAAGTTGGTTTGTTTGTCGGCAGGCTATCTGTAGCACCGTGGCGGACGACCCGCGCGCGGTGGTGGCGTGCGGCCGGCGCGTGTTCCTGCTGCGCTACGACGCCGCCGCCGCCGACTTCAGGATCGCGCGCTCACTCACTGTGGACCGCCCCGCCAGCTCGCTGCTGCTCACCACCAACACGCTGTTCATCGCCGGGGAGAAGCCCCTCAAAGTAAACCTGCCCTCCGGCGCCCTGGAGGCCTTCGGCATGGACGAGCCCACCATAGCCGCCGCCGCTAAGAAGCACTCCCCGCCCAAGGCCTTCCTACTCATAAAGGAAAAACCCACAGAAATACTCCTCTGTTACGCTGAGTGCGGAGTGTTCGTCGACGAGAACGGGAAGCGAACGCGCAACGAAGACCCCAAGTGGAGCAGCGCCGTGTACAGCTGGGAGTTCGTGCATCCTTTCCTTTATGTGATCGGAGACGACAAAATAACCATCGTGTACTTGAACGACGACGCGTACCGGATGCCACCCTGCACCTGTGACACAACCTCGCTGGCGTCCACCGCTTCTGACTGCTACCTGCCCGAAATATTCACGTTAAAGATAAAGGAGCCCAAGCTGCTGGGCACGGCACCCAGAGGTATAGTCATAAGCTCCAAACTCGAGAGTGGATACAACGTCTCAGTCGTAGAGGGACAAGTGGCCTTCCGCAGTGTCGGCGCGTCCATCGAGTCCTTGGCTACGATATCAGATTCAAAGGGATCCTCCACTGATCTCGCACAGTCGTTGACAGATTTAACACCACAGGATGAGTCGCAAGAGAGCGTCGAAGTGACGACAGGATTTCTGGCCGACATCAGGAAACGAGCGCGTCAGCTGCGCAATAAACACCGCAAAGAGCAGACGCCCGATGACGTCATCAAAGAAATATTGACAACAGAGGTCGGTATGAAACGAATGACGAACGGTAGAAAGTCTCCCGCGACTATTTCGGAGTTTGACTCCGACACGGAGTCAGACGTCAGCGAAGACAAGCCGGCCTCGCCGAAGGGCCCGGCCGACTTGTGCGCCGAAATGTTCACGAGACAAGTCCGCTTCCAGTGATATTTATATTGCCAAACTCCAGAGAGTAGGTACTCTGACTAGTCTGATTATGTTATGGTATATCAAGTGTAACGGGTGTAAAAGAGCCATCCCTAATTTGAAAGTCACATAATCTGCCCGTCATTGCATGATTTTAGGCTTCCGCCTTGAAATCGACTTGTTATGGAGACATCAAAGGCTCTTTGATGTAAATTCTATTTTTCGTTTTACGAAAAAATGCGTGCTTCATATTGCGCGTTAGTCCCAGTTTCCAAGTGATTATTTTTGCTCAATGTTACTTAGATGTACAGAAGACGTAGATTTGGCTTGGCGATGAGTCTCTTTACACCCTGTTTAGAACTTGTATGATGCAGGAAAACATTTGTACCTGAGAGATGAATGTTAAGTGCAGGGGGGTGACCATAAGCTCTTAGAGTAAGGTTATTTTGAGATCGAGTAAGTGACAGATGTGTACAAGTCATATACATTTGTCCCTTACACACACTCAAAATAACCTTACTCTAAGAGCTTATGGTCACCCCCCAGGAGTGAAGTCAACCGAGTGGATCTATTGTTAGTATTTAAAAGTATTTTTAATTTTAGGCGTTAATATGTTTGATAGGTAATATTTAATTATTTATACCGTGCCTTAGCAGCTATTTTATTTTTAACATAACCGTATTAGCATATTAATGTAAGGTACTAATAGTATGTACATTTTATTTATTACATAATTTAACATGGTTTTCTAAGGTAACACTAATGTGGTTTTAAAGACAATATTAATTGGATAATGAATATGTTTTGGTATGATTGTTGAAAGTAATAAACCATTATTTCATAATTACTAGCGCATTGTCTACTTATTTTACTGTGATTTTATAACTGACTTGATTTCTGTTTAGATTAGTTTTTAAATGTAAGTGAACTTTGGATAATATGTAACTTGACATGTTAAAATATATATTTTTGTAAAGTATCAAGATTTTCATTGCATTTTAACCTAACCATGAACTATCTTATCTTGTGGAGGGGCCGAGAAATTACTCGGACACTTCGACCCATTGGGATCTATTGTGGTCTCCTAGATAACCTACTCCTCCCCAATCTCGTTGAAAACTGTTTTCATGAGTTTTATAACGAGACTAGGAGATATGAGCCTGTAGTCTTCTGGTTTTGGAGCCCTCTCTTGCCAATTCATCGGCCACTTCGTTACCATGGATTCCTTTGTGTCCAGGGACCCACATCAGTCTTACTCTGTTATGCTTCCCAAGCCTGTTTAAGGTCTCGATAGCATCCAGAATAAGTCCGGAGTCCACTTTGTAGGATGCCATGGCTTTGATTGCAGCCTGACTGTCACTAAGTATATATATGGAATTACCTCTGACAATTCTTGGCTACCATCTGCTTCTTGAGTGCAGGCCACCACGCGTTGTCAAAGGCTCCCTCTATGTCCAGTGATATCAAAAGCACGATCTTTTTGGCTTTGATTTCGGCTCGAAAGTGGCCCACTAGAGCATAGAGTGCGTCCTCGGTTCCGCGCTGTGGTATGAATCCGTATTGGTTTGTGTGTAGTGTTGGGAGGAAGTGCCACTGTAGTCGGTCTACTAGAAGTTTCCCGACGGTTTTTCCTAGGACCGAGAGCAGACCTATAGGCCTGTACGACTTAGGGCTGGTGTAGTCGTCCTTTCCTGGCTTGCAAAGAATGCACACGTGGGTGACCTTCCACTGCTTCGGGAAGTGTGACAGCGACAGACACTTGTTTGCTAACGCTAAGAACACCTCCCTATCGCAGTTTATTGCCACTGTGCAGATGTCTGCTGTTAATCCGTCGGGACCGGGGGCTTTTTTCGGATTTTGGTTCCACCATTTACTATTCCACCATTTATTTACCATTTCCAGCTCCGCGGCCGTGAAGGGCGGATCGTCTGCAGACAGACCTTGGGGGTTCTTCTCCTCCGCTAGCCTCCTTAGCGTGGTGTGGTAGGGCTGTTCGGCATCCGTTGAGTCGTCGGGGTAGAAGGTTTTTGTCAGAAGATCCGCAGATTGCTCTGGACTGAGCGCGTCGTCCTTTCTTCTAGCTGTCTTCCTTATTACCATGTAGATGCCGTCCCACATGCTCTCTCGGTCCTGCTTCGTGCAGAACTCCTTCCAGTTGGCTGTGGCTGCTTCCGTTACTGCTGTCGTGTAAGTTTGTTTGGCCAGCACGTACTCTTGGATGGTGAAGTGTCTCCGGCTTGCGGCTGCGTTTCGGATCCTTCTCTTCTTCGTCATGGCGTCTTTTTTGAGACGGTCTAGAGAAGGGGTCTACATGGGGGCTTGGCGTTGTGTTTGGGCGACCCAAGTTTTGGAATCGCTTCCTCGCATGAGCGATGGATGTTCTGAGTATAGTTTGAAATTATTGTCTTCAGATCCTCTGGGTTCGATGCGTTCGAGACTCTGACTTGAGTGATGCCACTGTCTGCTAGGCTGGTCTTGAAGTGGGTGTTGAAGTCGGACCACATGGCCTCTAGGCTTCTTGGTGTTGTAGATGCGCGAAATTGGTCTTAAGGGTTCCAGGGCCTTTTCTAGGCGATCCATTGTGGTCTGAAGTTGTTAGACTTCTTTCTACCCGCCACTCCTCGACCTTGCCCAGCAGCGACGAACTGCAAGCTGTCACGTTGACGATAATTGTGCACCACCTGTCATTTCTGTATGTCTCGAACGTTGGTGTTTGACCCGTATTTAGGATGTGGAGATCCCGCTCATTGAGGAAAGAACTGTAGGTACGCCGCCCCGCGATAGTTTTCGGAAACACTTCCCCGGGCCACCAATGGCTCCAGGCATTTACGTCTCCTCCCACCACGATGTTTTTTGTGTTCAATTTGTGTGTCTTGTATTGTGTTTCGGATAGGTAAGGTTCGATGACCTGGTCACCCTCAAAATAGACCGACAGTACTCCAAAGATGAGCTGACCCACCTTTAGCAAGACAGCAGCAACGTTGCTGCTGTCGGTCGTGGACGACCTCTAGGTTGTTACCGAAAACAACAATCGCTGCCTTAACTGGCTTTTGGCGGTTGAGGCTGCACTGGATGACTTGTGTGCAGGGGTTTTGTTTCATCACACCTGTTCTTCCTATGTAGGGCTCTTGAACAAGTGCTAATTACTCTTGCCTGGGCCGCCAAGTGGAGTTCTTCTGTGGTCAGCTTGCAGCGGTGAAGATTTGCTTGGATGAACCGTCTTGCTGTCGGTCTTGAGGAGATTTCGGGGGTGACTGGTTGGTTTGTTCTCGTCGCCCTTAGCAATAGAATACGCGCGATCTGGCTATGCCATCCCACTTTTGGCGTTCCTGGCAGTATTCGCTGAATGCTGTGTGTGCCAGGTCGTTGCCCGTCCCGTGTGCTATCTTGCAATTTGGGCTGTTTGCCGTCCGCTCGAGTGAGGCAGTCCCTGATATAGTACGATCCACTGCAGTAGCCGCAGACTTCTTTTGCAGCCCTTATTGTATCCATATGCAAGGCACTTTGTGCACTGAACTAGAGGGGACTGGTCCTCAATCGAGCATCGCTTGATGCCCACATGGACTTTCTGGACAGAAGTGTAGGATTTCCAGAGCTCCGGGGAGAGCTCCAGAACGGGGTGGCACTCGTGGGGGTTTCTCGCTTCCTGTAGCGCTTCTTGATGGCCCGTCCCTCCACAGCGACGTTCTCCAGAAGGTGTTGGTTCTGTGTTTTAAGGAGATCGACGATCTCCCCGTCGCTGTAGCTGGACAGCACACCATTGATGCAGACTAAGGGGTTTTGCGGTTTCGGCACCTGGACCTTGAGCCTTGAGTTCGACTGGACTTGGTCTTTAATCTTCTTCAAGTCCATCTTACTGGCGCACCTTAGGACCACTGGTGCACCTTTCTGGTTGCGCGCTTTCCGTACGGTGTCGACCCGGGCTCCGGTTGACTTGAGATCCAGGGCGGTCCTGATCCTCTCGATCACGTTGTCCCCAGTGTGCTTGGGGTTCGTCGACGAGACGATCAGGGTGTGGTTGGGTTGTGTGGGCGGTTTGGGGGGCCTTGGTGTACTAGCGACCTGAGCAAAGGTTTTGGGGCCCTGTTGTTTTGTATGCGGTTTATCCGCTTTGCCCAGGTCCGCTACCCCTTTCTGTATAGTTTGGAGCGTCTTCTTTACATCCCCGACTGCGAGCTCCGTTTCCAGATTCAGCGCTGGGTGCGCCTGGATTTGTGGCTCTTTGTCGCGCAGTACACGGAGGTCCGCCGAGATGAGCTCCAACCTATTACCTATCCGATATAGGTTTGAGGTGTTCGGTGATGTTTATGGGTGTGTGTGGTGGTAGGGGGGGGCGGCCACAGGCCTGTTGGCGATGGTCTGCAGCGATGCGGTTAGCTTTGCCATCTTCTCCTCGAAAGCCGCGGTCGTGAGTAGGCCTGTCTCGCGGCTACTCGGGTACCCCTTTGAGCCTTTCCAGAGTTTTCCGGAGAACGTCCAGCTGGTTGGAGATACTGGCGAGATATGTGTCGAGGCGTGATAGGCCGGCCCCCATAGTGTCCCACTTGGGATCCCCTGGGGCCCTTGCACTTTCTTGCCTCGTCCTCTCGTGCTCCGTTAGGTTTTTTTTTTTTCAGGCTCGCCATTGCGACCTCACCTTTCGACTCTTTTATTCCGTTTAAGACGTCAAGGGTCTCGTGACCGAGCCATTCTCGGATCCCTTTCGCCTCTTTTTATCGTGTCCGAGACGTCAGTCCGCAATAGGATGAGCTCCTTATTCACAGCTGCAAGTTCCCGATTGTGAGCTCTCTCGACTCGCACAAGCTCCTTCTCGAGATTATACTTGTGGCGTGCTCGGGAGTCCGCCAATGACAGTGACACCTCGTAAAGGTTAGGTTAGCACAAAATGTTAGGTTAGCTCAGAAAGTTAGGTTAGCTCGAAATGTTAGGTTAGCTCAGAAAGTTAGGTTAGCTCGAAAAGTTAGGTTAGCTCAGAAAGTTAGGTTAGCACAAAATATTAGGTTAGCTCAGAAAGTAAGGTCAGCACAAAATGTTATGTTAGCACAAAATGTTAGGTTAGCTCAGAAAGTTAAGTTAGCTCAAAGAGTAAGGTTAGCTCAGAAAGTTATGTTAGCTCAAAATGTTAGGTTAGCTCAGAGAGTTAGGATAGCTCAAAATGTTAGGTTGGCTCAGAAAATTAGGTTAGCTCAAAAGGTTAGGTGAGCTGAGAAAGTTAGGTTAGCTCAGAAAGTTAGGTTAGCTCGAAATGTTAGGTTAGCTCAGAAAGTTAGGTTAGCTCGAAAGGTTAGGTTAGCTCAGAAAGTTAGGTTAGCTCAAAGATTTAGGTTTGCCCAAAAGGTTAGGTTAGCTCAGAAAGTTAGGTTAGCTCAGAAAGTTAGGTTAGCTCAGAAAGTTAGGTTAGCTCAGAAAGTTAGGTTAGCTCAAAGATTTAGGTTTGCTCAAAAGGTTAGGTTAGCTCAGAAAGTTAGGTTAGCTCGAAATGTTAGGTTAGCTCAGAAAGTTAGGTTAGCTCGAAAGTTAGGTTAGCTCAGAAAGTTAGGTTAGCTCAGAAAGTAAGGTCAGCACAAAATGTTATGTTAGCTCAGAAAGTTAAGTTAGCTCAAAGAGTAAGGTTAGCTCAGAAAGTTAGGTTAGGTTAGTTAAACTTCCCCCCCGGTGGGTTCCCGCATTGTCGAGGCGGGGGGGCTCAGTAACCGTGGCTTGGTCACCCACGGTGAAGCGAAGAGGAACCCGAGGAGGGGCCGCTCGTCAGGGCTTTTGCCGATAAGCCGACGACGTAGCGGCCAACAGGTTGCGGTGCTGCCTGGGCAACATCGCAACTGAGGCGGGCCGTGATGTCGTATGGGGTCTCCCAAACCCATACGATATCACGGCTGAAGGTTGGAGGCCGCGGCGGGAGAGGAGTGCCGGTACTGCGGTGCGCCGCTCTCCCTAACTTCCGCGGCCTGGACGGGGTCGCCACCGTCTGATGGCGGACGCGGTGGGGCCGCAGGGGAAGAGGAGTGTCGGTATAGCGTGGGCCGCTCTCCCTATCCCCTGCGGCTGAAACATGGTAGGTGGCGGGGCCATTGACCTTGACCCGTCACAAGGGGACCAAGGGTGCCATACACGGGGTCGTCTGGCACCCATGTACTGGTTTGGTCCCTGGGGTGGTCACGGCGCACAGTGTGTTCTGGTGCGCCGGTGATGGGGGGTAATCCCCAGAGGAGGGTCCGGTGACGGACAGCCGCGGCGGGTTCGCGGTGAGTGCTAACGCGTACCCGTGTTCCCGCCATAAGCGGCACAGGAGGACACCGTGGAGTTTTAGTGGGTTAGAGTCCCACATAACTGCGCTATCTCCCCGTGGTAGCGCAGTATGCATGAGCATTTCTCCACGCTAAAAAAAAAAAAAAAAAAAAAAAAAGGTTAGTTAAACTTGAGCGACTTCAAAAGGTTTGTATAAGGTTCATATTTGCGCAAATATGACCATGTTTCTGAATTCCGCAAAAAACTCAAGTGGTTGCCAATTCACCTTCGCCGGAATGCTCATATTCTTTCCCTTCTGTATAATATACTATTTTTTCCGGCAACCCCTCTTTTCCTCAAAAACCGATTTCAGTTTTTATGTGACTCGCACACGAGAGTTCTTAGGTCATCGGATAACATGAAACTCAAAATGCCATTGCATTCCACCATCTTCCTGGACAAATCTTTTACTGTCCAGGCCGCTCGTCTATGGAATGCATTGCCTGTGACAATAAAACGCGCGCAATCACTTCCGATCTTTATAAGACTGGTAAAGGATTACTACCTGTCACTGTGATCTGTATTGTTTTCTCACTGTCATCTTGTTGGAGCTGTATTGTTTTCTTGCCTGTATATTTATATGTATGTATGTATTTATGTATCTATTTTGGTATTTTATATTTAGTGATTTCTATGTTTGTAACTTATTATTTAATTTTAAAATTGCTTCAAGTGCAACCCCATGTCGTGTCCATGCTATCTCTCTCCATTCTGGGTTGCCTGGAAGAGATCGCTGAACGCGATAAGGCCGCCTGTTGTATGTTTCTTGTTACTTTAAGGTTTCCGTATGTAATCTTTTTATCTTGGTACAATAAAGTATATATAAAGTTAGGTTAGCTCAAAAGGTTAGGTTGGCTCAGAAAGTTAGGTTAGCTCAAAGAGTAAGGTTAGCTCGGAAAGTTAGGTGAGCACAAAATATTAGGTTAGCTCAGAAAGTTAGGTCAGAACAAAATGTTATGTTAGCACTAAATGTTAGGTTAGCTCAGAAAGTTAAGTTAGCTCAAAATGTTAGGTTAGCTTAGAAAGTTAGGTTTGCACAAAATATTAGGTTAGCACAAAATGTTAGGTTAGCTCAGAAAGTTAGGTTAGCTCAAAATGTTAGGTTAGCTCAGAAAGTTAGGTTAGCTCGAAAAGTTAGGTTAGCTCAGAAAGTTATCAAAAAAAAAAAAAATACAACCAACCAGAGCTGCTGGCGGAGGTAGTCGCAGCCCTCTTCCCGGCGAGAGCGGAGCATATCCCGCCGCCGATGGCTTTGCCCACGGCTGCAGAGTCTACGGAGGAGGATGCCATCAACGTCCCAGAGGTGACACTGGCAGAGATGGGGGCGGCCGTGATGCGGCTCCGGGCCAAGAACGTGGCTCCGGGGCCCGACGGAATCCACGGTCACGTGTTAGCCCTCGCTCTGAAGGAGCTAGAGCCCTGGCTGAGAGGACTCTTCACAGCGTGCCTTGAGCGGGGCCAGTTTCCCACTCTGTGGAAATCTGGTCGTCTGGTCCTGCTCAGGAAGGCGGGGCGCCCTGCGGACTCGCCGTCCGCGTACCGGCCCATAGTGCTGCTAGACGAGGTGGGTAAGCTGTTCGAGCGGATAATCGCTGCCCGCCTCGTCAGCCACTTGTACAGAGAGGGGCCGGACCTGGAAAAGTTAGGTTAGCTCAGAAAGTTAGGTTAGCACAAAATATTAGGTTAGCACAAAATATGGGTGTGTGGTGATCAATGCTTATTAATTGAAATGTTACAGGATTATTAATTAATTCTATATTATTACTCTTTATAAAATTGTAATTTTTTTATTGTTATTCTTATTTTTAATTATTATTTTTATTTTGATTATTACTTTTTTATAATTATTTTCTTTTATTCCATACTAGCTTTTACCCGCGGCTTCGCTCGCATAAAACGTAGAAAAGGAAACACAGAGTAGTAGTACAAAAATAGTGTATTGTGCGTAACATAAAATGCAGTAGGTACTTATTTGATTTTTGATTCTTATAAATATTGTTTAGGTCATCAAAAGTATGGAAATAGGTTGTGAGCACAGAGTTGTAATTTTTTATAACTTACTTTAACACAGTCGTGTAAACAATATTTTAGTTTAACCATCTTTTGCTTTTGCTTTGGCCGATGGGGCAGAAAGGTTCTGGAGTGGCGACCGCGAACCGGAAGACGTTGCGTTGGAAGGCCTCCCACTAGGTGGACCGATGACCTGGTGAAGGTTGCGGGGATCCGCTGGTTGCGAGACGCACGGGACCGGTCAATGTGGCGACGCTTGGGGGAGGCCTATGTCCAGCAGTGGACGTCTTTCGGCTGATATGATGATGATGATGATGATCTTTTGCTAAAACATATTGATTATGTGGACTTGATACTCGTGTACACGCTACATACAGTTGCCCATGGGAAAATCAGTCTTTTTCTAAATTCACTCCTGCAACTTTCAGTGTTTGCCCTTGAGCTTTATTTATGGTAATCGCGAATGTCGCTTTAAGAGGAAATTGCAACCTTTTAAATTGGAATGGCATATTGGTTGGGATTATCGGAATACGTGAAATCATTAGATCTTCTCCCTATAGCAAACTATTCCTGTCATAATTGTTGCCCTTACTATATTGCGTCCCAGGTGTGTTATTTGTAGTCGGGTGCCATTACATAATTTTGGTGCGTCCAGCTTTCTCATTAACAGGACTGGGACACCAACTTTCAGCCTCAACGTATGGGACGGCACCCCTGATAATTCTAAAGAGTTAAGAAAATCTACAGGGTAGAGTTTCTCACCCTGTAGAGTTTCAGGGTTAGTCACTCTGCTGCCACTTGCTTCAAGCTTGCTTGGAAGGATGTATTATATTTTCTTATTCTGCTTAAAAACGGCGCGATGCATCACTGTCATACAAAAGCAAAGACTTGAGTGGTTCTTCTGGCTCACCAAGCGTTGTAACTGAAACTTTTCCACCAGAGCAACACATACCCGGTGTCTCATCATACCACTTGAATGCTTCACAATATCTACATTTTTATCCATGTTCCCTATGAGAACTTTTCGATGGTTAGTGTAATCAATCAATGGGTCATAATCAGACGCAGCGTTGTGGAACGACTCCCATGTATTTCTTGCAAACGTACGTCTCCTTTCAGACTGCCGTTGAGCTCGTAAAACACGCCGTATTTGGGATTGTTAAGGCGTCTCAGCAGCTATCGATGACGCGTGACGTTCGGCATCTAAAATCTGAAGGGCCTATGTTTGCTCAAAGGTCTCACCAGCCCTTTGAGTTGCGTGACGCTCAGCATCTGTGAGTTGGCGAGCTTGAGTCTGGTTGAAAGTCGCAGCAGCCCTTTCAGTTGCGTGACGCTCAGCATCTGTGAGTTGGCGAGCTTGAGTCTGGTTGAAAGTCGCAGCAGCCCTTTCAGTTGCGTGACGCTCAGCATCTACGAGTTAGCGAGCCTGAGTCTGGTCTAAAGTCTCACCAGCTCTTTTAGTTGCGTGACGCTCAGCATCTGCGTGATATCCAACCTGAATCTGGTCTAAAGTCTCACCAGCCCTTTGAGTTGCGTGTTGCTCAGCATCTGTGAGTTGGCGAGCTTGAGTCTGGTTGAAAGTCGCAGCAGCCCTTTCAGTTGCGTGACGCTCAGGATCTGCGAGTTAGCGAACCTGAGTCTGGTCTATAAAGTCTCAGCAGCTCTTTGAGTTGCGTGACGCTCAGCATCTGCATGTTGACGAACCTGAATCTGGTCTAAAGTCTCAGCAGCTCTTTCAGTTGCGTGACGTTCAGCATCTGCGTGTTGACGAACCTGAATCTGGTCTAAAGTCTCAGCAGCTCTTTGGGTTGCGTGACGCTCAGCATCTTAAATTAGACGGATTGAGTCTGCTCCTCTGTTTCTTAGCTTCTAGCTACTCTTGCTGTTCGAGCTCTGCTAGAGCTACGGCATAAAAATATCCCCCTAATAAAAATAAGCAGTAGAATATTTTAAAGTTTTGCTTACATGACCACTTTCACGGACACTGACACTGACTTTTTCAAATTGACACTCAAATCTTTCATAAACAACTATATCATGCCTACAGCCGAATAAGAAGGACGCCATAAAAAGTTTCATATTATTTTCATATTTTATAACTACTCCACCCCATTTCTCCCGCACTTTGTTTTATACAAAAAAGTAGCCTATGTCCATCCCAGGATCTCATACTATCTGCATACTAAATTTCATCTAAATCGGTTCAGTGGTTTAAGCCATAATAAGAAGTTTCATACAAATCTAACCCACCCCCCTATTTCTTCCCCTTTGTGTTTTATGCAAAAAAAGTAGCCTAAGTCCTGCCCTGAGTCTCAAACTATCTTCACACCAAATTTCATCTTAATCGGTTTAACGGCTTAAGCCTTAGTAAGAAGTTTCATTCAAAATTAACCCCCCTCCCATTTCTCCCCCTTCGCATTTTTTGCAAAAAAAAGTACCCTATGTCCGTTCCAAGGTCTCAAACTATCTTCTTACCAAATTTCATCTAAATCGGTTGAGCGGTTTAAGCGTGAAAAGGTGACAGACAGACAGAGTTACTTTCGCATTTATTAATTATTTAAATTAAATTTAAATTTTTTATTTTTTTATTTTAATTTAGTAATTATTTAAATTTTCACAATAATTATATCTTTCTAACAAACACTTAGGGCCAGTTTCTGAAGTCGACGTCACATCTCAAATCAGCTGACAATTTGTCACAAACACTGACTTAGAAACCTATGGACTTGACATACCTACGAAATTAGCGTGACTACCTACAAAAATCGGGCATTTAAGATGGCTGCCTTTCGTAGGGTTGTAACTGCGAGAAACATGCGCAGCTGATATCGATATAAACATCGACCTTCATGAATTTGATTAAATTTTTAGAGTTAGCCTCGTAAATGTAATGCAGCTCAAGTGACAAGAATTTTAGCAGTTGTGAGTCTGTTTTATCATTGCCTGTTCTTACACTGGCTCTCTTTCCCTTCAAACCAAAAGACGATAGTGGATGCACTGCTGCTTTGCGGCAGAAATAGGAAAGACAAACGGGCTTCTAGGCAGAAAAGAAGATTTCTTAGAGTATAATCTATCTAAAATTGAACATTTACTAAAGTAGCCATTACAATAAACTCCTCTCTGTGAAAAAATAACTACATTTCAAAATAAAGAAATTATACCTTAAAATTTAAATTGTCTGGTATTTTCACTAAAAACCAAGTTTCGCTTCGCATTTACACAGCCTTCTGTTACGATACAATAAAGTAATAACAATATAATATGATCAAACCAGGCCCAAAGAAACAGAAGTAGCTATGGGTGTAGAGTATTAGATGATACTTACCAGGAGACGTATGAGGCGACTGGCAATAAATATACAGAGTAGGCAAAAAACTTGGATCAAACGAAACAGGGCGATATTTGGGGTTAAAGGAAGGTTGTTTTTATTTTTTACTTTATGTCCTACTGGAAATAGCCCCAAATATCGCCCTGTTTTGTATATACCTATATACCTAATCCATTAATAACTAAAATGTATTTTTTTGTATCAAATCTGCCTATCGCAGTCCACTGGACATAGGCCAGCGGGGTAGTAATAATAAATTATTTAATTATTTTTCGAACAACTTTATTTGCAAGAATTAATATTAGTTTCGGGATATTTACCATGTATATTTAGATAGAAAAAAATCCCGAAACAAATATTAATACTAATTATTGTGACCATGTCAGCTTAAAAACTTATATAACTAAATTTGTGTAAAATAATAACAATTTTATGAAATAAAGACATTTATTCATTCAAAACCAATAGCTTCTATCCATTTCTTCTTTAAAATTTCATTTGTAGGCAATCTGTGGATTAAAATAGCACTGTAATGTATTTTATCTACTCTCATATCGTAATATTCCAATTATAAACTTCAAAACGAGTTTATATTGACATACTTTATAAACACAATACCGAAATATAAAAATAGAATCTTATTATAACACTTTTTATCTAACAAAATAATGCTATAATACAATTTTTTTTCTATTACGATACAGGACAAATCCAAGAAGTTAATCACTACGGAGTTTTCATCAATTATTTTTTGTAATGCCATTTTTATAGTACCTATTTAAAAATATTTGATGCCAATTTTTACTTGTCTATAGGGCTTATTACACTACACGGTATTCAGGGCCCTGAATACCGGGTCCCTAAATCATTCCGAAGCAATAAGGTCGATATTATGAGAACCCTAACTCCCTAACAGTTATTACACTACCCTAAATTAGAGTTTAGGGCCCTGCATACCGTGTAGTGTAATAAGCCCTTAAGACAATGCCCGCTTCAGGCTCAGCACGCACTGCGATTTTTATTCGCGCGAATATTGTCTCTTTCTACATGTTCATAGAGCTCAAAATATTCGCGCGAATTAAATTCGCGCCGCAGTGCGGTAGATTCTGTGGCAAAACACGGATTTCTTGCGGTATTACTTCTGCACGATATTTTTACCGCAATGCGAGCAGATTCATACAATTCCATAGGTCGCAGAATAGGCGAAAAAAATTCGCACGAATAATAATCGCAGTGCGTGCCGTACCTTAGCGCATGCGCGGTTAATGCGGTGATGTGCTGGGTTTTGGCGCCATTCATATTTTGCAGGTTTTGCTGTATTGAATTTCATCAGTTATTTAAATTCTTGCTTAAAAATGTCTGATATCAGTGAATGTGAAGAAAATTTGACTTCGCCCGATATTTTAGATGCGGCGATGCGAGCAAAGTCGAGAAAATTATATGATAAATGCTATCACGACTTTATGGCATGGAAAATGAAAAAAAAACGTATTTAGTAGCTCCAATCCCAATGTGTAGTGTGTAGTGTAGATAAAGTAGTGTATGAAACTGCACATAACTAGGTATTAAAACATTCGTTTGAATACGATTAAAAACCTCGCCTACGGCTCGGTTTTTAAACACACACTCATGTCATAATACCCCTTATTATGCAACCGTTTCATAAACTACTATTATACACTTTAACAATATTATCGATACTTATCATATGCGAACTTCGAACATCACTAACCTTACATACCAATATTATTGTAGGTAAACAATGCAAGGAAATATAGAAAATAATAACATTTTATGCCATACAAACATGACACAGGTTTCAATAATATTCTTAAAGATCATCTTGTAACAATACATAACACAGAATTCTCTACAAAATTCGACCGGATTTGTGAAAACAAGTTACTAACCTGTGCAGAGTCAAATTAAGCTAATTTTTGTTTTTTCTCGTACCTCACTGTTTTATACAACACGAGGCATGATTTTCCTATTAATATCTAAACTCAGAACACCAAAATACCTAGTTTCTAGACGTATTTCTCTTTAAAACAACAAAAATATTTTAAGCAAGCAATTGTTTGACAGCACAACTACCACAAAACCGCAGAGTACTTTAGGCTTGTCGAAAAAATATCGATACATCGATATATCGATATTTCTGGTTCGATATATCGATATTTTTAGCCGATATATTTTCATCCGATACATCGATATATCGATACAAAATATTCAATATCGAAAAACGTATCTAAAACGATTTTTTTTTTCAAATTTAATTTGTTAGCAGAATATTTAACAGAATTCAAAGCCGTAAAAGATAGGAACGAACGGCAAATTACTGTATTGTCTATGACTTAAACGTTTTGTTTGGATTTCGGGCGCCGCAGGCCGCGGTGGCCAAAATCCTTCACTCTTCACTTACTTTCAAATGTGAGTTCTTTTGCGTTGTGTGTGTGTGGTCGTGTCATCATAGAATATTTTTAGAAGATTGCTATTCAGTTCTTGAAATTTTCATATTTTGCCTAATAAAAAGGATTAACGATTAAAATACCTTCGTTTTTATTAAGACTTAAATAATGTGCATTTAGTATAAAAAATAGTACTACCTATTATTGAGCCAGACTGAACTAAATACATTATTATCTTAAAATCGAAAATCTATAAAAATTGGACCGATATATCGATATTTTTCCTTCGATATATCGAGGTCGATATTGATATTTTTATAAATATCGATACATCGATATATCGATATATTTTTGCACTTCCGACAGAGAGTTTGTATATTAACCTAGAGGTAACATATTTAAGTCGCAATTTCAACATCGGTATTCACTTTCGCACTAACAGATAACGTCATAAGCAAAAAGAGATAGATATACTTTTGTCTATGCCATCTTTTCTGCCAGTGTGACCGAGGATGCTATAGATACTTATCTATAGACATATATCAGAACTAGATCTGTGCCACTGTCATATCGATATTATCGAGTTTAGTTTAGGAGGATTTTCTACAAATTTGGTCAAATATCTGCAAGAATCGGCCCTGACTGCGGCTAATGTTTTCTTCGTTTTTTTAGGGAATCTTTATAATAATGTTTATTCATACCTTGTGCAAAAACGAGGTACATCATGAGACAAAGTAACAGTTTTTGGTACACACGTACGACAATATATAGAAACAGGTACTGATCAATATAGGGTCAAGTGGGGGACAGTGTAACAAAAAAGTCATTTTAATTTTTAGAAAAAAAATCCTTTATTATATCATCTTCTTATAATTTACCATAAAATCAGCAGTCTTTAAGCTTCATATTAGGCTTGATATAATATCGAATTTATACATGGAAACTAATTTTATTTTAAGTTTTCTGAGATCACAAATTTGTTATAGTGTACCCCAGGGGTGGGGTACAGTTTAACAGCCATAGGGGTACAGTATAACAAGATTACATATACATATTTTTGGTAATCAAAATCAAACATAAACAAATTTATAATATAAAAATATTACCTTTCCTTAGCCTAGATTAAAATGCCTCAGTATTTTCCTTGGAAATGAGTAGCAATCAGCCTGATGTCAAGTTTTTTTTTTCAATTTTGGTATTGGCTTCTTTCATAGCATTAGCATCGTGTATACCGATTTGCGTCTTCCTTTTACGATTCCAAACCATTTTCGATGTAGCACACCTAAAAAATAAAGTAAAAATCAAAGGGGGTACATGTTACACTGTACCCCGTTACACTGTACCCCACACCATATTGTTTCAAACAAAAATTCGTTTAAATTTTATAGGTTAGAAATTGCAATAAACTTTGTTTACTATTAAAACACCAACTAATTGAAGATTAAGAGAAACATATATTTACTCACCAGAACTTATTACTTTTCCAATAAGAACGAAACTTCACTCTCTAAATTTTGCACATTTTTTTTACGAAAAACTTAAATTCGGGGATTCTTCCGTTCATCCAGCGATTTGTCGTCCGATGATAGCTGTTTAAGATGTCGGCACTTGAGACTGACAAAACACGTAAAGAGACACCATTGATAAATTAGAAAAGAACAGAGTTAATCTTGATGTTATACTGTGCCCCCTGTTACACTGTCCCCCACTTGACCCTACTCATATATAATAAGCTAGTTCTTGTGCAAGACTGAAAATAAAGTTTACAGACGAGTATGTATAAGTATAAAAGTAACAAAATAAATAATAATAAAATGGTTCGCATATAATTATTTAATTTGAAAAATTAAAATGCGAAAATAAACATGATTCATCAACCTTTATCCATAGAAGGGTCGAGGGATAGCGATAGCGATTCAATAAAATGCAGTGAACACAAGCGAGAATATGGTGAAGGTGTCCAGTTAACATGTTTTATAATTTTGATCCACATATTTCTTAAATAAGTACTCTTAGGAAACCTGTGCACAATCAATATTAGATCAATAATAACAAATAGCAAGTAAACTTTAAGAAATACATTAAAGCAAGTAAAATAAAAATACAGTATCGATAAATCTTTCTTGTGACTTTTGTCACATCTCTAACATCAGAACGTAAGTACGTAAACTGTCATAGCTCTATTAGCGAACGCATAAAAGTTAATTATTTCACTACATAGAATGATTTAAATGATACTATACGTGCTCGACGTATTTAGAACTAAGATTCCTTTATTCCGGACAGCCTATGAAATGTATTCCCTGCACAATAATTTCAGTATGCTAGTCGATAACTCACCTGTGGAAAGATATCCTTTGATTATTTTCTGTTAATACACTCATTCTACTGTTGCAACTGATAGCCACACACGACATGGTTCATGCAGATAATTAAACAACAAAATTCTTCCTGATATAAACGAAACAAAGGTGTGAAAACAGCAAAACACTTTAATTAGAGCTGCTAACCGATGGGTTACAACAGTGACTAAAAAGTTATCTCTTTGACGTTCAGGATGGTTGCGTTTGTCTATGTTTGTCTCTTTTTTTTTCATAGAGTTTTTCCATAAGCAAGAACGAGAGAATTGACAGTTTCTTTTTCGTCGTAAATATGTTATCTCTAGTTACTATACAAACTCTCTGACTTCCGACATCCCTAGAGTACTTGCGGCAATCATCATGGCGACCGGTCACGCATTGACATGATATTGACGTCACAAAAAAGTGTTGCCTAGTTTAGTCCTTGCCAAACATTTAGATGTCTGTCTTTTCATATGTAGTTCTTGGTTAGTTAAAAAGAGACAAAACGCTTTTTGACATGCGTGTGTCGATTTGATAGATACGTGTATAACTATTCTTCATATAGTAGAATATGCCGTCTCCATAGTTTTTCCTACCTGTGAATTCTTAATAAGATTTCTGGAACCACTTCGTGTACCACTAACTCAATGGGATACCAGAGGGTTGGTTGGGAAGTCGAACCACCCTCATTAACAATCTTTCAGACCAGCACCATAATTTTAAGGAGCCGGTGCCTAATTGGCCAGCTTCTGTAGGTCCACTCCCTTTGTTTTTAAATTTTCCGTCTATTTCTACCCCCAAAAATAGTTACGACCTATAAAGATTATCATCATCAGCTACTTTTAATGATCCCACTGCTGGGACACAGGCCTCCTCTCCGTAAGAAGGAATGGGCCGTAATCAACCACACGGGCCCAGTGTAGGCTGGTAAAGATTATCTGTAGTACCTAAAAGCACACGCAGGCCCTTATCCCATCCTTCCCAGTCCTAGCAACCAACGAGTTGACATTCACTTACATGGAGGCTGAATGCCCAAAGCCAAACCGGTGCCACAGCGAGAAAGAAGTCACCTACCAGATCAGCACCAAATCTGATTGAATCCAGAAGTCGATCACCAATCAAGTTCTACTGGACTCCTGCCAACCCACTACAGTCACCCTGATGAGGGAAACTATGAAGAAACTAGATGACCAACACTACGGCCTGTCATCCCCTCAGCAAACGAAGGTACAAATTATCTGTCACCATAAAGACTACACATCGCTCCAAGGAAGTTATTTCGCTACAACTCCCGTTGGATGTCGGCTGAAATCTGAAGAGTTTACCATAGCAGATGCCGACGATGAAATCAAAGGCCAACCTCGCAAAATGATGAGGATACTCTTCGATTCTGAGCAACGAGCTACGTCAACTACTCACATCAATTTGTACTCCGTGGATCTTCTGGGACTACACGGCATCCAGGACAGGATTATGATCCAGCACCCCGTGCAGATGGGCAACGCGCAAAAGAACACCTGTCATACCACAAGAACCAGCAGCCTCCGACCGTAATCCTGAAAAAACTCAGATCCCGACGAGACTCCGGCAACATTTTCACTCAACGTGCTAAAATAGTTGCCGTTCTAAGGGTGGAGGTGTTACGAATGCATAGGAATCTGCTGACATTGGGGATAATATACATACATAGACCTTGTCGACAGGGCAGTTACAGTGAAGCCAACGCACGTAGCTAGACATTCGCTGACACAGAAACGTACGTAGCATCAATATAGGAAGTTACCGACGCTGCAATTACTTCGAAACCCATGCAGCCATGACGTCAAGGAATCGATCGATGCCGAACTAATATTTAAGACCATTTCTTGTAAGAAGAATTCATTCCATATTCCTACATCGAGTAGGATGGATTCTCGTAGGCTAGTTAGTTGTAGTTAGTCTATTTAATTATTGTAACCATTCCATGTTCATGTACAATGACGGGTTCGTGGAAGCTGTCCATACGGTCGGGTCTAAGTTTTTCAAGACCCGTCGTACAGATAGAAACAAAAAGCTCTCTGATCCTACTCTCAAGCTTATGAAGGAGAGGCGTGAGATGATCCTGCAGTCTTCAGATGAGGCGTGCAAATATCGGCAGCTCAATAGACAGATCTCTAAATCCTTGAAAAGAGACCTCCGCCGCTTTAACACCGAGCGTATTAAAGACGCGATTGAGCGAAATAAAGGCTCCAAGGTATTTGCAAGGGATCTGGCTATTGGGCAGAGCCAGCTCACGAGACTGAAGACCGACGATGGCAGGATCGTATCCGCCAAACCGGAGCTTCTGAGGGAGATCGAGACATTCTATGGGCAGCTGTACACATCAATCAGCAAGCCCGTTGCGAGTCTAGCAAACGACCCAAGAGCTAGATTGACCCGACACTATACCGAAGATATCCCGGACGTCAGCCTGTACGAGATTAGGATGGCTCTGAAACAGCTTAAAAACAACAAGGCGCCGGGTGATGACGGAATCACGGCTGAACTCCTGAAGGCGGGTGGAAAACCGGTCCTTAAGGCCCTTCAGAAGCTGTTTGATGCCGTCATACTCGAGGGCAAAACGCCACAGGCATGGTGCAGGGGTGTGGTGGTACTCTTCTTCAAGAAGGGCGACAATGCCCGACTGAAGAACTATAGGCCCATCTCACTTCTTAGTCATGTCTACAAGTTGTTTTCAAGAGTCATCACGAATCGTCTCGCGCGCAGGTTTGACGATTTCCAGCCTCCCGAACAAGCCGGATTCCGAAAAGGCTTTAGCACCGTAGACCACATACATACGCTGCGGCAGGTCATACAGAAGACCGAAGAGTATAACCTGCCTCTCTGTTTAGCGTTTGTGGACTACGAGAAAGCCTTCGATTCGATCGAGACTTGGGCAGTACTGCAATCTCTCCAACGGTGCCAGATCGACTACCGGTACATTGAGGTGTTGAAGTGTTTGTACAAAAACGCCACCATGTCAGTCCGTCTTCAGGATCAGACCTCGAAACCAATCCTTCTCCAGCGCGGCGTGAGACAGGGAGACGTCATTTCTCCGAAACTGTTCACTGCTGCGCTGGAGGATGTCTTCAAGGTTCTGGATTGGAAGTCGCTTGGCATCAACGTTAATGGCGAGTACATCACTCACCTTCGGTTTGCCGACGACATAGTGGTCATGGCTGAGACCATGGAGAGCCTCAGTACAATGCTCGATGACCTCAATAGAGCTTCCGAAAGAGTGGGTCTTAAAATGAACATGGACAAAACCAAGGTCATGATGAATGCCCATGTAACACCCACTCCTATCAAGATCGGAGACTGTTTACTTGAAGTTGTAGATGATTATGTCTACCTGGGACAAACGATCCAGTTGGGTAGATCCAACTTCGAGAAAGAGGTCAACCGTCGAATCCGACTCGGCTGGGCAGCGTTCGGGAAGTTGCGTGGTATCTTCTCGTCCAATTTACCGCAATGTCTCAAGACAAAAGTCTATGACCAGTGTGTGTTGCCAGTGATCACCTATGGGACCGAGACGTGGTCGCTCACAATGGGCCTTATCAGAAAGCTTAAAGTCACCCAAAGGGCAATGGAGAGGGCTATGCTCGGAATTTCCTTGCGTGATCACGTCAGAAATGATGATATCCGCAGGAGAACCAAAGTTACCGACATAGCCCGAAGAATTGCCAAACTTAAGTGGCAGTGGGCAGGGCACATTGCTCGCAGAACGGATGGCCGTTGGGGCCGAAAAGTTCTGGAATGGCGACCGCGAACCGGAAGACGATATGTTGGAAGGCCTCCCACTAGGTGGACCGATGACCTGGTTAAGGTTGCGGGAAGGCGCTGGATGCGAGACGCACGGGATCGGTCAATGTGGCGACGCCTGGGGGAGGCCTATGTCCAGCAGTGGACGTCTTTCGGCTGAAATGATGATGATGATTCCATGTTCCAACCTCGACTTGGAATGGTCAGTTTTAGGATAATTAATTGTAATTAACTTTAATAATTAAAAGTTTAGAATCATTTCGGGTTTCTTTCCATTCTCCCGGCTGTGGTAAACGTAATTTGCGAATAAACAGAACACAGCAAACATAGATCCATTAGGACATAAGTGACTCAACTGTACGGCCCACCGGCCACAGAGACATTTTGTAATACACAAAGTAGGCAAATAAATGTTATTCTGATTCTGATTAGGTTATATTGTTAAGTTTACTTCAGGCACTTTCCGCTGCTTATGGAATTCATTCAATAAAACGAGGTTTACAATTGTTGGAATTTTTTATTTACAATCTTATTACATTTACATAATATGAAGTGGAATTTGGAGAGTTCATGCGAGCACACATCAATTTATTCAGTTATTCGACACAACTACTCGCACAACGCTTACAGACAGTTTCTAATCGTAAACAGTAGTCGATAATACCCCATATCATTTGGTTACGACTTGACTTCGAAATTATGAACAAGATGATGTACTTAAAAAGTGTACTACACAAATCTGACGTAATAGCAGAGATCTCTTTACACAAATAATGTACAACACAAATAATTACACAGCTCGCTATATCAGACATTCTATGCCTAGTGAATCATATCGTTAGACTCAGTCAATATATCATAATATAATACAAGAATCAGTTGCTGCGGCTAATTTATAATTACATCATATGATCACCAGGTCTCACATTAAATACAATAAACAAACACTTCAGAGACACACCCACACTCATATATTACATAAAAATGACAAAAAATCTTTATAAGTTGAGGCAGTTTTCAAAACCACGGGACGTCCTACAGACTTGCGCAGCGGTTGTAACAATGTACGTGAACGGAGCCACGCTCCAAGTGAGTCGAAGTGAAAGTTGGCTTTATACATAGTCCTTACTTTAATATTATGGAAGATATGAAACAGAACCCTGAACACACATCATATCGTTAGTTATCCTGTAGATCTACATCGAGAGGTAGGTAAGGACAGAATCGAATATATTCTATTATTTGACCTGGCCTAAATCACAACACTAAAGGGTAATTCCAATCGTTGCCGTCGGTTCTTAACATTTACATAGTATGAGTTCATCGATTGTATAGCCTAATAATATATTTATCAGTTCATTGTTGTAGTTTTATTGCGATAAAAATAACTATTATTGCAGACTTTACGTAAATATTCCAAAACATTTTCAGCTAACCTGCCGTACACCGGTCAATTTATCATCAAATAAATGGCCATGAACACATTGCTAAAGATACTTCAGATCGCGTTTGTAAGGAACTAATTTCATTAGATATCTACGTTTGAGAACAAATTGAAGGGTGTAGGCTTACTTCAGACTATCAGACTTATCATCGTGTCTGGTGTGGCAAGTTGTAAGCTGAACAACAGAGGTGTGTACAGTCCAACCAAGAGTTAAGCATACAGGCATCATCACAACATTTCCAATATTCACACAATCAACATTATTTCAAAGTAGTAGGTAGCTGCCTACCCAATTGCAGAGAAAAGATAACCCAAAAAAGAAGAAATTAGCGCATGAAAGTGAGAAGAGCTGAACCCAAAATGATGGGAGAAGGAAAGGAAGAAGAAGAAGAAAAAGAAGTAGGTAGTTAGCTGCCTGTATACTGATCTCCTTGTTGTGTACGATCCCCGCAGTAGTACAGTACACTGGGCTGTTCAGTTGAGGAAGCCGCGACACTGCGGTGCCCCGCACAGACAAGGGATCTTCTCGTCCTCCAGCGGGAACTTGTAGTCGTACGTAATCTCCTCGTCCACGCCTATCGGCTGCTTCGAGTATATCACGATCTTTTTCTGTGACTCTATTGTTATTATTTTCGCGTAGCAGTTCGGCTGAAAGGAAGAAGGTAGATTTTTATTGTTGTTGAATATAATTTGAGGAATTTATTAGTAAACCTGGAAATCAAAAATCAATAAGCATTTTAAATTTATTAGATCGTCGTTTTGTTACCAAAGGCAACCCAAAGCCAAAGGGTACCCGTACCCAACGCGAAGAAAGAAAATTCGGTTCAAATAAATTGCACTAGATGGCGTAATAAGCTTCGATTTTTTATTGAGTTTTATTAAATATTAAGATTTTCTAGAGACGATCATAAAAATGTAAGTTCTTATTTAATTAACCCTCCTAAGCACAGAATTAAGGAATACTGGGCTCTTAATTCACATTTCATAGATTATTTGAAGTTGATGCCAATAGATGGCCCGGTTTTAAATTTCTGAGACATCCACTTGATTTTTAAATTTGTTTTGTATCACATTTTAGTACAATGAAAACGTGCAAAAAATACAATAAAACAAATCGCCACTGATTTAAAAAAAAAGTATTCATGAACCGAGTAAACCCTACTACTTGCAAGTCGCTGCTAACACCATCTATATCCGTGGAACGGAACCAAACGCGATCGATGTTCTTAGAAAAATAATCAGTTTAATCAGACGAAATACGTCGGCACGGTTTCTTTGTATGGGATGAGGCATCTGTAGAAATCGCTGGGTTAATCTGTAGTATTATATTATCTGTGGCAAAGGCTAATATTCATCAAGCGGGCAGACATAACGTAAACATTGCTGGGTTATGGTTATGAAGGTGTTTGAGATATCTTCCCTCTCCCTTTGGTCTTTACCATCCCTTATAAACGTGAAACAGAGCAATGATAGTAATTTGAATTGTCTCCGATCTTGACACGCCTATTCCGCCTTTCTTATGAGGCTGGAAAAGTGCCGAATGCTTGGAAGCAGGCTAACGTACAGCCCGTGCCCGAGAAGGGAAGTCCAGCTGACCCGGCCAACTAGAGACTCATATCTGTACTCTCTTACAGAGTATGGAACGTATACTCAACATTAAGCTCCTGGCATACCCAGAAGCAAACGATATCCTAAGCGACCGCCAATACGGCTTCCGCCGAAATCGGTCTACTGGGGATCTTCTAGCGTATGCCATTCACATCTGGAGTGAGGCCATCGAGAGACACGGGGAAGCGCTTGCCGTCTCCCTAGACATCTCGAAGGCTTTTGATAGGGTCTGGTACGAAAGCCTTATTTATTGGTAAGCTTCCTTAATTCGGTTTGCCCGTTCGTCTGTGTGATTGGATTGCTGACTTCCTGAGAGATCGGTCCATTCGAGTGGTTATTGATGGCTGCACGTCGGACCACTTGGATATTATTGTCGGGGTCCCTCAGGGGTCGGTACTCTCAGCAACTTTATTCTTGCTGCACATTAACGATCTGCTAAAACCCGGCACCTTTGGGTATGCAGACGACAGCACTGTTGCTGAGAGAAACTTGTCCAACGCTCGTGCTACCGGGCCTCAGAGCCAGTCTCACCGGGAGGCCATGGTGGAGCGCTTGAACCTGTCCTTGCAGGCAGTCTCCGGATGGGGCGATGCCAATCTGGTAAGGTTTAATGCTGCTAAAACCCAGGCGTGTCTTTTTTTCGCTAAAAAGAGCCAATTTCACCCGGCTCCTACTTTCCGAGATGTGACCGTGCCAATAACTGACCATCTTGAGCTTCTTGGCGTTACGTTGACATCTACTCTCAATTTTGGCCCATACATTGAGGCAAAGGCTCAGCTGGCTGCCAAAAGCTGGGGATCCTTGCAAAGGTGAGAAGATACTTCACGCCAGAACAGCTGCTCAGCTTGTATCAAGCGTAAGTTCGATCATGCATGGAGTACTGTTCTCAGCTCTGTGACGGTTCTGCCAAATACCAGCTTGATGCACTAGAGTCGATCGAAAAGCGTGCCAAGAAGCTCATCGGCGATGAGGCACTGGTTAAGTCAAAGCTCCAGAGCCTTGAACATCTTCGCCGAGTTGCCAGCTTGTCGATTTTTTATCGGTTACATTTCAGGGAGTGTGCGATGGAATTGCATGATCTCATTCCGCCCAGTCCGTTTCATGAACGGACTACCAGACGTACGGCGATGCGCCATCGGCACATGGTGGACATTCCACCCATAAACACTAAACGTTTTGAGAATACTTTTATCATGCGTACAGCTAAGGAGTGGAATTCCCGATAGCTACAATCTAGGGGTCTTTAAGTCAAGAGTGAATAGGTTACTACTAGGCAAGCATGCTCCATCGTAGACCACATCATCGCTTACCATCAGGTGAGATAATGGTCAAGCGCGAGCCTATAATATATTTCAAAAAAAATACATTCATAGCAAGAATGCCCCTGCTTCTAACATGGATTGAGTTTGCGGATCACATTATTGTGCTAAGTCGTGTCGTGACGCCTTCTGCCGCAGTGTTAGCTAAAAAGACTTGTGATAAGAAGTAGCATTGATCAGATTCGTTTGATTAGTGTATCCCGCGCCACGACACGACACCACACAGAAATAAGCCGTAGATTAAAGTGTTTCCCCACACTAGGAATTTCTTACTCTTTCTAAATGCACTCACGATACAGGAAGAAATGCCTAGTGTGGCTAGGCATTTCTTTCTGTATCGTCGGGTGCGTTTGCAGACATTAAGGCTGGTTTTAGAGTCACGCTGTCCGGCAGCGCCGCCGGATAGCGTGACTCTAAAACCAACCTTAAACTCATATACACAAGACACCCACATCCAGAACAACTTTCTCTGGGCCATACAAATATTTGTTCCGTGCGGGAATCGAACCCGCGACACGTAGCGCATCAGCCGATCGCTCAACCACAACGCCAACCGTGTCGTTTAAATCTGTATGCTGTAAACATTGCGCAGAACATAAGACTTACATTGCAGCTGTGGTTGATGAACCTGGCGAGGTTGCCGCACTTGGTGGCGTCGATGATGGTGTCGAGGTCGATGCGGAACAGGTAGGAGCTGCCGATGCCCGTGGCCTCGTAGTGCGCCTCCCGCACGTCGGCCACCACGGGCCGCACCATCTGCCCCACGTACTCTATCACCATCTCGTCCGCTGCGATCGGCTCCTGTAAGTGTTGATGGTGATTATCATTCAATATCCTGCAATCCCCATTTAATTTCCGATCATGTTTCAAATAATATGTATTTTTGGAAAAAACAACTTTAACACTAATGCATAAAGTTCAGTTCGCGCGACAACGTTTTCAGGAGTATCAGGAAATCACATCAATTTTATAATAATAATAATAATAAATCTTTATTCAAACTTCAAATTGGTAAACTATACTAATAGGTCTTATATATAAAGTAGGTACAACAATGTAAGGTGCCTGTACTAGGTAATCCTGTATCACAGGCGGCAGGGGCTCAAACAATGTAATTGTAAGGACAAGGAATGTATACAATATTTTCTTAACATTAGAATAGTGACAGAGATATATTGATTTATTGTTAATCTTAATTACTAAAACAGATGAAAATTAAAATAAAATTCTATTAATAATGATAAACAGATTATTTCTTACTTAGCTTAGTTTACTTAAAATTGTTTGCACTTAATTATTTACACACACGGACAACGAACTTAGAGCGTCAGCAGATATTTGAGCTGGGTTAACCATTATTGCAAAATGTTTTCAAGCCATTTTGGCAAAGTACGCACGGTGGCAAATTTCCTAAGACAGCAGTAAATCCAGGCGAAGTAGGTCAGCGCAGTAGCCTGTTCTTGTTGAGTCGGCGTCACGTGTTAAACACGGAAGTCTGGCCTAGAGTGTGACGCTCTAGGCGCCCTCGTAATCGACAGAGTTGATGTATCTGAATTCCGCAATCTTCCTTGCAGGGCACTCCGGATCTCCTGTTTTATGATTGCTGGGCTTTTTAAAGCGTGAGCAAGTTGCACATTTTGGTACGTCAGCTTTCTTCGTGCACTCTGTCATCGAGTGCCCTGTTTCACCACAATGCCCACACGTCGAGTTGACCTCTCTGCACGTTTTTGCTGCATGACCATACTGTTGGCACTTGTAGCACCGAGTTACCAGTGTAAAATCCCTGACAGGACAGGACGTCCAATTAATAAAAAGTCTCGATTGAGCGATTAGGACTTTACGTATATCAGCTGGTACTTCAATGACGTAGTTGCAGGTCGACGCATCTCTCTTCCCAGATTTGTGGCTTAATTTTACCAAGGCCAGGAAGGATTCTAAAGACATGTCTTCAAACTTATCGGCTACATTTTGTTCAAAAATGCATCTGAAGACCTCATTTTCAGCCATGGAAGTCGGCACTCCTAAGACCACGATCCGGGGTTTGCGCTTGCTGGGTTCGTCGGCGGTAAGTCCTGAAGTAGAGAGCTGGACTGCTTGCTTTACTTTATCAGCATCATGTTTGGTCTCGGTGCTGACAATTACGCCTCCATTTTTTGTTTTCCGGACACCACGAACATGCAGTTTCATTTGCTCCGGGCGTATGATCTTTTTCACAAGATCCTTGGTTTCTTCACTCGATTTCAATTTATCTTTGGGATAAATTGCAACCGAGCTTAAATTATTGGGGCGCACAAAGTTATTTGCTCCCTTTTTTACCATTTCGGCAAAAGAAACATTTCCCGCAGTACCTGAGTCCTGTATCATCTTCCTGAGGTCCATGATGTGGTCTGACAGGTCCCGCTTTTCAGTAAGGGATTCAACCATACTGTGCGTTAGAAGAGATCTAGCCTTTAGCGACTGGTATAGTACTGCCATTTGTGAGGTACCGGATCCAATTTTACGGCAAAGGTTTGCAATTTTCATTTTCTGCTCCGAATTTAGTTTTCCATCCGCGGCAATAGAGCAGACTTCATTCAGATGCAGCTCAATAGAAGACATCCATTTTTGAATCTCGGGCGTGGTGATGATCTCAGGTGGTGCCGCCACAGGTGAGGCGAAGGAGAGGTCTTGCCCCCTTGAATTCGAGGGACTGTTTTCCATTTTATGCGACACTAAATCACTTTTACTAGTTCATTATAGTTTGTAAATACACACATACTAAGCTAAATTAAAAGTGCAAAGTTACTAATACACTTAAGCAGGTCACTATTATTAATAATTTATTTATTTAAACTAAATATTGCTCGTGGGCACGTCTGTACGCGACAAGCGCGGAAAGTCCTATCCTTTATGTTATACTGTAAAGCAGAATCTTATAACCATTTCGTTCCACGAGTGTACACTGAATTAAGTTATTAAGTTTGAATCAGCTCCTTGTTCTCGAAATGTCTTTGATAAACTCTTCCATTGTGGTCAAAATAGTAGTTTACTTACTTGTGCGAACAGACCCCAGTCGTGGATGCCCGACTTGGCGAACTTGAGCTGCTTCTTCCTGAACTTGAGCTGGTTGAATTTCAACAAATCGGAGTCCGTATCTGTACCTATTGATGTAAAAGAGAGTAATGATTAGAATAGTGGACCAATTTATATATTCTACGTTATCTATGTCATAAGCGACGACCACACTTAAGACGGGACAAATCAGCCTATGCTGTCTCAAGCCAAATATCCTATTAAAAGAAAAAATATTTTATTGTTAAATAGCATATCTAGCCTGATATAACGAGCGACCACACAACCCCTAGAGGCCTAATAATAGGCGATCGATGTCTGTCAACATATCAGACTTAAAGATCTAATATAGGTCGCCACTCGACAATTTCGTATTAATAGCGACCTCATCTGTGAGGCGTAAACACTTTCGTGTCAGTCAATAAAAAATTGCTAAACTGAATATTGTAATGACCTCTTGTGCAATACGTGTCGGTGTGGTAACAAAAATCAGACTGAGTTTCCGGAAAAATGGCATAACATTTCATTGGTAAGTTAATAGTTATAGTTCTCGACAAACTTCTTGGCCGCCCTGAAGTTGGCTACAATGGCTGCGCAGTAGAAAACTTCATACAAAAACAGCACCGTTTCGTGCCTCGCGCATGCGGAAAGCCAACTTCAGGGCGGCCCAGAAGTTTGGCGAGAGCTATACACACCAGCACCCACCTAGGCCGGCCCAGCTCTCACCTAGTTCGGCTGCAGAGCAACCCTCTGACAATTGTATTGTACTTATACTGTGATTTTTAATTTCGTGGACCAAACTGACAGCTGCCAATGACCTTATTTTTTTTAAATGTTGCAAGCGCGGAGCATAGTGTTGTAGGTAAGGCTCAATCATAAGTGATTCATCGAATCGATGTGACATGACCCCTTAATTTATTTTTACTAATTGGTGTAAATAAATGTTTTATGAATATAAACGTAATATATTTAAATATAACAGTATTCATACACATAGTACATGAACTTTTATTGTGATAAATATGAAATCAACAATAAAATAAAAGCGATCGATAAAATGAAGTCTGACATAAATGAGTAGAAACTAAATAAGGGCTGCTAGTTTCAAAACAAATTTATTTTTTTGCCGTGAAGTAGTTTCATTTTCGATCTACTTCGATTTTCGATTAACTTTCGATCACTCAGGATAGTTAGGGTACGACACTATTTTTATGGGACGATAAAGTGACAACCCCCCAAATGTCAGTTTCAAACAAAATTAAAAATCACATTATAGTTTTGAATTCACTAATCCAAATTGTGAACGTTTGCCTAAGGCAATAAACAAACTTTTTATATATCTTAATTTTTTATTATCATAATTTATTTGTAAAAATAAGTCTATTAATAATCGGCGTTCATTATATACTAGTCATATTTGTAAGTGAAAACGCCCACCTGCATATTTCAAGTCCGCGCATTGATATCTATGATGTCTCTTTCTTTTTAAAATATTTTTCCTATCTCTTTTCCTCTGTAATTTGGTAACCATAACTAGTGATGCAACATATCCTATAACCAAATCTCGTTATCGATAGAACTAAAAACTTACATACTATTTTTACATTATGAGACATTGAATTAAATAGTTTATTATTTGTTAAATTAATTATGAAACAAATATTGATTTTAGGTACCCAAGATATAATATTCTGAATTTAAAAAGAAGAGGTAAATGTAATATTTATATAGGTAGATTTTATATGATTTTGTGAAATAAATGATGAAATAATTGAAATTGATACTAACATTTGTACGCCTAATGGCAAAGCATAGAAATCTCACAAAAATGTAAAATCTCACATTGTGTATCTGTAACCTATGTATACAAATAAACAATCTGAATATTAATATTACAATCGGTATAAGAACCATCTTCCGAAAATGTATGTTACTATGTATGCTACACTCATATTATAATTATTATTTGTTTGTAATTTTATATGTAATGGATAAACTCAAGAACTATTTAACCTATTTTGAAAATTCTTTTATCAATAGAAAGCTACATTATTCCTGAATAATAAAGGCTATTTTTGCCCGACTGCCGAAGGAGGGTAATGTGTTTATCAGTCTATGTATGTATGTTTGTTCCTATATGGCGTTCTAGAGACCAAACGCGTGGGCCGATTTTGATGGTTCTTACGTCAATCGAATCGTCTTAACCCCGGAAGTGTCACTGGCTACATGAAAATTGGAAAATAGGAAAATGGCGGTTTTTGGGCGCCATATCGTGGGGGCCCAAATTTTTTTTTTCTTCCGAACTTATCGTGTGGGGTATCAAAATAAAGGATTTTAAGAGGTGATTTCAAAAATATATAACACTTATATGTTTAAATGTACATAATTCGAAAAAAAATAAACTAAAAAGTTATAAATAAAAAAGTTAATTAAAAAAATCAAAAACCCGACTGCTTGAAAAGCGAACTAAAAAGACATCTTCGCGAGCTGGCTGACCAAAACCTGACGTATGATCCGACTGCACAGCATGATTTTCTCCTTGTTTACGTCTTTTTAGTTCGCTTTTCAAGCAGTCGGGTTTTTGATTTTTTTAATTAACTTTTTTATTTATCCTGAAAACGGGTTCTGCAGTGAAGCCACTGCAGTGAAGTCGCGGGGATAAAGCTAGTTAATAATAACAAAGTTAATATTAATAAAATAAAAATTAAGAACTTATACCTACTATTTAAAAAAATATAGATACCTTCGTGGTACTATATAAACCTGTCCCATCCCTAGTGAGGCGTAATGACCTTGGTAAGGACCAATCAGAACGCAGTACACCGTTCCTCATAACTCAATTAGTTGACCGAATTGTTTTGATGTATTAGATCAAGCATTAGGCGTCTAGGGGCTGTGTGGTCGGATACCTTATATGCCAGAAAAAAATATTTCTGTAGGAAATACCATGCGGCAGAATCCACAGGTTGTTGCATGAAATAAATTGGTAAAGTTACTTACCAAAAGCAGTAAGCAATCTTCTCTGGTTAGACCGTGCTTCCCTGGAGAGTCCCTGCATCTTGGAGGCCTTCTTATCATCTATGTGATCGTGCAGCGCGGTCGCCGAGCTACGTCCGTGGTGGTACTTGTACTTGGCTTTGAGACGAGGGTCCAACTTGTAGTAGCCTTCCGTTCGCGCTGAACCGCTTGAATGACCCTGTTAGATTGATAAGAATGGTGGTTAAAGGGCTGGAAGAAGACTAGCGTTATTACGACTCATCATAAGTCGACGAATGTAGGGTACTTTAACACAAATCTAAAGAGTTTGTTTGAAGACGCTTATTCGTCTATTTATCGAGGAAAGTTAAATGCTATATAACATCACGCTACGACCAATAGGAGCGGAGCATAAATGAATAATTTTGCAAAAACGGAATAAAAACCTTTTTCAGAGTTTCCGTTGCGTGCGCGTAAACGGTTTAAGTTACGCAAATGTCACGAAAGAAAAAAAAGAAAGAAAACTAGTTTATTTGGCACACACATGTATGATGAAATTGTTCCTCTTTAAAAATTCTAAAAAGAAGTCCGCGATAGCATATGTCTATCTTTTAAGATTTACTTATTATAACCTTTTTTTATGGTAATCATTTTTGTTCATTTGCGAAGGAGTTTTATCAACATCTATAGTAATATTATAAAGCTGAAGAGTTTGTTTGTTTGTAGGGTAGGTAGGGCAGGTAGCGCAGGTAGGGCAGGTAGGGTAGGTAGGTAGACAGATAGATATCCAGTTGACGGGAGCGAAGCCGCGGGGGTCAGCTAGTATTTCATAAACATGACGGCGTCAGAACACCTCTGTACCATCGACTTCTAGTACATGGATAACCATAATTTCTAGTTAATGCCCTACATTGACCGTCTGTTTAGATATGTCTGGATAGCCATCTAGATCGATTAAAACATAGATCCAAAATTAAATTACAACTATCTGCTAGATAATTTAACGAGAACTTATACGATGGTAATGAAACAAGCGGACGTCGAAAATAAGACAAGGATTGTGGCCGAATTTCTACAACTGTCTACGCGCAATTTATGAATTTAAAGTTAAACAACGCACCTGTAAATCCTCATAAATATTATTATGTTTTCTAGACTTCTTCTTGGGCGGCGAGTAGCACACATCAGTGGGCGGATGGTCCACCCAGTGCGTGTCGTTGAGCCAGTAGCCGTGCGCGTCCTCGGCCAGCAGCGCCTCGTAGGCGCGGCGCAGGTACTCCACGTCCTCGCGGTCGATGCCGCGCGTGAGGAACTCGTACATGACCTGCATCTCCGCCATGAGGTCGCGCGCCTTGAACGTGACCTTACATGTGGGGTACATGTCCTTGTTGTACTCTTGCACTTGTGTCTCTTGCGGCTCGTACAGTCTGAGAAGATAATGTTGAGGTGTTAGGAGGAATGCAATATGCAATTGTCAAATACGCAGCCCTAAATATTATACATCGAATTTTTTAAATCTTTTGGCTTAGGCCCAGTTTTTTGATCCGTAGTTAACTCAACCAATGGTTAATTTGTTAACCAATGATTTAAAATGTTACTCAATGGTTTTAAATGTTAACCAATGGTTTAAAATGTTAACCAATGGTTTAAAATGTTAAACAATGGTTTAAAATGTTAACCAATGGTTTAAAATGTTAACCTATGGTTTAAAATGTTAACCAATGGTTTAAAAGGTTAACGAATGGTTTAAAATGTTAACCCATGGTTTAAAATGTTAACCAATGGTTTAAAGTTTCGGCATAATGCCTTTATTTAATAATTGTTAGCCCTTAGGAGAATAACATCAACATCAGTCTTTTAATGTTTCCACTGCTGAGACTCTCTGTGAGAGAGAGAATGGGCCTTAATCCACCACGCGGGCCCAATGCAGTTTTGTGGATGTCACATGTCTTCGAATTTTTAGTTCTAGGACATCCTCACGATGTTTTCCTTCACGGTTTTTAGAGCAGTGGTGATGAAATAATTTACGCAAAGTAAAGCGCCTGCCTGAGTTCGTCGGGGCCGTTACCACTGGGCCACCACTGCTCTATGAGGCTAACAATTAAAACAAAATAGGAAGATTAATTATTTAACCGTGTTCGGGGTTAGGGTAATATTATTATAGACTAACAATGGATGAATAAGCGCGTTTTACTTAAATTTGAAACCTTTGGTTTGCGTATTTAACCATTGGTTGAGGTAACTACCGATCATAAAACTGGACCTTAGTAGAGCGTTCTCTCTTTCACTCATATCTGAGTGACAACCTTTTTTAAATTTTATATTATGTCATATTTACTGATTTGCTTAGAATTACTGTAAATTTGTAAAAAGGAAGGTATTAAACACTAAATAATGTACGCTGCCGTTTGTATGACACGGTGTTAAAAAATATCGTCATTGTAGAGCAGCGTCTCTGTCGCTCACATCTGAGTGGCCGTCTTTTTCTAAAGCTGGATATTGTCATATGCCCAGTTACTGAGTACTTACTTGTTCTGAATCTCAGCCAGTTTCTTGGGCTCGTGTTTCCTCTTGTACGGTCGCTTGGCATCCTTCTTGCTGGTTTCTCTTGGCACTTCTCTCTCCTCCTTTTCCTTCTTATTTCTGTTTTCCTCCATTGGAGGAGGCGACAACGCGCTCTCTGGTTCAGCCATCCACGTGTAACCTGTAAACATAGGGATTAGTATGTAGTGGATTTCATAGGATCGTAGCAGTGAGCTACGCCGTAGCAAAAAGCTACGCCGTAGCAACGAGCTACGCCGTAGCCTTAGTGGGGCGAGCGTAGCGAGGACGATATTACCGCGTAATCTTCAGGCATGGTTAAGTAAAGGCTGTATTAAGCGTGTCATAAATTATTTTAAATATATATAAGATAGTTTTGTTTGCACATCCAGTATATTATATTTTACTAATATTAAAGAGAATAGAGAATGAAGGTTTTCTGAAATGATGTCCACTAGGTGGCAGCACTGATACGTCAGGGCCTGACACATGTCAAAACCCATATGTTTTTTTGACATTAGTTAAAATGACGTCAACGTCATGTTATGACAGTTGCGTTTTCAATGGAAAACCCCTCTTGCCAAAGTGGCGCCAACTAGTGGAGTGAATTGCCTGAAAACACTCGTTGTTTCGTACCGTGGTCATGCTGTAGATGGTTGGAGGGCCGCCTCTCAGGCACTTCGGCGGGCGGCGGGCGGCAGTACGAGTGGTCCAGCGCCACTTGCGACGCTTGCGACGCCTGCGAAGCTTGCGACTGAGGCGACGACGTCTCTGATGGCGCGCTTTCCTGGAGACATAAGAGACAATATTTTATTTAAAAATACATCACGCTTAAATTCCCCGAATCTTTAGAAAGACATGCACCTATAATTGCATGTAATAGGTGGCGACAGCGGTTGTTTAAAAAGTTAAACATCATTGTTGCAGGAACACGAAATCATGTTGCTGCAAAAATATTGCGTAACTTTTATTTGCTGTAAATTAGTCACACACCCATTATTGTTAATATATGAAAATATGTTGCTGCAACAATGTTCCGTAACGTATTTATGTATTTACTTTATTGTACACCACATAATAAGCACAGTACAAAAAAATACGCTAACATCACACACAAAAACATCCATCTCCTTCCGTTCAGTCCATCCAAACGTTGTCCATAAGAAATTGCCCTATGCTGTAAGATAGCCCACTAGACGCTTGTTTTTGTAAAATTTTGTCCTGTGCTTTTTATGGTGAGTAATAAAGTAAATAATAAATGTACTCACATCTTGAACCCCATTGACACTGACCGCGGTCTCGGTAGTGCTGTGGTCGCTGTAGGACCGCTGGCGCGGGCGCTGGGCGGGCAGCAGAGTGCGCGGCGCCAGCGGCGCGGAGTCGTCGCTGAGCTCGCCGTCCTCCAGCGTGTCGCGCTTGTTGTTGATGTTGATGTTGAGGGCCGCTCTGTCCGGTGACTTCTTGTGGTTCTTGTGGTTGATTGGGGAGAGAGGTGCTTCTGGTGGCGGCTCGGGTTTGCTGGGTTTGCTGGATGGCACAGTAAGATATTTATTAAATTTACAACACCCCTGTGTTCGCTTGAAGGAATATACAGAATTGCCCGCTTAAGTCATACTGTAATAAGGGGCAAGTTTATTAACATTTACCAAATAAAAACCAGACTTCGGGCGGCTAGTAAGAAATTCATAACGGAAAAACTAGAACACCTTATCTATCTTGAATAATATATTTAAAAAAAAAAAATTGTACAAAAATCGGCAATATCGATAATACCTTTCGTCGGGTGGTTTCTCAGGCAGCGGTAGCGTATCCGGTTCCATCTTCTGTCTCTGTTCTTCGAGGAACTCCCGTTCGATTTGCTCCATATACTCTGTATTGCGTCTTCTTCTCTCCTATGGGATACAAAATCTTTGTTTAGCAATTCTAAAAAAACGCGTGAAAAATCTGCTAACCGTTTTGCAGTCGACAAATATATACCAATCATTCTTAGGTTTAAATTTATTACCACCTGACATTACGCTGAGCTGATGCCTTTTTGTCACAATACCAAAATATTTAACCCGTAAGTGTTTTAAGTTTTCATTTAATGTGGCGCCTCTTGCAAAACAAAACACGACACCTTATAGCAACTTTTTATGTCAACTTTACCTACGTCACAGTAGAAACTTAACAAAACAATAAATAAGTTCCAAGTTATTTCTTACCTGGTATTCTCTCTCTTCTTCCGAGTCGGAGTATACCCTGTCGAGAAGAAGGTCGCGCGGCGGGCTGGCGGCCGCGGGAGCTTCGCCCCCCGAGCCTTCGCCCTCCCACGGTTCCATTGGAGGGATTGGGGTTTTTTCTACGATCATAATAATATGTTTAATGATTGCCTTCAAAATAATGAACCTAAACATGACGCGGTGCAATAAAAACAAAAGAATGTTCTGATGATCAACAAATCGTAAAAACAATATGCTGTAGTGCCCGTCACGTAAGTTTGGCAAGGTTTTGTCGTAGTGGGGGAAGTTCACGCATATTCCGCAAACTGACCAACCACCATATAGAGCGAACGGAACGTGGACGCGACACGATTGGTCAGTCAATCCATGTGTCAACTGACCAACAAAACGCTTCACTACCAAACTTAGATAAAGTACCTATAGATTAAGCCTTAAAATGAGCTTGATTGATAGAGCGAGATGGCTAATTGGCAGCTTCATGTAAATAATAAGGACAAAAGATTATTTTTTGTCTTTGTCACCGTGGCCGGTTTCTGTTGTTTGTCAAACTCTAATATAATGGCAGGTTTGACAAACAAACTCGGTTTTGTTTGATTTTCTATGATTTCGTGGTATTATGTGTTAATTGAGATAAGGAATTTGGGTAATTTATAGATAATAAGTGTCAGTGCGAGTGTGGGTTGTAGTGTTCTTGTTGTAACACTAGAACTAACTATTGCTGTCTCATGTGCGGCCACGCCAGTGCTTAATCTATAGGTACTTTATCTAAGCTACCAAATATACCTAAAAACGACTTCTGCGCATCTAACGACTCTTGCCAACTTACGTGCCGGGGATTATAACTCATTATCTATAGAGTTAGGTTAAAATAGATTATTTTAATATAAATTCACAAAATTTAATACACTGTAATTCGTCGAGAGACCGATTGTTTCTGCAAACGTTATGTGTTCATACACGTTACTGTCTGCCCCAGAGACCCGTTGCAATCTTGTCCCACTCTATATGTTACATTATTTTTAAAATAATATTTGATAAAAGACACGACTTTAGTATATTGTTGACTCACCTCTTCTGCTCTGTTCCTCCTCGCTGTCGGAAGATGAGTACACCCTGCGCAGGCGCTCCTTGTTGGACACCACCTTGAGCTGCGCACAAAGAACACTCACTCATGAAATACTACCGCATGCATTACTGAAGCGAATGGCTACTAGCTGACGGAAACATCTGTGGACCGGTGATTTGAAAGCTTTCAATCGGCACGCAGATAGAAAATCCGTGTAATAATATGGAAAGCATATAAAGGTTTGCAGGAACAAGGTCTAAAGTCCCGCAACATTCATGCACGAGTTATCTGCTGTGATTGGCTGTTGAAAATTCATTCAACCAGTCACAGCAGATAACGCTTGCTTGACAATTTGCCACATTAGTTCTGCCATAATTTAGAGCTGAGAAACTCGGGGAGAGTGTTGTGTCTGGTGGACAAATGTCCGACGGTTATTGTCGGACTTTTGTATAAGTTCAAACGGGCGTGAAGAACTTTGATTGCGCGATGTAGGACTTGTATGACGTCAGGTTTTTTGTAGTTCGTATGTGGCGGCAAGCAAGACAAGTTAGGCGCGGGGATATAATTTTTACTCATAAATATTTTTTAACTAAAAAAAACCAGTTTCATTTTCAATTTGTATATAAGGTCATGCAGAATCAAGATTACATGGGACACGTGCAAAACAAGGCCTTGGATTAAAAAAAGATAGACTATATTACATCCAAAGACCTCATTCTTTATAGAATTTGTGAAGACACATCTTGCAAACAGTGCATTTCAAAACATAGAACAAAAGTCAGATTCAGTATTTTTTTGATGTTTCGCCACTGAAATTTTCTTCAAGCCTCATAGTTGCCTAGACTTTCTAGTAATGCCAAAGGAGTTCTAGTTCAAAACACAGTATCATTACAAGCTGGTCATTTGGAAGCCACAGATATTCCCGTCAGATACCTAAAGGTCACTGAACAACATTCTACAACTCCAACACAACTCTGTCTACGATCAACTAAGCCACAGTACACGGCCGTAAATATGGCACCTCGGGTTTTAAAAAGAATTCGGTTTTGTAGACCGTTGTCTCTGTCACTCGTACCTATGACAGTCTCATTCTAAAGCCCGATGTGTCATATCAACGAGTTCTAAACAATGTAAGGTCTATTTAGTATGTCTGTTACCATTTTTCTCCAAAGCGGCTTATCGTTCTCAACCGCCTCGGAAGGCTGCAATACAATGTTATTTGTTTTAAATGTCGAGGGTTATTGTAGTTAATGTGAGGTTGTGATCTTTTACGAGCCAGAATTAATTGAAAACAACTGCTTGGCTTTTTTTTTTTCTTTAAGGTAATTATTTTGCGTAAAAAGTATGCATGCAGAGTCAAAAAAAAAAAAACAAAAAAAAAAAATCCTCTTTTTTAGTTTGATAAGAAGTCAAGCTGGACTTATCACACACCCTGAAGTTCTACGCTAATTATGCAATATCGTACGCGTTGCACAAATTTATTCTTTTTATAAGGCAGGTGGCGGTTTTTTTTTCACTAAAATACAGCGCCGCTTCTAATGCAACTGGAGCTTGACTCGCAAGACTTCACAAAGATTAACTGAAGCATGGATTACCATGGATGACCTGTATAATGCCTCTGACGCTACAATAAACGTGGCCACCTAGTGGGCACAAAAAGTTTGATCAAATGTACCATCGAAACGAAAAAAAAAAAAACTGAAGCAACATCTTTTTGCATTCATTCATTATCCGGTTGCAGCACGATATAAAGTAGCGATAAAATATAGTGACACTTTCATTTCTTTATATTTTACTAGTGCCCCGCCCGTACTTTGCCTGGGTCATAATAGTTTATTGCCTATAACCATCTGGAATAATGTACCTAAATTAGTTGAGATTTGTTCAGTTTAACTTTAAATAAGTCTTTCATACTGAAATACATATCTAAATATAGCGCGATCCCAGTTAAGCTTAGTAATAGCTCTCAATATTAACTGACTCGTATAAAACCACACCTCAATAATTAAGCAGTAGGTAATTACCTCAGCTTCATCGATGTCGGAGTCGTCGTCAGTGTCGGAGTATATCCGCGGCGCGGGGCCCTTGCGCTCTGAGCCCGACGACGAGGACGACCGACTCGATGATGACGATGACGATCTGAACGAAGAAGATTTATTTATTTATTAAAATTAATACAGAACGCTGAAGCCACTATAACAATACTTTAGAAACACTATAAAAACACGTTATAATAGAACCAGGATTTTTCACACACAGTCGCATTCATCTCACAAAACTTCTTACATACAGACAGTATCGTAAATATAGTTGCAGGAGTACACGGTCCTTCGAGCCGGATGAGTGTGGTTCTTCCGGTGACGATTTACAAAGGAGAAATTGATAGGTAGATTTGGGGAAGGTAGCATAATCGCTGCTTCAATAAACGATTCAGGACAGACAGACATTTCTCATCGTGATATTATATATCAAGTAATTAAATGGTATACTTAAATACTGCTAAACTCGACCATACTGGCAAACTGTTTAAAGTTAGGAAGCTTCAATATTTTCTGAACCTATAAATAAGGTGGCTTTTTTTAAAGTATACTTCTTATGGGCACACACCACACAGTCACAGTTCTTTAAAAGGTTGTGAATATAGGTGAGATTCATTGCTAATCTGAAAAACTGAGAATAAGGATGATTAATGGGTAAAAAATATCAAAAAATATTGGACACGTATTTTTGTCAAATCAATAAAAAATTACGCAAAGCGCATCAAATTGCAGGAGTGGGGTGCTTGTGTCGTCACTTTTGAGTAAAAAGCGTACTAAAACGTGACATCACACAAAATATCAACGCACTGTATCCCCGTAATTTTTGGTTTACGTGACAAAAGAAAAAAATACGTGTCCAATATTTTTGACGGACAATAAAAATAATGTCTGATATCTGACCTGGAGGAGCTGCTGGACGGCCGCCGTCGACTGCGCGACAGGTAGGAGCCGGTGGTGCGGTTGCGCGGACTCGTCGGCAACTCTTTCTCCTCGTCCGAGTTCTGCACCATCTCCTCCTGCAAACACAATACATTCACACATTAAATCATTAAAATCATGAGAATTTTTGCCACATCAAAACTACGTTTTTTTTAATAAATCTGAAAATTGCGGTGCTTTAATTTATTACCCGCTACAAGTAATAGGCTCACCAGGCGTCTACTACGCTTGGACAGGAATGGCCTGCGCCTGGGGACGGGGATCATCACGGGACACTGCTCACTTAACAAACACTGCCACACAATAGGCATAACGGACAGTCCTCTGTGCAGGGCGTGCATGGAGGCTGAGGAAACCGTCGCGCACGTGCTATTTCAATGCACAGGTGTCACCCAGATAAGAACACAAATCCTCGGGTCACCCAGATCCTACACAGATGTTCTGAGAAGACCAGGAGCCCTAATTAACTTCTGGAGGGAGGTGGGCTGGTTGGAATAACCACCAAACGGCCGCCATGGCCCACACACAATGGTCCACCTAAGGGACTAAGTGCGGCAACCAAACCCCCTAACATAGAACCCGCTACAAGTTAACAAGATTTAACAGTGTTTTAATCGAGCAAGTATCCATGTAATCTACTACAACAGTACCCAAACCATTCTTAATTATATTCGATAAGAAAATAGCTGTAAAAAAACTAATAGACAGTCGTTAAAAGCCCATACCTGATCACTAAGCCTCTTGCAGGAGTCGTCATCCATGAACACAGGTGATGGTATCTTCCGCTTCCGCCGAAAACTGGGCATCTTAGGTATTGTGGCTCTGAGTCCCAGCCCGATACCAGAGCCATAACCACCTAACTCTAGCCCTATCTCGCGAGACTCCATGATGCACTTTATTGAGTCCACTGCCTCTTCCTTCTTGTTTGAAATGTCCTAAAAAGGATTTAAAATGATTTATTACGTATTTTTACAGTCAAAGAAATATCAACTTTACAGACGTGTAAATAAAGTCATAAATAAACTAAGGTAAAAAGTGGTAATACTGAGACGAAGACTAGCAGAAGTCATGTTAAACCAACTCTAAATAAATTGGGGCACCAGGATCGTGAGACTAGTCCACTCGAGTTTAAAAGAAGACAGATTTATATGCTGATGTTTTATATTATCGACGTTATTATAACACAAATAAGGTTTACATTTCCACCAATTACAAAGGGGCGTCATGACACGTGGTTCCTCCACCAGAAAGTTTAATCAAAAGTTATACTTACAGGCGTGGTCTGTACCTGTAAAGGTTGGCTAGCATCCTCCTTAGGTTTAGGTAGTCTGATCTTCCGACTCTGCTCATCCCACCACACCTCGAAGCTCTTGAACGCAGTACTCTCTATCATCTTCTTGTTGAAGTCCTTCTTCAGAATCTGCTTCAGTTCCGCTTTCACTCGCTCTATCACGCTGTTTATTGTGGGGTAGTAGGGATTATCCAGCTCCTGCTGTATGGAAAATAGAGAATGAAAAAATGAGCTCTATAGGAGAGGTTTTTAAGTTCAGTTTAGCCTTTTGTTGTTAACTGTACAATGTACCATTCACCACCACCATGTACCATGTGCAAGTTACGTATTCATGAGATACCCAAAATGCCCAACATTCAACGACTCATTCATCCATTCAAACTTACTAAATAACATTCATCAACCAAAGGATATGTGATCCATTTCTTCAAACGTTTAAAAATTCATCAACCCGGCGATGCAAAAAACGCAATGAATACTATTGTATTGTCAAAATGAAATCCATTGCGATTACGCAACTACCCCCGCTGTTCTTGTGTTACGGGAAACGCGTAGATGACATCATTTCATACACTCTAAAACATAAAATGTTTTTTTAGTTCACCATTATACGAGGCTTAAATGTTACAAAAAGTTAATTAAAAATATCAAAAAACCCGACTGCTTGCAAAGCGAACTAAAAAGACGTAAACAAGGAGAAAATCATGCTGTGCAGTCGGAGGATACATATTCGCGAGCTGGCTGACCAAAACCAGATGTATCCTCCGACTGCACAGCATGATTTTCTCCTTGTTTACGTCTTTTTAGTTCGCTTTGCAAGCAGTCGGGTTTTTTGATATTTTTAATTAACTTTTTTTATTTATAACATTTTAGTTACTTTTTTTCGAATTAGGTACATTTAAACATATAAGTGTTATACAGTTTTGAAATCACCTCTTAAAACCCTTTATTTTGATACCCCACACGATAGGTTTGGAAGAAAAAAAATATTTGGGCCCCCACAATATGGCGGCGCCCAAGAACCGCCATTTTCCTATTTTACAATTTTAATGTAGCTAGTGACACTCGCGGGGTTAAGACGAATCGATTGACGTAAGAACCATCAAAATCGGCAAACGCGTTTGGTCTCTAGAACGCCACATAGGAACAAACATACATACATACATACATACATACATACTTACATACATACATACATACATAGACTGATAAACACATTACCCTCCTTCGGCAGTCGGGTAAAAAGGTAACGCTGAACGCGATAAGGCCGCCTGTTGTATGTTTGTTATTACTTTAAGGTTTCCGTATGTAATCTTTTTATCTTGATACAATAAAGTATATATAAATAAATAAATAAATAAGACAGCTTTTTTGGTGAGTAACGGAAAATGCTTTAACATTTTGTGACCTTTCTAGGGAACCGTATGACAGTAAAAAAATACTTGACGTAAAGGTCATCTTCAAGTCAAGTATTTTTGGGCAGTCATATAGTTTGTGAATTGAATGAATTTAATGATCGCTACGAGCGGATCGTTGTATATTTATTCCGCACTAGCTGTTCCCCGCGGCTTCGCTTCCGTGGCCCACCCCACAGGACCCGTTTTCGAGATTAAAAAATATAGCCTATGTCACTCAGGAACAATGTAGCTTTCTACTGGTGAAAGAATTTTCAAAATCGGTTCAGTAGATCCAGATATACCCTACAACCTGACAAACTTTACCTCTTTATAATTTTTGTATAGATAGAGATGAGCATAAAGGGTAAAGTTGCATGGCCTTGATGATGATATGGAGGTAAATTTACATTAAAAAACCATCAGACGGTTTTTGAGGCTGGCGGGCAACTGCCCAAAGGTTGTTGTCGGACTGTTGTACATGTTCAAATAGCGTCGAAAACTTTGCTTGCGCCATGCAGGATTCCGTGATGTACTACGTACTAGTAGTCTGCCCCTGCGTTGCCTGGGTCATAACAATTAATAGCCTACAACCATCTGGAATAATGTACCTTACAAATGATAAAAGACTTTTTTCAAATAGGTGTATTGGTTCCAGAGATAACCTGTGTAAGGTCTGAACAAACTCACAAAATTTGGGCTCTAACTTTATAATTATTAGTTAGTACAGTGGTATCGTACCTGTGCAGGCTGCACGGGCTCGGCAGCATAGGGCGCGTAGGGCGGCAGCATGGTGGGCGGCGCCGCGAACGTGCCGCCGTACGGCATCACGCCCGCCAGCTCCGCGCCGCCGTACCCGGGCGGGGGGTACGCTACAAACACATTGTAATTAAAGCTTCCGAACAAGGCCGATCTGCGACACTTGAGCGAATAAACGATGCGTATTACACGGCGCTTAAAACTTTGCCGAGATTTTTTTTTATCTACTTGGAAGTGAAGCTTAACAATTATGTACAATTTCCGAAGAGGGGGCCGCGCCGGAGCGTATTTTTCTACGTTACAGAAAATTAAAGCGTCTACGGAACAGTTAAATGCCAAATAAGTATAATAGCCGACCGGTTATCGCGTCGTGTGTGTAGATCCGAATGGGGAACGGGAACTCCATGAAAATATAACATCTAACCAATTCACAATAGCTTCAATTTTCTTCAACACATTGCAAAATGCGTTCCGGCGCGGCCCGCTCGATTTCAATCGTATACATAATTATTTATCAACATATTATAGTTCTATTCTAAATAGTATTTTTCAGTACCCTATTAATCAGTCTTTGACAACTAAGCTCCATTAGGCTTAGAAAAAGAGATATAATAGTCACAACGGATCTTTGTGTCTCTGAAGTTGGCTCTGCCAACCATTGCGCAAGAATCAGTTTGTCATCGAGTATACTGCATAGAGTAAGCGAGGTAGGACGATGCGACAAACGTAAGCGAGTGAAAGAGACAGCTATACAATGCTATCTTCACCTCCAACATTAACACAAAAATTGCTACGGCGCAGAGTCTTGCAGCCAATTCAGAGACACAAAGATCCGTTGTGAGTATTATACGAGTTTTGTAGGATGTATAAAGCCATCCATTTTAGGCACGGATAGTAAAAGCCTTGCAATTGTTACGTATACTCCTGATCTGGTATCCTGGAGCAAGGCCTGCCATAAAGAATCCTAAGTGCCGATTTCACCAATTAAACTAATCGCGATTAATTCAACTAAACCGTTACGGGCCAATTTCACCAATGACACTAAACGCGATTAGTTCAACTAAACTCAGTTTATGCAAATACAGCGTTCTGATTGGTTGAGATCGCTAAGAAACTACCAATCAGAACGCTGTATTTGCTTAAACTGAGTTTAGTTGAACTAATGGCAATTAATTTCATTGGTGAAATCGGCCCTAATGCATACAAAGTCTTAAAGACCCTAAATCAGAATAGAACACAACATAAAGAAAAATGGTATAGTAGAGTATCACTAATCAGGCACTATAAAAAACCAGGTGGTGCCGGCTTATTCGAATTTTCGGCATAATGTTTAGAAAAAATCAATATAAATAGGGCTATCATAATGTACCAATTTAATACGTGAATGGGAACTATGGGGAAGACGCGGGTAGAGAGGTGACTACTGGATGTGCTGAAGTACTGATGTGTCCTATTAGTGAGACTCTACGTAAGAACTTACCCGTGGGCGGCCACATAGGTTGATAGTAGTGCGGGTGTGGTGGCGGCGCGGTGGTAGGCGGGTAGTAGTACGCGTCTGCAGGAACTTGCTCTTCGATCTTAGCCTCCGTTGAAGACAGCGATGACAGCGACATCTACAGTAAGTATCAAACACATTATCCAATGCACAAATTAAACTGAAACTGAACGCCACAACTCGTAGCAGACGCGGTCATAAAACGTGTGGTAAGGCAGTAAATAATAAGGACTGGATTACAATGTCACGGTATTGTATTCATACAAACGGTTGGAACGCGAGTCATACCTACGCGTCTCGTGTTCAGCCAGCACTCGATACACAACAGTCGCAAACAGTCACGAACGGTGTGATGGTTTTGTCAGCAGTAAGCGTGCAATTTGTGAATATTTAATTGAAATTACATGTACTTACTTAATATGGCAGAGACAGGTAATTTAAAAAATGTTATCTAGCAAGACTATATAAAAATGATGTACCTAACCTACTAGTGCGTAATTTGTTTATTTTTTTAATAGTTAGGTATTTCGCTTTTTCCATCAAGTAAAATACCTGGATTTAATAAAAAAATAAGTGTTTAGGACAATAAACTGACACACGAGTGACCTACTTACACTCGCGTTAAAAAATAACTAGTAGGTAGTTTCCTAGGCTAGGCTATCCTACTTATATAATTATGTACCTACTTAGCTACTGACACATATTGTTGAATTAGACGAAATATCATTATGAAATGATTACGTATGAGAATAATAAATGGTAGGTAACTAGTAAGATTTAAAATAAGTATACTGAGTAAAAAATATAATATTTACAATCACAAAACTAGAAAGAAACTAGTAGTTTGAGGCGCGCAGTCCTAACGCGCATTTATGTGACGCGAGCTTGTAGGTAATTATTTCTAGGACAGGGTAGTACAGAGTAACAATACTGTTAGATAACATTACCGGGACAATGTCGTGTCATCTTGCTCCCACGTTTTATGACCGCCGATGCGAAGGTTGGCGGATAGTTTTATAGTGCAAGCTGACTAAGGGACAGTTGTGAAGATAAAACTTACGGCATGTTGACACCCGTGTTTTGAACAAAAAAGTTGTAAATTGTAATCGCGCAAAACCGTGCTTAAATCATTCTAACCTGATCATCATCCAAGTTGTCCTGCCCCCGGTTCTGTTCCGCGGGCGACTGCTTCGGCTTCGGTTCCTCGCCGGTCAGCAGTTCGTCCTCCGACGACGATATGTCGGAGCCGATCTTGTCTATCTGAGGGAACTTCTTACGTTGGGGCGGCTGAGGTAACTGCAAACCCTACGAGTGGAAAATATAATTTTTATCTACTCTCATATCGTAATATTCGAATTATAAACTTCAAAACGACGTACTCTACACAAACAAAAGAAAAAAAAAACAAAATTTAAAAATAGAATCTAATTATAACACTTTTTCTCTAACAAAATAATGTTATAATTTTTTTTTTACTATTACGGTAGAGGGCAAATCCAAGAAGTTAATATCACCAAGGAGATTCCATCAATTATTTTTTTGTAATGGAAAGCTTATGCGGGGCGCGCCATTTTTAGAGTACCTATTATAAAAAGTTTTGATTCCAATTTTTACTTGTCTGTGGCAACACCCGCTTTAGTGCATGCGCGGTTAATGCGGTGATGTGCTGGGTTTTGGCGCCATTCATACGTTTTGTTATACTGAATTTCATAAGTTTTTAATTCTTGCTTAAAAATGTCTGAAATCAGTGAATGTGAAGAAAATTTGACTCCGCCCGATATTTTAGATGCGGAGACGGAAATTTCTCATAATCTTTTACCAGCAAAGACGAGTTTTAATACCCCTTATTATGCAACAGTTTCATAAACTACTATTATGTTACAATCTTTGAAAATTACTGCTTGATCTGATTTAGATCAGATTCCGAGCTCCAACATTGGTCCAGCGTTTGTCGAGCGTACCAATCAAACTCTGCGCAAACGCAACGCTAACTCGTCGTTTAATCGACGTAATTTTGCAAGTCAAAGGATCGACGCTTTCCCTGGTTATATACTCTGTTCTAAAACAACGTGACCGGCCATCTTACCCTTTCTATCGTATTCTGAAGGCATTCGAGGTAGTTCTCCCGCTCTAGGTAAGGCGACGGCGTGGTGGACAGCGGCTCGGGGTTCACTTCCTTGTTCGAGCACATCGATATTATACTCTCACGGTCTTCACTAATTGAACCTGCAAACATAAATAAGATTAATGTTTACGTGGAAGGAAAGATTATATATAGAATAAAAAAAGTTAATAAAAAAATCAAAAAGCCTGACTGCTTAAGAAGCGAACTAAAAAGACGTAAACAAGAAGAAAATATCATGCCGTGCAGTCAGAAGATACATATTCGCGCAAAACCAGATGTCACACAGGCCACTTCACGCTCGACTCGCTGCCACGGTGACATTTCAGCAGAATACTGTCGGTTTTAATAAAAATTGACGTTTACGTTAACGCCATCCAGTACGTTAAAAAAATCGCACAAAGAGCAAGCAAACTTCAGAAATTTTATCGGCCGATAGTTAAGTCGGATTGAAAACTACATTTATTACCTAATCGTTGTCATGTGCGCACTCGCATACTTCATCATGCTGATAAAAGGCCCGACCAAACTATGGGCAGATAAAAAATCTGTAGTTTGGGGGAGCTCTAAGCCCACATATTGATGTATGCGGGCTTAGAGCCCCCCACGGAGTCCCAGCGCTAAGAAAGAAAATTTGGTTCAAATAAATACCATTAGATGGCGCAATGTGCATCTATTTGTTATTTAATTGTGTGTAAAATTAACATTTTCCAGAATTGATTATAAAAATTTTATGTTTTTGTTTAATCAACTTTTCTAAGCACAAAATTATGGAATATTGGGGACTTAATTCATATTTTAAAGATTTGTTGAACGAATCATTTGAAATTGATTGCAATAGATGGCGCGGTTTTAAATTTCTGAGGCATGAAGCTCGTTTTTTAACCAACTGCCCAAAAAGGATGAGGTTATCAATTAGTTTTTTTTTTATATATATTTGTATTGTAACACATTTTGGTACAATGAAACTGTAAAAAACGTGCAAAAAATACTATAAAACAAAACATCACTGTATTTAAAGACAAGCATAGTCAAGAATCGAATAATCCCTTTTATAGTGCTCGCCAAACTTCTGGGCCACCCTGAAGTTGGCTTTCCGATGCGCAAGGCACGAAACGGTGCTGTTTTTGTATGAGATTTACTACTGCGCTGTCATTGTAGCCAACTTCAGGGCGGCCAAGAAGTTTGACGAGAACTATACGTGCAAGTCGCTGCTAACACCATCTATAGCCGTGGAACCGAACCGAACGCGATAGATGTACTTATATTAAATACTCCGTATAGTCCGTCGAAAAACGCTAGTTACGTCGGCATAGTTTCTTTGTTAGGGCTGAGGCATCTGTATGCTAGTATTATATTATCTGTGACTATACCATCATCATCGGAGGGCGGGTTGTGTGTGTCGATGTCGGGGATGATGGGCGGCAGACGCTCGTCGTCCTCCTCCTCGGACGAGATGCCCAGCGCCAGGAACGGGGGCGCCATCCCACCGCCCGAGCTCGCGCCCTTCAGCAACATTGCTATTCTGTGGGACACAAATACATAATTAAGCTAATTACTTCTTCATAATAAAACACAGTGGAATTCCCTGCCGAAGTCTGTGTTTCCTGATGTCTACAACCTGAGTACTTTATGTCAAGAGTGATTAAGTTACGTCTAGCCAAGCGTGCTCTATTGTCGATCACATCATCGCTTACCATGCGAGATAGTGGTCAAACGCGAGCCTATCAATAAAACAACATAAAAAACCGGCCAAGTGCGAGTCGGACTCGCGCACGGAAAGTTCCGTACTAGGTAAATTGCAGTTTACGATTTATGACGTATTAAAAAAAGCTACTTACTAGATCTCGTTCAAACCAATTTTCGGTGGAAGTTTACATGGTAATGTACATCGTATATATTTTTTTAGTTTTATCTTTCTCTTATTTTAGAAGTTACAGGGGGGGGGGGGACATTTTACCACTTAGGAAGTGTCTATCTCAAAACTATTCAGTTTAGAAAAAAAAAATATTAGCAACCTCAATATCATTTTTGGAGACCTATCCATAGATACTCGACAAGTATGGGATTGATGAAAAAAAATATTTTAGTTTCAGTTCTAAGTATCCCAAACCCCAAAATCTACATACATAAACTCACGCCTTTTTCCCATGGGGGTAGGCAGAAACTACAGAACGCCACCTGCTACGATCCCAAAATCTATTGTTTTTTTTTTCAATTTTTTTGTGTGAAAATATTAATGCGGTTCACAGAATACATCTACTTACCAAGTTTAAACAGCATAGTTCTTAAGGTTTCGGAAAAAAGTGGCTGTGACATACGGACGGACAGACAGACAGACATGACAAATCCATAAGGGTTCCGTTTTTTGCCATTTGGCTACGGAACCCTAAAAATAGCTCTTCCTCCTCTCCTGTGGCTATAGAATCGTCCTACACGCAAGTTTTAGTCTGCGACAGCCACGATTCTTGGCAACAAGTTCTCTACTCCTTGAAATTAGAAAAGAACTTCGTACTCTTGAAAAAAGGATTACATCCGCTTTCGCCGGTATGCCCATATTTTATAATTACTCTACAGTATTCTGTTTATTCCTACAACCCCCACTTATTTCAAAGAACGCTTTAAGTTCCTTCATGACACACATTCTAGACACTTGAGATCATCGGAAAATTTGAAACTTTTGATGCGTGCTCATTCCACTAAGTTCTACGACAAATCGTTTACAGTCCAGGCTGTGCGATTGTGGAATGAGTTGCCGTTGTCAGTAAGACAAGTCCAGTCACTGGTTTATTTTAAAAACCATTTCCTTTCTCTCTAACGCTTTTTATGGTTCCGTACCCAAAGGGTAAAAACGGGACCCTATTACTGAGACTTCGCTGTCCGTCTGTCTGTCTGTCTGTCACCAGGCTGTATCTCATGAACCGTGATAGTAAGACAGTTGAAATTTTCACAGATGATATATTCCTGTGGCCGCTATAACAACAAATACTAAAAACAGTATAAAATTAATATTTAAGGGGGGCTCCCATACAACAAACGTGATATTTTTGCCGTTTTTTGCTCGATATTAATAACGGCAACAGGTAGATGCATGAAATATTCACATAATATTTAGTTGTATATTCTCTTAAAAAAATAATAATTATTAAATTAAAATAAATTAAGGGGGGTTCCCATACAACAAACGTGATTTTTTTTGCAGTGTTTTGCGATAATGGTACGGAACCCTTCGTGTGCGAGTCCGACTCGCACTTGGCCGGTTTTTTTTATTTAGATCTATCATCTCTTTCATCATTATTCATCCCTTTTTCTTTTTTGTTTCTCTCTCTTTCTATAAATTTCATGTCATGTCATGTATGTTTATATATAAGTTTATGTATAGTATTTATTATAGTAATATAATTTTGTATATATTTATGTTTTAATCTAATAGCAGTACAACGCAGACTACCCCGTTTTTTACTCTAAGTTTTTTCAGTCCATCAAAAGGTTGTCTTGTAGGCTGTCAGCGATAAGTACCCGTAGAAATAAGATTTTCTTGTAAATGTGTATGGTGTACAATAAAGTATATTCTATTCTACATCCTCGCTAGACCTAAAGCTCAAAACTTGTCCTAATTAGTGCTTACCTGGTATCTAAGTCGACATTCTTGGGTTCATCAGCGGGTGGCGGCGGTTTGGGCTCGGGTTCCTTGCTATCTGTGATGTCTTCAGGCGGTCGAGGTTCCACCACCTCTGCGGATTTAGGCTCCACAGGCACTTCCTATGGTATGCATCAAGGTTATTCATATAACTGTGTTAATAAGTCAATCAATCTGCCTAGCCTTATCCCAACTATATTGGGATCGGCTTCAAGTCTTACCGGATTCAGCTGAGTACCAGTGTTTTACATGGAGCGACTGCCTATCTGACCTCCACAACCCAGTAACTGGGTAACACGATACCCCTTGGCACAACTGTGTTAGTATTTGTTTAAATAGGGACAATATTTAGGAAGGTGGTTTTATTTTATTGAAAGTTTATTGCTATGATGCAAACCATGCTCTACCTCCTATCCTGTAATCTGCGCCTCGAAACATGAAGCCTTACGTGACCTTAAGTTTTGTGAAGTGACAAAAAAATCTAAACTGCAATTTGTTTATTTGATATGTGGTTTTTTTTTTTGCTCAACCTACACTGTCCCACTGCTGGGCAAAAGTGTAAAGGTCATGTGGTTTATAAAAGTTAATAATGTGCACAGTTAGTAAATTGACACAAATATAAGAAGGCTATTTATCTCATATATACAATACCCATGCATATTAAAGCTGATGATATCGCAGGTGATATTATGAACTTGACAAAATAAGGCACAGTATTTTTATCCATAGTTAACTAATGGTTAAATATGCTAACCATGATTTCAAACGGCAAAACGCGTTTATTCATACATTTTTGGCATCACATATGGTGAAATAAGTTGAAGAGTTAATTATTTGATCATTTGTTAGGCTAAAATTTAATGAAAAATGGCATATTTAACCATTGGTTTTGTGGTCAGTCATGCTAGCATGCAAAGTGAAAGATGCGTCTTATGGTCTAAACTTAATACTATCGCATACGGTGCATTAATAAATTCTTATTATAACATTTGTGCACATACCACCAGTGCATCGACATAACTATAGACAATATACCATTTACGTAAACAAGAAGAATTAATAAAGTAAATCTAGCTAGAATAACACTTTTCCATAACTTTACAACCAACCCGAATATTGCATACATTTTTCTCTATCTAAAATTGCCAGTCAGAAAAATCTATTTAGCACAAGTGCTTTAGCGGATCAAGTAATAGTTGAACAATCAAAACAAGCTTAGATAACAATTACATGTCTACAGTGACACCTACGCCCACTACTGTGTAAGCACAGATTACATAGTACACGGATACTTATACTTCATACGGCAAAATGGGAGAAAAATGGCAGTTTTGCGGTGTGATGCGTAAAACCTCTACGTTAAACTCCACTTGAGAATGTTTCTAAATTTTTGATTGGATTTTAGCATAGATAAAGTACCTATAGATTAAGCCATAAAATGAGCTTGATTCATAGAGCGAGATGGCTAATTGGCAGCTCCATGTAAATAATAAGGACAAAATATTATTTTTTATCTTTGTCACCGTGGCCGGTTTCTGTTGTTTGTCAAACTCTAATACAATGGCAGGTTTGACAAACAAACTCGGTTTTGTTTGATTTTCTGTGATTTCGTGGTATTATGTGTTAATTGAGACAAGGAATTTGGGTTATTTATAGATAATAAGTGTCAGTGCGATGGTGGGTTGTAGTGTTCTTGTTCTTGTTGTAACACCAGAACTAACTCTTGCTGTCTCATGTGCGGCCACGCCAGTGCTTAATCTATAGGTACTTTATCTAAGGATTTTAGTGTCGAAAAATAACAATGATATTCTTAATTTTACTGTCAAAAATGTGTTACGAAAAATAAATATCGATGATTGCATTACAGAGCTCGCGAGTTACAAACGTTTCGTATCGAATCACTTTCTACAATCATTAACGCCTTCTATTTGTATGGTCTGACCACGTGACTTAACGTTCAGATGTGTCATTCTCATACATTGATTCGCTATTATCGATTGCAGATTATCAACTTGGCCACAGGTGGTGACCACATTTTGGTCGGACAATAATTGAGTCAAGTCGCCACGTAAACAAGAATATGGAGGTTAATAATCCCTAATTCCAGACCATAGATCCAGTCTGGTGTGAGTTATAACAGCGATGCATTTACTTAAATGAAAGTAGAGTGACAAATCAGGCAATTGAAGAGTGAAGGCAGTCAGGTATCCATATACTACATAATCTGCGTGGCATAATCAGGCTCTAAGCGTTTATGCAAGTGAGGCATCCGACCTTGTCCTTCTCCCTGTCTCTGCGGTCCTTCTCCCGGTGGTCGGGCGAGTGTTGGTCCTTCGACGCGGGCGTGGCCGGCGCCGCCCACGACGACGACGGGGTCGCGTTCGAACGACGCTCCGACTTTATCATCAAGGTCTACTTTATTTCTTACACATTCATGTAACGTTGCATTAATATAGGAGCAACTAAGGACCTGTTTCGACACCTCTGAGTAAGTTTCCGGTGATTACTTGGCAGATAACTTAGTTGTGTAAGTGGGAACCGTGAGAAAAATTCAGACATTGTGAAACAGGTGATGACTGAACATTGAAAAATAAAGTGACAATATAGTTCAGTGCGTCACATCGTTGTATTCGTCAAATTTGGAGCTACGCCTGAAATCTACAATATATGATGATGATTTTTTTGGAACTGTTATTAAATCAATTATATTAAACGGTTTTTAAACGATTAAATTAAATTTGAATAAAGAAATTTTGTCACAACTCAAGCAAAATTTATAATTTCCAATACCAAAATATGACAGAAAAAAATTCAGGGATGCTATTGAACAATATACAGTTTTCAATGATTATTTTATAATGAATTATGAAACACTACTTGATATGAACGAGATAAGCGATTATGAATGTATGTTCAAATTGAAGTTTATGATGAAACAATGAAAACCGCGCTATAAGCCCTGGAGCTGTTAGTATTCATATACACACGGTTATGACGTCATCAAACGACACACAACTCATTTTATATACAATTTTAAAGCAGTCGCTATGCTTTTTAAAAACATGTGAACTCTTTTAGTTAATCTAAAATTTTGTATATTCGGATCTATAAAACAAAACGTGCCGATAGATATTCTCGATTTTATCGATCGTAGCTATCGCCTGTTACTTAATTATCGATAAATATCAGGTTAAAATCGATCACTTTTTGAATTATTTATCGATAAAATCAATCGAAGAAAACAGGGTGTCCATTCTGACATTTACACATTCAATCAATTCTATTTGATCACCCGTATCGATCGTAAGAAATCGAGAAAATCTAGGCACCTAGAGGCACTTTATATTTTTCAGTCAATACTTTTTTTGTATGAGCTTTAATTTTATAGTTTTTAACTCACGTGAGAGTGGTGGTGTGAGGAGTGGTGCGGATGCCGCCAGTCTCCCCACCACACGCTGCTGCCGCCCGGCGCTGCGCCCGCCGTGTAGCCGTACCCATAGCTGCGAGAACATACCATACTTTTTTACTTTCTATGCTTTACAAACAGTATTCTTCTCGTGTTGAAACCAGCTAGCACTGAGTGAGTTTGCTGAAGTATCGTCAAATCTTATATATAAAATTCTCAAGTCACAATGTTCGTTCCCGTACTCCTCCGAAACGGCTTGACCGATTCTCATGAAATTTTGTGAGCATATTGAGTAGGTCTGAGAATCGGCTAACATCTATTTTTCATACCCCTAAGTGGGTAGGGTAGGGTAAGGTAGGGTAGGTAGGGTAGGTAGGGTAGGGTAGGGTAGGTAGGGTAGGTAGGGTAGGTAGGGTAGGTAGGGTAGGGTAGGTAGTAAGGGTAGGGTAGGTAGGGTAGGTAGTGTAGGGTTGTTAGGGTAGGGTAGGTAGGGTAGGGTAGGTAGTTAGGGTAGGGTAGGTAGGGTAGGTAGTGTAGGGTTGTTAGGGTAGGGTAGGTAGGGTAGATGAATGTTTGGTGTTTTTATGGCAAAACAAAGTTTGCCGGGTCAGCTAGTAACTAGATAATATTGGTTTGCAATTCAAACCCCTGGTCATACTGAGGCTCGTTGGATGTTTGTGACCTCCTAATCACGTATTATAGGAGTTTACACGACTATTCACGCCAGAATGAACAACTTCATAAAAGTTAGTTAATGGTAAATTGAGTTTTTATTGCTTTTGATGTCATGGTATTGTGACTAAGGGGTCTTAGGGCGATTACGCACCATCCGATTCGTGTCCGTGAAATTACGGTTTAGAAGTAGTCGTAGTACTTCTTGTAGGGAAGCTTACGCAATACATCCGAACTCTACTCGTCATAGAATCAGAACTTTATTTGTAAAACATAGGTTACACAGCAGTGTGTGGCGTTTTACAACATTAAATAGACTCTCTATGTTTTGCCATGTGGCGTACAAATATGATTTGCAATATCAAATACAATTGATTACTGTTACAATAAAATGATTACTTGAATATACACATTTCCGAATAATCATAATAATTCAACAATTAAAAGCATCTCCATAATTTCAATAATTAAATTCTACAGTACAAGTCAATTAGTTAAGTATCCAAATGTTACATGTTAAATGATAATCAATCCAATAAAAAACACAAATTTAAACAATAATACCGAGTGGTCAATAATAATAAAAACAAAACCGGTCAAGTGCGTGTCGGGCCACGCGCTGTAATAGGGTTCCGAAGTTGTATAATAATACGGACTAAAAAGAGGGTTTTGTTGTTGTTACATGAACATTAGAACGTATTCAGCGGCTCACAAAGTCTAAAAACGGGCCCACATAGGATGATGATTTTTTTTTAATCTATATTCTCGCGTTTGACCACTATCTCGCCTGATGGTAAGCGATGATGTGGTCTACGGTGAAGCACGCTTGCCTAGATGTAATCTATTCACTCTTGACTTAACTTGTCACTGCAGAAGCAGTTATAAAATCCAACTTCGCAACTGAAGTTAGTAAAATATTATCTATTTGAGTACCACCGCGAGTGCAAATTGCAAAGGGAGCCGATACGAGCGCGCGTAAGAGCCACGGGGTATAGTTCGTTCCTGGATCCTTGCGTGCACGCTCCTTGTTTATTTCTCTTTCGGAATTAGAAAAAAATCGTATGTATTCACGTCTAATCTCCTCTAATACCGCAGATTAGAGGTGAATCCTCTAATCTGCACTATTTCATTCTGGAAAGTTTTACGCTACTCAATTAGTCATGAAGTTGGGTCGAATATTGACTTTATAGAAGGATATCGACAAAAGAAAATTAGTAATTTGCTTCGAAATCGAATCTAATTTGACTTTACTTTTACGTTTTAATTACAAAACGTCGAAAATACTTCTGCACTAACACAAAATAGACTCCACCGCGCGCATGCCCCGTATGGACTACGTTCTGGTACTGCCAACGACTCCGGCCACTCCAATGCGTTATACGAGCTTAAACATTATTAATTTAGAAATCATTATTATTAAGGATGTTATGATTTTATTTTTGTATGTTTTTACATGGTTCATAAGCATATATTTACTATCTGTTTTACACAGCTAACAACGTTATTTAAGTAATTTTTCAATGGCATTTGTACAAAAATTAAGTTGGTCGACTATTACTCGTAAACTTGTAAAGCCTTGTTATCCGTGATAATTTTCCTTTTAATTTCGTTATATTTACTACTGCTGTAAATTTTTTCACATATCCAAGAGCAACCATTTCGCTGGCAGGGGGGGGGGGACACACACTTGACTCTAACATAAATTTGCAACTTAAAGATTAATTTTACGAAAACGGATTTCTGAATCGAAAAATGGTTTTAACAAACCCATAATATTTTTGAATGGCCTATCCAACGATACCCCACACTATGGCTATAGATGAGAAAAAACAATACATCCCCACTTTACGTCTATGGGAGGTACCCAATAAAAAATTATTTTTCATGATTTTATGTTATCACTTTGTCGGAATTATTAATATGTAGGTACATGCCAAATTATAGCATTCTAGTACTTAGATTCTCTGAGCTAAGCTGCGGACGGACAGACGGACAGAGCAAACCTATAAGGGTTGTTGACTTCGGAACCCTAAAAATGTAGTCAAAGAGCATAAAATAAGATGTCAAAATAAATTATTATAAAAAAGATGTAATAATACTCAGAAATGCCAATAATTCAAAAACAAAATATATAAATCTGTCATAATACAGAACATTTTGAACTCGTACGTAACTCAAATCACGGACACGAATGTGTAGTGCGTAACCGCCCTTATTCATAAAAATCTCATAACTGTTCAACAGACTCTTAATTCAAAGTAGTTTAATTAATTTTTAGGACTAATACTGTACAATTGTAGGCAATCCCTGAACCAGTATGAGACCCAGTGTTACCTCTGTTGGTAGTACGGATCGTAGGGTATAGCTGCCGGGGGCGGATGCGCTGTGTGCGGGGTGTAGGGCACCTCGGTGGCGTGGCTGGAGCCCGCGTACGGCGTCTCGCTCGCCTCGCTAGTGCTCCGCGCGTACCGCTCTGCACGATACCTTTCTCTGGAACACAAACTTACATTTAAAGACACGTCGTATTACACACGCGCGATCTAGCAGCGTGTGTAATGGCTATGCTCAACTTGAAAATCACAAAAACGCGCGTTGACAGTTCATATAAAAAATACTGTATGCTTAAACTAGACCCTGAGAGTTGGGCAACAATTAAAAAAGGAACAAGATGGATGCAAGAACTAGGAAGCATGTTATATATTATATAGGGCCAAGTAAAATATTTTTTTATCATTCTTTGATATTTTATGCAACACAAATCGTAATAGAAATACTAACTACCAATCAAAATAAAATAAATAAACAAAAATACAAATTACATCACCAATATAACACATCCTGATAAAAGGAACCAAATGGAATCGAAAATAAAATATATAAATAAAGGAATTTCACGCTGTATACAAGCGAGTAGAATAATACTATAAAACACTCCATACACAAAACAAAAAGTGTTAGTACCTTCGACGACATTTCCGCTTGCATCGTTTGCTTGTGAAATAGTAAGAAATATTAATATAGGACATTAAATGATGTTAGATTTTGTTATTACATGATATTATTAATCTCCACTCAAGGAATACTTTTTCTAAAGTCAATGATGTATACAAGTCATCCTCTTCTGCATTTACATTCTCTTTTTTGAACAGTCTTGATACTTCTCAATCTAATTTACCAAGTATTGTATGTAACAGAAGTACCAAAACAGTAGGTATTGAGACCTGAGTAGGAAACTCTGGAGGCCTACTATGACGTCTTAAAATCATCATAATTCCGGAGTGAAAGAGAGACGGACCAAAACAAGAGTGCTAGTACTATCCCTTTTTTACAACCCAATCATGATGACATTGGCACTTCGTGATACGGCCCCAGATCTCAATACATGTTTCAAATACCTATTCTCGCGTTGGATATGTTATATAGTAGTCCCAGCGGATCTTTGTGGCTCACAACCATTGTGCAAGAAACATTTGTCATCGAGTATACTGCATAGAGTAAGCGAGGTAGGACGATGCAAGAAACGAAAGCGAGTGAAAGAGACAGTTATACAATGCTATCTTCACCTTCAACATTAACGCAAATATATCTATTTTTCTTGCAGTCAATTCAGAGATACAAAGATCCGCTGTGAGTATTACATTTACCTCTTCACACGACAAAGGCAATACATTTTTTTTTTTGTGGTAGATCATCCAATGACTTCTCCCGCTCTGGGTGAAGCGGGAGGGCGTGTAAGACTTTTACTGACTAAAACCCACCCGTGTTCCTTCAGTAAGGAAAGTCAATACCTAAGCTATAAACTACAATCTTAATATATATATTTCTTGTGTGCGTGTGTATGTGACTGAACTCCTCCTAAACGACTGGACCGATTTTGATGAAATTTTTTGTGTGTGTTCGTGGAGATTCGAGAATGGTTTAGATTTACAAAAAAAAAAAAATGGAAAATTAGGGTAGGGTAGGTAGGGTAGGGTAGGGTAGGTAGGGTAGGGTAGGTAGGGTAGGTAGGGTAGGGTAGGTAGGGTAGGGTAGGTAGGGTAAGTAGGGTAGGTAGGGTAAGTAGGGTAGGTAGGGTAGGGTAGGGTAGGTAGGGTAGGGTAGGGTAGGTAGGGTAGATGCATATTAGGTGTTTTTATGGCAAAACATAGTTTGCCGGGTCAGCTAGTAATAGTATAATTCTCCTGCTTTTATCCCCATTTATTTGGAGTAATTGTAACATTCGGACTCCCGCCACCCTCACCAGGTCACCTTTCCACTTGGTGGAATGCCTTCTAACGAAGCACTACAGAACTTTTCGGGCCCATCGACCATACGTTCTGCGAGCAATGCGCACGGGTCGGTCAATGAGGCGACGCGTGGGGGAGGCATATGTCCAGCAGTGGACATCTTTCGGCTGATATGATGATTATTGTAACATGTCTTCTTGTACTACAATTCTCTATTAGTCGTCATGTCACTAGTCACTTCATCTTTCACATTCCAGTTCCCAAGTTTTTTATTACCTTGCCCTACTGTAACAGCTATCCCCATTCATATAGCCTAAGATCCGACTGCAGATATCTGATCGAATCGGGGTATTTGATTAAACGGCCAGATGCGACCAGGCAACCCTGCAGTAATCTATTCTACTATCAAGAATCATTAATAAAAAACAAGTTTCATCAATAACTAAAATCTGCAGATTTTTGCAGTGCGATCTCATACTACACAAAGTTCAAAATAAACGAATAAAAGCGTGTTAAAAAAAGCAGTAATTACCGTTCTCCCCCTCTCTCCCGGTCTCTGTCTTTGTCCCTTTCTCTTTCGCTGCGGCTGCGGTGCCGGTGTCGGTACTCTCTCTCATCGTCCGACCATCGCGTGTTGCTGTCACTGTGCGGCGCCACGACATGTTCTACTGGCTCCTTGTAGCGGGGATACGGCTCCTTGAAATTGTACCACGAGTAAGACATATTGATTGAATAGCTTCTGCCAGCGGCTTCGCCCGCGTGAATATCGAAAATTATCGCAAGGGAACATATTCCAGGGATAAAAAGTATCCTATGTGCTATTCCAGGCTATAATCTATATCTGTGCAAAATTTCATCCAGATCCGTCTAGCCGTTTGAGCGTGAAGAAGTAACAAACATACAAACTTTCACCTTTATAATATTATTAGTGTTGATATTAGTGTGATGGAATATTGAGATAATTCAAGTATTTTTTGCAATCTAACCAACTCATCAAATTTGTTAAAATAACTGTTTACGCTAATTTAATACAACATAGAACTGTGTGGCATGTGCCTTGGAGTGTCCTGGACATTCTTATTTAAATTTTTTAATTAAAGATTTGTTACTCATTGAACAATTATATGTTAATTCATGAGATATAAATCTATACTTCTATACTAATAATATTATAAAGAGGAAAGATTTCTTTGTTTGTTTGTACCGAATAGGCTCCGAAATTACTGGACCGATTTAAAAAATTCTTTCACCAATAGAAAGCTTCATTATTCCTGAGTGACATAGGCTAGTTTTTAAACCCGAAAATGGGTCTTGTGGGGTGGGCCACGGGAGCTAGGCCGCAGGGAACAGCTAGCGATTTATAAACCAGAATCATCTAACAGTTAGATAAATCTAACGTGCGTCGTTAATTAGTTAGATTCTAACTAATTACCGACGCACGGTGATCATAATTTATCATTTAAATAGGTGTATAAAATTTAATTTACTGATGTTGACGGCAGGATTGGAAAAAATACTAATTAATCATGGTTTTTTTATTGTATCAGTTTTACTCTATTTTTAGATTTACCCAGTGGTTAAGTAATTGTTTGGGGCAATAGCTTCTTCCAGTTGCTGTGGAAAGAATGATTTCCATCTTTGGAATTGTTCATAGTAAATTAAGAAACCGACTGGGAATTGAAAATGCTGGCAACTAGTTTATTTGTTCAAGCATTATAATAATGATATTGATTTCACATATGTAAAAGACAGTCTTTAACATATAATCTCTAAATCTGTTTTTATATTGATTTCTAAGAAAGAAAGTAAAAAATAAACACATTTGATTAAATCATGATTTAAATCAAAATGATTTAATCGTCCTAACCCTGGTTGACGGTAGATGAAAGAACATATAATTGGCATAATGATTCTTTAATAAATTATTATAGTAGAGTAAGTAGTCAATAAGATATGGTACGATAGTAAAATACGAGACGATTTTCATTTATTGTTTAATTTACAGGCAATACGTGCGTCGTGCTAATGAGTAAATGTGTACGAGGATTTATCAAAAGGAAGTGAATAAGAAAATACCGCGGATTAATAAAGGGGTTAAAATTTACATTATGGGCCGTTGATTTATGGCACGGCAAGGGGGGGTAAATTTTATCCAATAAAGGTAATAGCTTCCTTTTGGCATATTTTTTATGTACAATAATCAATTCAGTAACATAAGGAAAAAAAAATTTCGAGAAAATAATTTTTCCCGTTAAAAATCAACGTATTTATTTATTATTGCTCGTAAGTTTTCTTCTTCCTATTTAAAAAAAAACGTTGCCCCACACTAGGAATTTCTTCCTGTATCGTGGGTGCGTCTACAAACATATAAACTCACATATACAACACCCAGAGCCGGAACAACTATCTGTAGGTCATACAAATATTTGTTCCGTACGGGAATCAAACACGCGACACGCAGCGCAGCAGTCAATCGCTCAACCACTGCGCCAACCGTGCGCCCAACCGTGCGTGTGTGTGTTTGGGATACATATTGAAACATATTGATTCCAATATAAGTATCAGGTATCCAAATAAAACAGTTATTTTTCAAAGATTTGCTAATTAAATTGAAAAACAAAAAATAACATTATTTTAGACGATAAAAATACATGAATTTCTTTTCAATATTTGTACTGATTTGGTTCAAAACATGCTAAAAAAAGCTATAGGTACTCCAGCCATTTTTTAGGGTTCCGTACCCAAAGGGTAAAAACGGGACCCTATTACTGAGACTTCGCGGTCCGTCTGTCTGTCTGTCACCAGGCTGTATCTCATGAACCGTGATAGTTACACAGTTGAAATTTTCAGAGATGATGTATTTCTGTTGCCGCTATAACAACAAATACTAAAAACAGAATAAAATAAATATCTAAGTAGGGCTCCCATACAACAAACGTGATTTTATTGCCGTTTTTTGCGATAATGGTACGGAACCCTTCTTGCGCGAGTCCGACTCGCACTTGGCCGGTTTTTTGATACAATGTTTAAAATTTTTTTGGGCTAACCTTTACACAACAACAAAAATAAAACAAATTCGATCTAGAATGTTGTATCTGTTGTACATCGATATAACTGAGTTAGTACAGTCCAAGATCATAGGACCAGAAGATTACATTAGAGCAAACCTAAATAAAATGATCACCCCTGCTGTCAGTTGATTAAGCTCAGTGCTTTGTTAGTAAATATTGTACCTTAATCATAGCCAGAGTTATAGTACCCTCATTAATACACTCTTTTTTTCTTATTCACTTCTGTTTGATAGATCTCATATTCATTAGTGCACACATTTTTCACATAACTTAATCAATAACTTATAACCATACTAAGTTGTTACTTTGTAACCGTATATCTTATTAACTATTTATCCTACAATAATACCATTAGGTTAGGTTAGATTAAAATGGGCTGGTTTCTGCAACTACCATTATAGAAGCTTAAATATGCCGTATATTGCCTTATGACTGATGACATATATTTTATTAACTTGACTACCAACAACATCAGTAACTTGAATTACCTACACATAAACAATTAATTTTGATCACATCACTTTGCGATGGAGGGTAAGTTTGGTAATCTGTAATACAGGTTTTACTTACAACAAAAGAACAGACGTCTCTATGAAGTGTTACTTTGTCTCTCTATTGTGTGTTATACGTAATGAGAGATTTATGAAGAATTTCTTTTTAAACAGCAATGAGAACAATGGAGGATTTAAATTAGTTCACTTTTCTAGGCATAAAAGTTATGGCATGACAAGGAATCAGTGTTTATTAAACTTGTAAGCAAGGTATCCTGATGCAGGAATCCAGTCTCACCACACTGAGAGGTATTTAAAATGAAAAAATCTAAAGATTTTATTCTGGTAATTTCCTGCTGACGCTACAGATGATTTTAACACTATTACAACTTTCAGCCTATAGGTATAGTACTAACAAATACCTTTTTTCTGCTTGTTCTCAATTAAACTAATTACGCAATAATCATGACAAAATAAAAATTACTTACTTTTTCAGTAATTTTAGTTTCCTCTAATCTCTTGCTGAGTGTAGGATCTACCTTAGGTGGCCTAACTTCCTCAACTATAACCGGAGGCAGTTTAGTGATGATTGGAGGAGCCACCAGCTGGGACTTCTTATCAACAGTCTTATTTTCAAACATTTCCTGGCATTTCTTGCCAAAAGCATCATGGAAGACTTCAAGCACCTGCAAGCAGATAATAAAGTAAGATGAATAAGTTTATTTATTCCAAAACTTCAAAAAAAAGGAAACAAGAACTGTGTTCCAATTAAAAATAATTTTCTTGCAATTTAGTTAGAATTTAAAATATATACACTTACCTGGCCCATAACTGATTTTCCATTATATTTTTCTACACATAGCTTTGAATATTTTACATCTTGAAACACTACTCTTGCAAATCCCAAATGTCTGTTTGTGATTGGATGGAAGAATATCGTCAATTCCTCGGATGGGCCAATTTTATTCATCATATCCGCCAAGAATGCTTTATCAATGTTGTCATTTAAATTTCCTATAGTAATTTCTAGCTGTGGAGGTATTCCTACATAATTTTTATCTATTTTAAACCTGAAAATAACATTGAATGATTATACACTTTGAAATTCCCGCTACACACAAGATGTCAAACCAACATGTAATGTTGGCACTACTGTAACTGAAGCTATAATAAAAACAAAGAAGAATTTAACCAAAATCTCAATTCTTAACTAAATACTTCCAATTAATTCAAGTATTTATCACTTTATAGGGTAAAATTTTAAGTAAAGGAGAATATAACATGGCCAAATTATATGTAAACAACCTTTGGTAATCACCGAGATACCAAGCAATATTTCTGGTTATTAGTTACAATTATAGTGAATTCAGCACATTGGAAACCATTTCTAAATAATTATTAGTTGCCATACAATGATATTAACACAATACATCAGTTCTTCTAGCATGTAAGTTTGATTGTAAGGTATTATGGGTATGTCAATAAGAATGCTTGTAAATACAACAGATCGGTTTGAGTACCTAGGGACAGGCAGGTCAGCTGGTTCTAGCCTATTCCACATTCTTGAGAGCTGGGACCGAGGGTCTCTGCATTGTACTGGTGGATAAGTTGTATCTCCAGGAACAGTACCATCATATCTATACACTTTTGCTCCTCCCTTCACCAGGAATGGATCCATGAGCAGTTTGTAGTTTTTGGGCGCTTTATGAAGCACCACATTGTGAGCTGGAGTTTTATGCTCCATTCCTCCATTCATTCTGCAAGACAAAACAGAAAAATGTTTTATAAAACATAACCTCTTCTTTTACAATAAATCAACAACTCTTCGCAAAGATCAACAATAGGTGCCAGACCAAGATACCAGCGTCAGGAAAAAACTGGATAAACATGAAAAAGTACATTTTTTACATTAGAACGAACCTGAAATGTTTATAAAACAATATGTTAAGAAATCGAATAGTTTCCAATTGTATGCCGAATACTGGCAGTATGAAGCAATATCATTTTAAACCTTGTGCAAACTCGATTTCTTATATTACAATAACCATAGCTGCAATGAGAATTTCACTAATTTAACACCACAATATCGAATTATAAAATAATTTTCTACAGCAAGCTCTCTCCATGGTGACGACCAGTTCAGAGCTGACGAGTGGGTAAAAATATACTCACATTCTATCCTTCCACTTTAGGTGCAATCAACACATTTAATAACTTAAAGTATAATACAATATTTAATAACTGTATTTTTATTTATATTTTAGAAAAACATTAAAATAAAATATTCAGTTGACTACTGGCACAATGTTTATCCATAAAGTATGCGTCTATACAGCTACTATTTCTACGCGTTGTTACGTCAAAAACTTCATACTTCATAGGCAGGTTTTAGTACCGTTACGTTGCCAACTTGTTTAATGTCATTGTCATTATTATTTTTTACAGCTCGTTATTGCCATTTCGTAAAACTAAATCAGTTTTTTATAATTCCCCAGAACTATTCGCTTGTATTTTATAATAAAGGTATTGTAATTGTATTGGTTAGTACCAATATAAGTCAGATCAATTGTAGTTTTACCAACAAAAGCGTGAAACGAGACAAAAGTGATATAATCAATATTTTGATGGTGTAGTTATTTATACTAGCAACATTGCAATACTTGCTATCGGTCGTTGCATCATCGATTTAGGTAATTTTTCGCAAAAAAATATATTTCTAGCTTGGAAATAAGTGATCTATTGAATTCTATTGTTACATTTTGCGTATCGTCATCTGTTGAAACTTGTGTTATTCAGTGAATCTCGATTTCAGGCAAAATGTCCGAGAAAAAAATTATTCCTGTGGTCAAGGCTGAGGAAGAGGCAGCCGAGGAGGAAGAATTGGTTGACCCTCAGACTCAACTAAGGGTAAGTTTGTCCTCATTCTTTACTCACATATTATGTAAGATATTCTGGAATCTGCTTCATTTGGAATGATTAAGATCACACTCATAACATAACCTCATTGAGTGGAAGAACCCATGTCTGCCATTTAGCTGAAGACTTTTCCTGTTAGCTAGCGATACTGAAAGATGGTAGGTATATGTTTGATCCAGTTATTCTCCTATTGTTTTAAATAAATTAATAAGCCCAGCCTGGTACTGGCCTGGACTGTCTTTGCCACTTCAGGGCAAAGGGGTCTTCTCCTACAAAGGCCTGAACATTAATCACCACGCTTGTTCAAGGCAGGTTGTTGATTTTAGACTTATGTTAACTGTAAGCCCAGGTGTCCTCACGATGTTTTCTTTCACCAATGTCACCAATGTTCAAGTTATACATAGAAAGTACATATGAACTCAAAAAAATAATTCTCAAAATATGTTTTTTTAAATAAAATTTACATGTTTACATCAGTACAGTATGGTAACTATTTTTCCATGTTTCTTCTTGTGAAGTGAGGGCTTCATTTTTGTATGCCTTAATCAAAGAACTCGCCCGCCAATTCTTGCCCACTTGTTCACCTCCCCCTTCATTTCCTCGTCAGTTAATGGTTTTTGCCTACCTATGTGCAACTGGGAGGTCAATAGTTGATAATCTGAAGGCACCAGGTCAGAGTACTTCTTAGGGTGGTTCAAAACATGCCTTCCAAAAGATACAAAGTAAATTGCTTTGTTGTGTTCGCCATGAGGGGTCGGCCGATTGTCGAGGAGAAGGTAGACTCCCTTCTGCAGCAGTCCCATCCTCTTATTCTGAATTGCCTTTCTCAGTTTATTTTAAGGTTTCACAATATCCAGAGGCATTGATGGTTTCACACAGAAGTAAAAATTCAAACAAAATTATCCCTTTGTGGTCCCAAAACACGAATGCCATGTTCTTTTTTTGCCAAAATCGTGGTTTTGAAGTTTTTGGCTAAGGGTGATGAGGTGTAATGCCATTGGGAGGATTGTCTTTTTGTTTCAGGGGTATAGTAAATAACCCAAACTTCGCCTCCTGTAACAATAAAGTGCAGAAAATCACCACCTTCAAGTTTATATTGCTCCAAAAAGTTTGCGAATGCTGCGAATTTTGCACTTGGCGGCAGATCCTATCGACATGGTTTACAGGACATGCTGTGACAGCAGTTTTAGTCGTATTAAAGAGATCTTGGGCTCGTTGGATATAGAGGAGCTATCCTACACGGCAGTGTGACCAACATAGCAAAAAACCATTCTGTCTGCCCGTGAGGGCTCTAGTACTGTTACTTTCTGAACAAGAATCATACAGTAGCATTTACTTACCCTACTACAACACCTCCAAGTTACTGTCCAAGTCATTTATTTGGTGTTGTGCTTTACAATCTATTGTCAAACTGGTTGATAAATATGACACAGATATTCTTCTGGTTTACATTTCAGTTGTTAAAAAATCCCACCAACCCAACGCAACAGTTTGATATTAAAGTTATCAAGACTTGTTATTTCAATGTGGGTAAACTAAATCCGTACTAAAACACAGGATACCAGCTGTCTATCTGTTATTCTGCACCTGAGTCCGGATACATTTACTTTGAAAGTAAGAAAGAAGGAAATAGGGAACTTTGGAGCTTGTATTTGTGTGTAATACCAACACAGTTCAATTCAAATAAAAATTATAAAGTTGCCAAAAATCTATTTTCTATTCTGTTAAAAATTGTCTCAGTTTTAGGGTATATTATTATTTTTCCATATTATAACAACTGTGGATGCCATAGAGTCATACAGAATATAAAACAATTGTTTTTCTTTTTTAGAGACAATGTTTAAATGCTCAGAACATGCTCACAAGAAACGTAAAGGTTTTATTTTACATTGATTGATTTCACTAAAGTTGATGTAAATTAATTCATTTTAGTTAGCTATTGTAGCTTTGATCATAGTGCCTATGTAATTCTCCATTGTCAACAAGTTTTATTTCTCTTAGGAGTATCTCATTATATAGGAGAACAATGTAGTTGTATAAATTCATGACGTATTTGAAACAAAAATGCTAACATGACACATGTAATTACAGGAGTCGTGTGCACAGAAGCCAGATGCCCAGAACCACTGGGCCAAGTACCAAGAGTGCAATGACCGCGTCAACTCCCGTTCCCAAACCGCTGAGACCTGCGAGGAGGAACTCATTGACTACCTGCATGTCCTCGACCACTGCGTAACTAAGGACCTCTTTAAGAGGCTAAAGTAACTTAATTTTAATTTCCTACCCTGAACAGCTGTACCAAATACCCAATCTAATGTTTACGTAATAATTGTTTTCATAGAACTTGCTGGTACAAAGGGTAGATGTAGTTTTAGCAAATTATTTATGTACCACATGTGAAGATCGAAGAGTTGAAGTTTACTGTTTATTTGTAAATAAATAATCGCCGTTATTTTTCGTGTTTTATTTACCAAATGTAATATAAACCTTAACATTAACTATAACGAACAATAAAAAGCATTTTGCATTGCATATAATATTTTTTATTACAGCAAATATAAAATTTTGGAAAAGAAATAATAATTTCGTAGATATAAAAAAAATCTCGTTTAAGAAATTTTGCTCTTTAACATCACAAGTAAAATGGCACTCAATAAAAAAGGTGTTTTAATAACATTATACAGAGTGTATTTCCATAAACCCGTGTACAATAATCGGAATGTCAAAACAAATGCCAAATACATAATAAAAATAAAATTTAACCTTTACAAAATGTAAACATTATATTATAATAGGCGTCTTATCCTAAGTGATAAAAGAATACATTTCAGTTACTATAAAATACCTACAGCTAAAATAATGAAAATTGACTTTAAAAGTACGAAATGCATTGATATTTTAATAAAAGAACTTGTTTATAATGATCACACAGAAAAGGTTGCAAATAACACAAAGGGTACATTTGCGAAACTAAATTATTTACCATTGTCACAGATAATATAATACTAGCATACAGATACCTCATCCCATACAAAGAAACCGTGCCGACGTAACTAGCGTTTTTCGACTGCTTATTCTGGCAATTTTTTGTACATCGTACGCATTCGGTTCTGTTTCACGGTGATAGATAGATGGTGTTAGCAGCGAAGGTTCGAGAATGTTTTTTTCTTTAAATACAGTGAAGGTTTGTTTTCTAGTATTTATTTGCACGTTTTTACAGTTTTTTTGCACCAAAATGTGTTAAAATGCAAACTTTAACAATCGAGTGGAACGCCTCATAAATTAAAAAATGCGCCATCTATTGGCATCAATTTTAAATGATCTGTCTAATAATCTTTGAAATGTGAATTAAGAGCCCAATATTCCATAATTTTGTAATTAGGAGAGTTGATTAAACAAGAACATACAATTTAGTGTTCAATTCCAGAAAATGTTAATTTTACGCACATTCAATAACAGATAGGGGGATACCGAGGTGCATATCGCGCCATCTAGTGAGATTTATTTGAACCAAATTTTCTTTCTTAGCAATGAGACCCCGTGCCATTGTGAACATTCCTTTGGAATAAAATAGGTGTGGACATTGTAGACATTGCAGAATAAAAAGCCCATACTCTGAAAAACAATATATCACGGGAAGGACACGGTCTGTGTTGTGTGTAGAAATGTGAGGGTAGAGGAAGAATTTTCTGCCCCAACGGAGCCAGTACACCGAGACACCAGTCTACCCGGGACCACGGTCGTTGCAACACGGCCGAAACGTCGGGTGAAATAGGTAAATAAATAATCTAAATCATCGCGTTAAATTCCCGTGATATATTGTTTTTCAATTATGAAATGCGAAAGTTTTAAAGTTAATATAAGCCCATACTCTATTAAGTATTTTTACATTAGGACAAAAATATACATGTGTGTCATACAAGTTTGCAATTAACATTCATGCCACCGTGGCAATTATCAATCAAAAGTTACAATAGCATACAAGCTATTTGCACATTTTATGCAAGTTACAGGCATGTGTATTTTCGTACTAAGAATGTTCCCAAGGATATTTAATGTGTGAACATCGTAAACGTTATAAAATTTCAACAATAATATCTAACAATACAATATAATAACCAATTTATATTAAAGCTAGAATTGTCGGAAACAAAAGCACAGAAAACTTTGGCATAATTTTGTAAAACGAAACGAAATATTTACCAAGATGTGTCGTAACAAACGTGGAGGCACTATTTTAAGCAAATTTTTTGTGTTTCTTTTTTTAATATCTAATGGACGCGCTCTTGGCTTGTATAGATTACATTCTAGGCATTAATAGTAGAGTATACTTCGCATCGAAACGTTAACTGTGACCTTATAAGCTTAACTAAATCACATTGTATCTCATAACAATGCTGCAGTAGAATAACATATTGCTATCTAGCCCCTAACAGACAAAGAGTCACTTCAAGTCTGTGTCTAACATTAAAATGTCAATTTATGAGAAAGGAAATGCCTAGGCATTTATGTATAGTTACTACTTAGAATAATAAATTATGGGAAATTATATAAGAAGCAGGTAGAGATGATCTAGCCTCATGATCAAATTGAAGAGTTATTGCTTGTTCTAGTCACTGGGATGTAATGTATTATTTACGCAATACAAAACTATAAAATTTTACGTTTAGTCGGACGACTAGCCGAGTTTGAGAATCGCGTACAACCGCGGATTGTGTGTATGAGACATCTAAGAGCCATACACACTTGTGACATCACACCCGATGCGACTTTACGGTTTCATTGGCTACATTTGATCACGTGATGGGATGTGGCCAATGAAAACGCGTTTACGGTCCTGTTTTTGTGCACTGCGTCCGTAGGGGAGGAATACGGATAGGTTCAGTGCACAACGCTTTTCCAATTCTTCAAGAGCGTACTCCGTCAGTACCGAACACGACACAGAGCGCACTGTGTCACTAACTCGCGCCCACTTGCAGGACGTTGAAGCAGATCTCGCACACGCGCTGCGGCTTGTTCATGCCGAACTTGAGGATCGGCACGTCTTGACTTGAGCATTTGTTGCACAGCATGCGGCCGCAGTGACGACTGGGGAAACATAATAATTAAAAGCTATACATAATCCTAAAAGGGAAATCATAATTTTTTTTAAAGTCATTTATTTTACATTTAACACGTCAAAACATATCATTTAGTGATGTTCTAATGCGTTACCGATTTGATTTAAATCATTACGGACGGAATGTAAACAAAATGTACATATCATTTAGTGATGTTCTAATGCGTTACCGATTTGATTTAAAACATTACGGACGGAATATAAACAAAATGTACAGTAAGGGAACGAATAGATTGAGTAATTTTCAAATGCATAACCTTTCTGTGGGTACACTACATAAATACGAAAAACTTTATTCCGTCAGTCACAAATACGAATTTCAAAATACCAAGTTTCATAATTCCGAATGGTTCAAAAATCCGAATATAACAACTGCGACTTATTATTACTCCTATTTTTATAATTCCTAAATTTCGATATTTCTAACGTTTATAATTAGGTATTATTCTCAAAATACCGAGTTTCAATAGATCGAATAACAACAAGTCCGACTTAATGATAATTCGAAACATCAAAAATACGAATTCCGATTATTAAAATACCGATTAATACAATTCCGAAATAAAAACGCCTTTTAAAACTATAGTACATTACTGCAGTGGCCAGCAAAAGAGGCATTGATGGACGAACGTGTAAATGTGGGCCGAAGCACACATACGTAAGTCCATCAATGCCTAGTTGCGGCCAAGGCTTGTATAGCACTTTTCTCAAATAATGCGCGGAAATTTAACTAAGTTGTACCTAGAAATCATTTTGTCAACATCAATGCCGAACAACATAGTTGTTCCCGCGATAAAGTGAATAATCAGCAATTTTTTCAATAAACAGCGTTCTATTTGCAAGCCAGTTCGAAATTTAAATAAAACCTTTGATAAGTTACCTCCTTGGTTGCCATGTTTCGGAGTAAAAGATCGTTCCATTTTTAAATAACACGACAGATATGAGTTTTCTATGTAATTTATTTGGCTGCTACATACGACAGATATGGATTTTCATACAACTTTTGCCGGCCGCTGCGCGCATGTATTTGGCCAGTACAGCAATTTCGATTTATCTCGAAGACGGTTTTCAAAATAATGCTCAAATTTTCAAGCATGTTTGAGAAAAACTACTTGTAAAGCAAGCACGCAGTAGGCATGCAGCGGGTTTGGGCGGCCCCACGCGAGCTTATCGTCGCAGATGGTTTTAACGCTCACCATCGCAGCCTCAACCGCGGCGGCAGGCCTTCAAACCACCTGCTCCTCAGCTCGCCGGCTGCCCCACCCTTCCGCGGGCTTAAATTACACTCTAGGGTAGGGCAGACAAGACTGCGTGAAGTCGGTTTTGCAGCGATTCGTTTCTGTCACTAAATTTTGTAGCACTACATGTTGACTTTTAGTTTATTCGAAGTATTAAAAATCGGAATGTCGTTTTTCGGACCGAGAACCCTTCGAGCATTTGATTCTTCGAATGTATAAAAATCGGAAAACTAACAAATCACATTTAGTCGTAAATTCGGTAAAATAAATATCGTGATTTTTAATAATAGACATTATAATTCTTAGGTATTATGAAATTAGGACTTCGAAAGACTTAGACTAGAAAAATCGGAACATCGAAATTCGGAATAAAATATTTCAGAGTATTTGGGTGTTCCCCTTTTCTGTACCTATATTTGTTGTTATACACGTGAAAATATTAGCGCGATACTGTACCAATGTTTATAAAAGTTTGCCTAAATGTAGACTTCCGAGCAAAGCGGATTCGGCGTCACTGACGTTCTGTCAGTGTCGCCGCAGCAGCTTTATCGTAGCAGCTTTGCTGGGAAGTCCACCTTTAAGGGTCAATTTATATATTTCTAGCGCAGAGTTGAAGCGTCAAATTCTTGCATCTTCACGAATGCGCGTCGTGCGGCTATCAACACAGACTCGGGCCAATTTCCGACACCCGAAGGTTCTTTAGTGGGCGCATGGATACACGAGAATGCGCGCGCACCAATCAGCGTTGTTCACGCGCAGACGCGCGAATGCCAAAGAATGCGCCCGTCTTTTTAAAATCTCAGAAGTAATGTGTGCGTTACGCTGTGGAGTTAAGGTTGAATTTGTCATGTTCAGTTTTGGATAGACGCTTCGGTGCGCTTCAACTCTGCGCTAGTATAAATTGACCCTTAGGTGTTTAAACTTTTTATCGTCCGATTATACATATGGGCTTGGGAGAATCACCCAGGTAAAAGGCCCTTTGCGAATTAACTACGCACTTGTTATCCATAATGATCTTTCTTTACAACCTACAACTCAATGACTCCTACAAGTTCTCCATCTGTTATGAAGTGGTAAAAGTGTATCATACCAGTGGTGTTTTCTCATGGTGAGCGTGAACTTGGTCCCGCACTCCTGGCACAGGTCGGACTCCGCCCACGGCGCCTCTGCTGGTAAGACGTCGAGGAGCCGATGCAGTAATTGTTTCGTTGCAACCTACACAACAATCATAAATTAAATTATTTAATTTTCGGTGACATGTTTCACAAGCTGTCCCGCACCGTAACTTTTGAAATACACGTAGGTAAGGTCGGTTTCAAAGTCCAGTGGCCTTATTGGCCGGCCGTTGCCCCCCTCTTTGCTCCGCTTTTCGCTGCACAGTGGAAAATTCATGAGACAGTGGGATGAGTGTTGGGACACTGCGCAGCGAAAAGCAAACTTCACATACGTTATTAAGTTTTAATCGGCCTGCAATACGGGACGGGCAGGCAGATGATCTGGATGGTTACTTACTTGATAATTAAATATAGATATCCCGTCCTTATTCTCTTGAGCGAGACACGCGCCAGCCTTCACTAGTACCCGGCACATTGCGCCCTGGCCGTTCATGTATGCTAGTAAGAGCGGAGTGTTACCCTACGAAAAAAAAAAAACATCAATATTGTAAGGCCATGATTATTTGTTGAGAATTTGCTGATATTTTTATGTCAGTTTTAGCTTTTATCCATGGAATATTATAAAAGTTTGACATTTTAGATTTATAGACTGAAATTTTCTTTTTCAATATTTGTATTAAAAAACTGACGAAAGATCAAAATTATTATCATAAAAAATATATCTGAAATCAAATACAAGATAGGTTTTAATAGTGTACCTGTAAGTCAGTCCTATTGATCGGGTACTGCGGCATAAACTCGAGGAATACTTCGCAGATCGTCGCTGCGTTATCCTTTTTGCACCAGCATAGCTCGTGCAGCGGATTTCTGCCTAATGAAGAAAAATAATTTTATATCATCAAATATTTAAAACTTAAACTAGGTTACCCTAGACGGATGTTCGACAGTCACCCAAAAATACTTCATGCATAACAGCACCTGCAACTACGGTCTTAGTGCGAGTTTATAACACACTCGATCAGTGAAAAATTTAATAATGAATTGTGGTTATGTTAACGCTATCGAGTAGGTTTATAGAGGTATGCGGAACAGGGTGTAAAGTCCCGCAACCATCAATGAAAAGGGAGAAACCTACGACCAGACGGATTTTGTGTCTGGTCCGGGAAACTGCCCGACGATTGTTGTCGGACTTTATATGTTCAAATAGCGCAGAAAACTGGTTGCGCGATGCAGGCCTTAAGGTGGAAACACATTATTAACACCCGACCCGACCCCACGCCACCCGACGCCTGCTGACGCGTTGAAGTACTAATCCATCCCATACATTTAGTATGGTCAGAGACACATAGTCAACACGCCATGTGACGACACGCAATCACACGCGACAACACCCAGTCGGTTTGGATCAGCGTGTTGCCGGGAGAGGGGGAAAACACGCGACCCGACGCTTCGCACACAGTGTGTCTCTATTAACACCCGACAACACGCGTCAGTCATGATCAGTGATGCCAACTTAAGGTAATTTACCCTAATTTAGAGTTAAGTTTCATTAGCACGGTAATTTTTAGGGTACAACCTCGGTGGGGTAATTTTTATGTTTATGCTTCAATAGAAATGATTGAGTCAAATTTGTAATAATGGACTTAAGTTTAAATATTTCCTTTGAACCCGCAATTTTCGGGGTTTATTAGGCAAGTATTTGGTATGGTACAAATCCCTAAATAACCAGATTGTTTTTAATGTTTTCAAATATTCTTATAGTAAAACTGGTCTGTAATCTAAACATATAAAAGAAGAAAGTGACTGACTGACTGACTGACTGACTCACTCACTGACCATCAACGCACAGGCCAAACGGCTGAAGCTTCAATCATGAAACTTGGCACGTAAGTTCCTTTGGTAGTGTAGGTGAGCACTAAGAAAGGATTTTTGGAAATTCCACCCCTAAGGGCGTGAAATAGGGGATGAAAGTTTGTATGAAAATCCGTCAGTTTTAAAGTCAGGATCTTCATATTTTGGGTTTTGGCTAAAGATTAAAAAATAATTTACACGTATCTCAGCGATTTTGAAGATTTCACCCGCATGAAGGTGAAATCGTCTAGAGACCTGAAATTTTGCAAATAGATACTTTATACTGTGCAGGCATCCACTAAGAAAGAATTTTTGTGAATTCCACCCCTAAGGAGGTGAAATAGGGGATGAAAGTTTGTATGAAAGTCGGTCAGTTTTGAAGTTAGGATCTTCGAATTTTGGGTTTGGGCTGAAGATTAAAATCTAACGCAATTTAAGGATTTTTAGGAATTCCATCCTTGGGGGGCGAATTGTGGGGGATAAAATGTTGTGTATAAAAGTCTTTCTTTTACAAAGGAAAAATAATTAAAATATTCTCAAGTCTTTAAATTTAAAGTCTGTTGGTAACTATAAAATGGCTCAACGCATAAATATAGGAATTAAATAGGGACGGGAAAATCTGCTTCGCCATAACAAGGCTATTAATAAGGCTCAAGGACAAACTCTGAAGTATGCTGGTGTAGATTTGAGGGAGAATTGCTTTTGCCATGGACAGGTCTATGTAGCGTGTTCACGTGTTAGCTCATCAAATAGTCTGGTGATAGTGGCGTCGACATCCAAAATGGTTTAAAATGTTATTATAAGGAAATACTTTAATTTAATTACTTACTTATGCTTATGATTACTTATTATTAGTCATTGATAAACACAGAAATAGTGATAGAGCGTATTGATGATAAAGTAGGTAAGTATAAGTCTGTCCTAAGAAACAATTTCGCATTACATAATTTTTTACTTTTTCTCTACATACTGTTAAAATGTGATAAGGAGAAGTATGTAGTATACGCGTGCGAAGCCGCGGGCAAAAGCTAGTTACATTATAGATTGTAATGTTTCGTCTTATGTATGATCTTGCATGAAATGTATCAAATATATTGATGGTACGGCGAGGGAAAGCATATTTAAAAAAAGAGATTTTTTTTCATTAAATTTAAAATCTAGGGTAAATTGAGATCAGACTTGGGATCAAACAAAAACGAGACCTGGCAATACTAGCGAAGCGTGTTGTAGCATCACGTGGGGTGTTGCATATGTGCACGGTACGCGTCGGGTGTCGACACGTCGGGTGGCGTGGGGTCGGGTCGGGTGTTAATAATGTGTTTCCACCTTTAATGTGACGTCACGTCATTAGTTCGTATGTGGCATCATAGATGCCGCTACAAGTATTCCAAGTAAGAACTCTGCCCTTAATTCAGAACTCGGGGTTCAGTCTGTTTCTTAAGCTTAATGTGGCATATTTCCCAGCATAAGTTACCTTTGAGGTTGGTAGCAGCGGCATCTATATCGGTGTCGGCTAGCAAGGCGCGCGCGGCGGCCGCGTGGCCCTCCCTCGCAGCCACGTGTAGTGCGTTGTCTCCCGCCGCGTCCACTGCGCCGTACTGCGCGCCGCCCGACACTAGTGCGGATACGATGGACTACTTACCTTTGAGGTTGGTAGCAGCGGCATCTATATCGGTGTCGGCTAGCAAGGCGCGCGCGGCGGCCGCGTGGCCCTCCCTCGCAGCCACGTGTAGTGCGTTGTCTCCCGCCGCGTCCACTGCGCCGTACTCCGCGCCGCCCGACACTAGTGCGGATACGATGGACTCGTGGCCTGCGCCCGCCGCTACGTGGAGGGCTGTGCGTCTGCAGGGAAGAGACAAATTAAAAAAACAGTGTGATACTTTTTTGTTTATTTGCAGCGAAAACTATGTAGTTGGTTTTAACTATATTTATGGTGAGTAGATTGCACTGAACCCACATAGATCATCCTGAGCGTCGAACATAACACCGTCCACGGAATGTCCAAAATAAAATAAAGCTGTACCGTCAGCGTACAACGATACATCGCCTTTTAGTCCCAACTTCATGAATATTGTTGATGTAAATCAGGAATAATAAGGGTCTCAAAATTGATCCCTGCCGAATGCCAAAATTTACGATTTTAGGACTACTTTGGGTTTCGTTAATCTTAACCACTTGGCAACAATTTGTCAGGTAGGATTAAAAAATATCAAGGGCACTACCAGTGACGCCAATGTCATTTATTTTATTTAATAACAGTGTGTGACTTATTGTGTCGAAGGCCTTTTTAGGTCTATGAAAATTCGTAATGCTTTTTGCTTTTTGACGACATTTAGTTTAATTTTTGTTATAAGATCTATTGTTGCAGAAAGTGTATTGGATTTTGGCCTAAAACCGTACTATTAGATGTTCATTGAGGCGGTTGTATAAAACACGTTCAAACATTTTAGATAAAACCGGCAAGACTGAAATGGGACGATCATTGCCGATTATTTCCATTTTTGAAAATGGGGCTGACCTTTGCAATTTTGGGGTTGTCGGGAAAGTTCCAAGCTCAATTTTTTATTTATACTTAGTTCGACTAGTATCAAGTCTTTTACGTATTTGATTGATTTTGTGTTTATATCCTCTAAGTCAGTGCTAGTGTTTAGTTTTAAAATTTCAATTATTTTAGCAATTTCATCTGTAGCGTATGGTCTTAATTGTGAGAGTGTGTCCAAGGTTCCAGATGCCTGTGCTCCTTTAGTGTGGGTTAAATTATTATGGTAATGATTGGGGATTTGACTAGCCAGAACTGATCCGATGTTTGAGAAAAATCATTGAAACACTCACAAATTTCAGTCTGATAAGTCAAAACTCCAGATGGTGTCAAGAGTTTACTTAGTGCTGGTGACTCTCTGATCTTGTTCCTAGAGAGATCATTTATAAGACTCCACATTTATTTTGGGTTTTTCTTGCATTGATTAAAAGCATTTTGGTAATAAGCATTTTTTGTTTGCTGTATAACTTGACTGACTTAATTTCTTTGATTAATAAATTTGTCCTGCAATAATTGATAAGATACATACTTGTGTGCATCCCGATCGTTGGGTCTGGCTCCAGCTAGCAGTAAACTCCTCAGTAAGACCTCATGTCCCGCCGCAGCCGCTAAGTGTAAGGGCGGCGCTAGTGAGGCGTCTTGCACGCGCGAGTTGACGTCCACTTCGACAGACAGTAAGAACATCACACTTTCCACGTCGCAGGTTTGGATCGCCACGTGGAGGAAGTTGCGGCCTTTTTTGTCAACCTGCAGATGATAAATAGAATAGTGTATAGCAATAGTACATTGTGATACAAGGGTGGAAAGTAAGTTATTGCAAACGAGCTGTCATTAACAAGCCCGAGCCGATTTATCCTCGCATAAAATCTATCCCATTTTATTCTATGTATGATAACTCCTTGCTACTAAACTTTTTTAAATTGGCTTATACATTTAAAACTCAACTGCAAAAATAATGATCGAGCTCGTAAAAAAAGTCACGACCGCGTAACAGAAAGATGCCTATGAAAAAGATTTAATTTTCGAATCATAATTATAGCCTCTGAAAGTACGCCATGTTTAACAACTGTATTGAAAATTCCATTTTGGGAAAGAAGATAGGCACTGCACTTCATGACTTCGGCAAAACGAAATGAAAATTGTCTATGAAATGGAATTGATATATCAAATTACCGACTTACTTTAAGAATCTTATGGCTTCATCTACAACCTCAATCAAGCTTAATTTTTAGAACTTTTATGACGTCGATAAAAAAACAATTACTATGTTTTGATACCGCTGCCCAAAACTGGCCGTAAATACAAAAAACAAGATTTATTGTTAGTAAAAAAAAATCCAAACCAAAACTTTTGTTATCTGAACTTATTTCGAGTCGTAAAAAGAAATTGAAAAAATATGGTTAAAAACTGACCTGTTCAGCAGCCGAGGGATTCTTCTCCAGTATAGCCTGCGCTGCTTTATTATTCCTCGCAGTAAGCGCAGCGGCGAAAGGCGACACTCCTCTATTGTCTCTGGCCGACAGTTCGATGCCTGGTTGAGACAGCAGCAGCGATATAATGCCCGCGTGTTGGTTCTCTATGGCTATGTGGAGAGGAGTCTTGCCTTCTGCGTCTTTTGAGTTTATGTTGGCGCCATGTTCTAGAAGTGTCTGTTGAAAAAAAGGAGTAATGAATAGTTGGCGTTCACTTATTTTAAGTCAGTTCCGTAAAACATATTGCATTCACCCGCCGATGCTATAATAGTAGTTTTTAGGGGTGCTGATAACGAAAATGAGATCAAAATAAAAATCCAAAAAGAAATTCAAGAAAAGTGCCTTATCATCGTGTTATTTATATTCGTGGTTTTGGGGATGCTGATGCCGAAAATGAGGTCAATATTAATATCCTAGATGGCGACTTCTTGGATACGAGTATATAATAACTGTATGACGTCGGTGCGCCCCCAGGTGCAGCACGACGAGTGCTACTCGTTGGCCACGTCGGCGCCTTCGCCCGCCTGCCCCAGGCGCCGCGGAGACTCCACGTTGTCACTCCCTCTCATATGACACTACAGTACCTGTATGACGTCGGTGAGCCCCCAGGTGCAGCACAGATGTAGCGGCGAGTGCTTCTCGTTGGCCACGTCAGCGCCCTCGCCCGCCGGCCCCAGGCGCCGCGGAGACTCCACGTCGCAGCCCGAGCGAATCAGGAACATGGCCAGGGATTCCTTGTTCTCGTCTATTGCTCTGGTGGAACATTAAAATAGATTTTAGAATGAATAATATTTTTCAAAAAAAAATAGTGTAGGCTACGTGGCGCCAGAAAAATTGCTCAACATTTTTATATAATTATTTTTCTTTACAAGAAAATAAGAGTTCTTGTTTTCGATCAATAATACACTAGATGACCGTAAGGGCTTCAAAAACGGGTCGAAAAATAAGAGCACAAATACGGTTGTGGTCATTTTTAAATTAGTATGGTCCAATCATAGGCAACATTAAGACGCCAAAATACCGCAGCGTGCTTTCAAAAATTGTGCCGTAGCACCGAGATTTTGGAAGAATTTTTTTTTTGTTAAATCGAATTAAATAGTAAATATGAATCAATTACTAAATATTATGATTGTTTGACCAAAGTTTGCGTCAACAACGCGCCAACTATTGTAACAAACATCGACTGTTCTGGATTTTGTAATTTAGACTTAAAACATACGTGTAAGATCATTTCACCAGCACATAATTATATTTTTATCATTGCATAACATATATTGTTTATTTTTTATTTATTTATATATTTCAACAACACTCAACAGGTTATCACAAGTAGAGATCTTAAGTATAATTACAAAATAATAAGGCCGCCAGTATCAGTCACAATATCTAGTGCTAGTTAATGGTACTGTATTACAGTGGGGTATTATTCTTTATTACTATCTGCCACACTCAAAGACGTTAACGCTTACTTAAAGTTCTCCTTAGTAGAGATTTTTAGTACAAAATCTATACTAAGGAACGCGTTAAGTAACCGTTAAATGTCTCTGAGTGCGGCAGTATGACCCATAAGACAACAAACTAGTCAACACTGAGATCTTTCAAACGTGGGCTCTTTAGCCAGTGAAATAAAAAAGAAAACAAAACTAAAATCTTAACAATAATTATAAAACTTATAAACTAAGCAATTAGTTGCTACACTTAACACTAATTTGGCTTAACTGGCGTGTGTGTGAGTGTGTGTATTTGAAGGTACGATAACGTACTTAGTGTATGTAATGAATATAGTTTATGTAGTGTAAGTAATGTATGTAGTGTACAGTACCGTCTTTACCATACGGGCACACGGGGCCCGTGCCCAGGGCCCCCATCCTCAGGGGGCCCCGAAGGACCGACAACCGACTATTTCTCTCAGATTTATTCTCAAAACATTTCAGTAACAGTGAGCACCCGGGGTCGAAAATAAAACTTACACTTGGACTTTTGTACTAATATGTACTTTTGTCTTAAAATCTTAGCCAAAATTTTGGAAAAATGTAATGAATTTGCAGAATTTTATCATAAAGATATTAATGCATATGAACTCAAAATAGAATGTTTTCCAATATTTAAAAAACATAGCAGAGCAATCAGCGGATTTGAATATCTCAACCTTACTTAACCTCATAAAGTCATATAAATGAGAAGGAACTTCCATACGTTGAAGTTGTTACAAGAATATTCTTTTGCCTAATGGTTACCAATTGTAGTGGAGAGCGTTCATTTTCGCAGCATAAGAGAATAAAAAATGATTTGCGAACAACAATTTTACAAGAATGACTAAGTAATTTGTCAATTATGTGCATAGAAAGTGACATCCTTCAAAAAAATTACTTTTAGGATATAATAGAAAATTTTGCTAAACAGAAATCCCGAAAGAAACCACTATCGTAATCGTAACCAAACACCCAGTAGCATATTAATATCATTAATGACATAATTATTATAATATTATATTAGATTACCCATAATATATAGAAGATCATACGAGTAGTAGATTTTTTTTAGTATAATTCGCTTTCTTTACTTTCCAAAAGGGCCCCAAATTCTTGTGTGCCCAAGGGCCCCAGCATAGTTAAAGACGGCCTTGGTAGTGTATGTATTGTGTGTAATGTACCTATATTATGTAATGTATGAAGGCTTGCCATGTAGGGATTTTAATTGTGTTTTCAGTACTATTATTATTCAAAGTGAGTAGGTCTTTTCGTAAAATATTTTTGAATATGTGTGAACTATAATTCCGGAAACGTAGGATGACATTAAACTTATTATAAAAAGGTATACATTGTGTGCATTTGACAAACAGCGACCGATTAGAAAACGATTGTGTAGGACCTACCACACCTATACTGCAGGTAATGCCAACTTTTATGATATAAAGCGTTTGATCGCTATCGTTTTGCTCTTGCAAAAGATACGTAATAAGCCTGCCGGTCGTTTGATATGTTGAGTATGTAAGATCTTCTCGATGTACAGTTGACGAACGCTGAGAACCGCGGTTAATTTGTACAGTTCATCACTCGGAAATCTATATTTTTTAAATAACATCGCTTTTAAAATTACCCGTTGCGCTCTTTCAGCTTTGATAAGATGTGTCTTAGCACATCCTCCCCAGATGGATATCCCATATACCATCACTGATTGGTATAACGCGTAATAGGTAGTGGTGAATAGCTTTGAGTCACATACATATCGTAGGTTTCTGAAAAGGTACAGCAATTTTCTTACGAGCTATCGAAGCTCGTAAGAAAATTGCTGTACCGTTGGAGTGTGATTTGAATTTTCCAATTTAGTTGTTCACCTATTTGGATGCCCAGATACCTGACCGATGGAACTACGTCAAGACAATAACAGTCATAATTTTGAATAGAGTTGCATGTGTGGGCTCTTACAGTTATAATTTCAGGAGATGGTCTGGAAATTGCGGTTATGTAGTAGGTAATTACTTTTGTTTTGGATTGGTTGAGAGTAAAGAGGTTGTTATCTAGCCACTTAGTAACGACATTGAACCAAGGGGTTCAATGTCGTTACTAAGTGGCTTGCAATGTCGTTCAGCATTATTGTTTGCTTCGTTCCAGTCTCTGCCAGTAAAAGTAATGACCGTATCGTCTGCAAAAGTAATTATTTTTGTAGCAATAAACTTGATAAATCGTCAATATAAATAAGAAACAAGATGGGGCCCAGGATGCTGCCCTGTGGTACACCATATTCAATAGATTGTTCTGAACTTGAGTAACTATCAACCCTGACTATTTTTTTTCTATTGGATAGGTAGTCAGAAATCAATTGTAGCGCCAAACCCCTTATACCCTTGCATTCTGCATTTTTTAACAGTATGGGAATATATACAGTGTCAAAGGCTTTAGCCAAATCCAGAAATATACTCGAACATTTTTTGTTTTTATCGATACTATTTACTACTTCTGTCATAAGTTGTTGCATGGCATTATCTGTAGATTTGTTTTGTCTAATCCCAAATCGATGCCGAGATAATAGGTTATACTTTTCTAAATACTGTTTAAGTCTATTATTTAAAGCTTTTTCTATTATTTTTTAAAGACAAGGTAGCAAGGATATTGGTCTATAGTTCGACACTACATCTCTGTCCCCAGACTTATGCAATGGTACTAAAATTGATTTTTTTAAGGCTTTGGGGTTTAAGGAATTATTTGTAATCTCTGTTTTACCTTTGGGGAGTCCCAAAGGTAAAACAAAGATTACAAATAATTGTGATCGGCAAGGCTAAAACGGGCGCTGCTACTTTCAGAAGTTAGGAAGTAATACCAACCCAGCCACTAGAAGAAGTACTTTTTAGTGAGCCAATCAGTCTTAGGACCAATTCGTCTACTGGAAGTAAAACAAAGGAATTGCAGGAAGTTTGTAATATTCCTAATCTTTCAATAAGGCCACTTTCATTACTTTTTGTTCTACTTAGAATATCTGTAGCAAGCGTTTCTCTTACATTTGCGAAATATTTGTTAACCTCATCACAGATAATATAATACTAGCATACAGATACCTTATCCCATACAAAGAAACCGTGCCGACGTAACTAGTGTTTTTCGACTGCTTATTCTGACAATTTTTTGTACATCGAACGCATTCGGTTCTGTTTCACGGTGATAGATAGATGGTGTTAGGAGCGACTTGCAAGTAAAAGGGTTTACTAGGTTCGTGAATATTTTTTTCTTTAAATACAGTGAAGGTCTGTTTTCTAGTATTTATTTGCACGTTTTTACAGTTCTTTTTGCACCAAAATGTGTTAAAATACAAACTTGAACAATCGAGTGGAATGCCTCAGAAATTTAAAACGCGCCATTTATTGGCATCAATTTTAAATGATCCGTCTAATAATCTTTCAAATGAGAATTAAGAGCCCAATATTCCATAATTTTGTACTTAGGAGAGTTGATTAAACAAGAACATACAATTTTTGTGTTCAATTCCAGAAAATGTTAATTTTACACACATTCAATAACAGATCGAGGTGCATATCGCACCATCTAGTGAGATTTATTTGAACCAAATTTTCTTTCTTAGCAATGAGACCCCGTGACCTCATTAAGCGAGTCCGACGGATTAATTTATAATTTTAATAATTCAGAAGCTTTATATTGTTTATTTTCGCAATTATTTAGTTTTTTTTTTTAATAATATCCCATTGTTTTTTTAATATTACTTTCGTTTTTTTGTAATTTCTTATCTAAAGTAAAATATTTTAATTTTTTTTAGTAGTTTATATATTACATTCTATATCGTTTAATTTTTTCTATATCGTTTGTAAGTTATTTGTAGAATGCTATTTTCGCGGTCTTTTTTTAGCTTTAGATTAAGTCGGTCTCAATTTCTCCTGGTGTTATTCAGGGCTTAATTGTTCTTTTTCTTCGTGTCACAGGTTTTATAGAGGTATGTTTGTTTAGGGATTGAGTCACGATTTGTATAAACACATTCGTAGCTTCTTCATTCATCGTTTTTATTGTATAGAATAGGTTCCCAGTCCAACATGCTCAGTTCATTCACAACGGCTTCGAAGTCAATTTTGGTGCACCTTTCAGAAATGTGTTGGTATTTATTTTGTATTTTATACATTGCTTGCTAGTATTACAGTTGAGTGATCCGTAACACTTGTTTCACAAACAATAGTTTTAATAGGAAACAGAGTTTTAGCAAAACTGTGATCCAAGCTTGTTTTAGTGTGAGTTGGTAACAAATGTGTAGGTAACTCATGCGAGGCTAATAAAAGGAGGTAATGTCTGATCTTTTATCATTATTGTCTGGTGTAATGTCCAAATTAATATCTCCTGCAATTATGATATTTTTGAACAGTTTCAGTTCTGTAAGTATGTTATATATAGATATTCAAGAAACCGATCTACGTTTATGAACGGCGGTGGTCTGTGTATGCAAAGCACAGCAAGATCTTGTTTTGAAGAGATTAAATTTGTTTTGATGTATGTTGAGCAGCGAAGAAAGGTCATAAAAAAATTATTGATGTTTGTACATAGCTTTGTGAATGCAAATTTAAGCAATGCATTTAAGGTTGAATTTGGATTCAACTATAATTCTTAGAATTACATAAACACAATTGGTTTCCCATACAAAACTCCTCGTTAAAACAAAACAGTTTTAAAGAGGAGTTTTGTATGGGATTGTGTATCTAGTGTAATATTGATCGAAGGTTCTTGTGTTAAAAGTCGCAACGGCAAGTATAGTGTCAATCCTAATACCACGGGGTCTCATTGCTAAGATAGAAAATTTGGTTCAAATAAATCTCACTAGATGGCGCGACATGTACACACAATTCAATAGAATTGGGTGTAAAAAAAAACTGGCATTGAACATAAAAATTGTATGTTCTTGTTTAATCAACTCTCCTAAGTACAAAATTATGGAATATTGGGCTCTTAATTCACATTTCAAAGATTATTTGAACGGATCATTTAAAATTGATGCCAATAGATGGCGCTTTCTAAAATTTCTGAAGCATTCCACTCGATTGTTAAAATTTGCAATGTAACACATTTTGGTGCAAAAAAACTGTAAAAACGTGCAAAAAATACTATAAAACGAACCATCACTGTATTTAAAGAAAAAATATTCACGAACCTAGTAAACTCTTTTACTTGCAAGTCGCTGCTAACACTATCTATTGCCGTGAAACGGGATCGAACGCAATTGATGTACTTACAAAAATAACAAGATTAATCAGATGAAAAACGCTAGTTACGTCGGCACGGTTTCATTGCATGGGATGAGGCATCTGTATGCTAGTATTATATTATCTGTGCTACTACTATTATAAACGAGATATACGAGAGAGATATAGATTTTGTGAGGATGGACGGATGGATAGATGTTTGTTACTCTTTCACGCAAAAACTACTGAACGGATTTTGATGAAATTTTACAGAAATATAGCTTATACATCAGAATAACACAGTCTATAATTTATAAAGATATTGGGAGAAATATTAATACTAATAAAACGCGGATGGAGCCGCGGGCGGGACGTAGTACGGAAATATTTTAATTTATAACCAGGAGGATCTGTTTGATCTGTTTGTGGTGATAGGTGGGTAAGCTGAACGAGAAATAAAATTGTAGTAGAAATATCTTACTTGTGTAATAACGTTTGTAAACATCCATCAGGTCCTAAGCCCCAACAATCAGCGTCTGCGCCGTTTCTTACCAAGATCTAAAAAAAAATAAAAAAAACTTGTTAAACCTGAACATAAAAAGTCTCATTACACATTCGACTTTTTGAAAGTTGAGGTCCAAAACTACCGAATAATGATCGTGTTCAAACGTGGTTAAAATACAAAACGGCTAATATCTAATGGTTTGGTAATGTGTTTTTATTTTGTGTGAATCCTGCAGTTTTTACACAGGGTTAGTTTTCAATAATATTTTCGATATACTTAATGAAAAAAACCGGCCAAATGCGAGTCAGACTCGCGCACGAAGGGTTCAGTACCATTATCGCAAAAAACTGGTAGGCCTACTTAAATATTTATTTTACTTTGTTTTTAGTATTTGTTGTTATAGCGGAAACAGAAATACATCATCTGTGAAAATTTCAACTGTCTAGCTATCACGGTTCATGAGATACAGCCTGGTGACAGACAGACAGACTTACGAGTCTTAGGGTACGGAACCCTAAAAACCAACATTTTTTAAATAACATTTAATTCCTGTCCACCACTAAAAAGCGAACGTGTGGATATTACAACAGCATAATTCAGTTCAACAACCTAAATACGTAGCAGTTAGGCCGCTGCCTCGAATCTTGCGGGCAGCGGGGCGGAGGCGGGAGCGGCGAGATCTAATGCATACAATCAAATGGACCGGCCCTCGAAAACAGCGGCGCGGGCGCGGGCAACGAGCGGTGAGCTCCAGACAAGCGGTGACCGCCCGCGCGTCTACATTGCAGTGTTGTGGAATTTATTTTTGTGACGTGTCGAAATGTCCTCAGATCTGCTAGTGCAAATTATGTCAGTAATTTTTGAGAGGACACCGATATGGAACAGCAAAGATGTGAACCATAAAATTATTTAAGAAGTGCAATATATTACCGGTTGACATGAAAGTAAAAATGACAATGATTCTTGAACAATATAATAATAAAAAACATAAAAAAGAAAAAGTACATAACTACCCAACCCGACTTGCAAAGAAAAATAAGCTACAGGTGCCAAAAGTAAATAATTATTATGGTAAGCGTACGAGACGATGGATTACACCTACATTCATTAATGAATTACCTGAGGGAATGATCGATTGTGTAAAAAGTAAAAACTACCTTAAAAATGTTCTAAGGAAACATTACATGTCAATGTGTCCATAGTTGCTGCGGTCCTCGGCGGCCTCGGTCAGCCAATGTCACTTGTACCTACTAACTTTGTTAAACAAATACGGAATAGGTATTATGGGGTGGTATCGTGACGTTCGTTGGCTGATGCCGCTGAGTGTAGTAGCTGTGCTTTTGGAATCTATGGTTGTGTGGGTAACTACTCTGTATACACATATGGAGTGTGTGCCAGCAGAGCCATGGTTTTAGTCATAGTTTTATCTCTAGTTTTACCAAACAAAGATTAGTCATCCACGAGAACTTACTGCCGACAAATTGCTTTGCAGTTTGGCAGGTGAATATGTGTTAATAAAAGTGTAACATATTGGATTAAATAAATAAATAAAAAAAAAAAAAAAAATAGAAGAGTAATTAACCAGTATAATTAACAAATCACCCTTGATAGCTTCATGATTATAGTCAAATGTTTCTACACTCATTCTGGTGTATTCTTAGAATTTGTCAGGTCTCTGTTCTTCATAATTTCGATAAAACTCGCCTTTTCTTTTCCATGCCCTATAGCACAGAATAAATAATAGTACAAGTACAGAAGACTCACTTCGTGCAACAATTCATTGAAATAGAGACTCCTGCTAGTTAGCAACAAAGTGCAATTCAGCTCGCATAAGCGCTCAGTGCCTAACGTGATATTCACCTAAACGTTGCCGTTCTCTTCTAACGCGTATCTCCGTCGCTGTCTGGCGCGGTTTGACTCGGCTCGTAAGGGTTGTCGACTTGCCGCTTTCGCTTACATCCACTATCTACCTACTTGACCGCGTAATCTTTCTTATGTTTGATGCCTATGATTACACGGTCAAGTAGGTAGATAGACAATGAATATTATAGACCGTCATTTTGTTTGGTACTTAACAAATGAAAACTAGGTTACCTAAACTTCATTTACTATAACATTAGACATTTAAATAAGCCCATTTTACAGCCCGGTCAATCGATTTTGACTTCTATTGCGTTGGTGATACGACAAATGGAAGCTGTAGTAAACAGTTGGTTCTGGTAACAGATTTGTGCTTTTTAGGGTTCCGTACCCAAAGGGTAAAAACGGGACCCTATTACTAAGACTTCGCGATCTGTCTGTCTGTATGTCTGTCCGTCTGTCTCCAGGCTGTATCTCATGAACCGTAATAGCTAGACAGTTGAAATTTTCACAGATGATGTATTTCTGTTGCCTCTATAACAACAAATACTAAAAACAGCATACAATAAATATTTAAGGTGGGCTCCCATACAACAAACGTGATATTTTTGCCGTTTTTTGCTCGATATTAATAACGGCAACAGGTAGACGCTTGAAATATTCACAGAATGTTTAGTTGTATTAATAAATTAAAATAAAATAAATTAAGGGGGGCTCCCATACAACAAACGTTATTTTTATGCAGTATTTTGCGATAATGGTACGGAACCCTTCGTGTGCGAGTCCGTCTCGCACTTGGCCGGTTTTTTATATCATCCTTATGTGTACGAGATAGAACACAAAATCGGTTGAACGGGCCGTAAAACGAGTTGTAAAGACGTCTAATGGTATTTCAAATTGAGTATAGGTACCTACCTCTTTGTTTAATCTTTAGTGATATTTTTTATTAGTTTATTTAAAGTTGGCTTGAAGAACTCTTACGAAATATTTTTTGTTTGTTCGTTAGGTATAAGTAAGTACCTAGTTTTATATACAAACGTTAACTTTAACAAGTGCGTACACTTACTCAGGCTATTGGTAAATTCATAGGCTAAGTAGGTAACTACTTAGGCAATTATAATTTATTTTAAACTGGATCTAAAGCGTTTATTTTTATGTTAACAAAACGGTAACCATTCAATAAAAAAAGAAATCAAATTATATTTGTGAACAACACGAAAATTTAAAATATCTAAGTAGGTGGGTACCTATTTAGGTATTTCACACACCTATTCATTCTTTTAGGAACACCAAAATTATTAATTTTTTATACAAAACTCGTACTCATTATGCACCTACTACCGATAGTTACAGATTATTTATGTAATGATTTAAATAGGTACAACAAAATAGCTTACCTTTTAAAATCTTTCGGTACTTTAAAAAAACTTAATATCGATTCATTGTTTTTTGCTTTATTTAAACACCCGTAAACACAACAATATCTTTTAAAGGCCTTAGAAGTACGTTTAGAAGTCATCGTTATTTGCTGCATATATAAATAACGTGGCTAACGTGCGAGCCGAGCGGTAAGCGGCAACCTAATGCGTTATTCCCTCTGCAAGGTACCGCCGGTCGATCGTACCTAAACTGCGGAGTGACACCCCCCTGCCTATAGTAGGGATTCACTTCTTCTTTTGTCCATAATAAATCGAGCGTTAGGAATAAATTTGAATCAAAAAAATGTTGTCGCCGTTCAGACATTTCGTTCGCGAATACAAATATCTCGACAACACAACCACGAACACAACACTACGCCGCTATAGTGCCGCGCGATCTGCCCGCTGGTTTCGTCTGCGTTGCCCGCGCCGCTACCGCGCCGCCGCCGCCGCCGCCCCGCTGCCCGCAAGATTCGAGGCAGCGTCCTTAGCCTTAGCACACACATAAATTTGGCGTTCGCACACAAATGCCTTGATTCTTCACTAGGGGGTCGCCTACGAACCCCCACCCCGCGCACGGAGGACTCATACATACGCTAGCCACTTCCTCCTGCGCGGAGTCGAGCGCGGCCCACAGCGGCGGCACTCCGTTGGCGTCCAGACGCGACATGTCCACGCCGCGCACGCACAGTGCCTCCACCACCAGCCCCAGGCGGCAGTGGATGTCTATGTAGTACACTCATACATACGCTAGCCACTTCCTCCTGCGCGGAGTCGAACGCGGCCCACAGCGGCGGCACTCCGTTGGAGTCCACGCCGCGCACGCACAGTGCCTCCACCACCAGCCCCAGGCGGCAGTGGATGTCTATGTAGTACACTCATACATACGCTAGCCACTTCCTCCTGCGCGGAGTCGAGCGCGGCCCACAGCGGCGGCACTCCGTTGGCGTCCAGACGCGACATGTCCACGCCGCGCACGCACAGTGCCTCCACCACCAGCCCCAGGCGGCAGTGGATGTCTATGTAGTACACTCATACATACGCTAGCCACTTCCTCCTGCGCGGAGTCGAGCGCGGCCCACAGCGGCGGCACTCCGTTGGCGTCCAGACGCGACATGTCCACGCCGCGCACGCACAGTGCCTCCACCACCAGCCCCAGGCGGCAGTGGATGTCTATGTAGTACACTCATACATACGCTAGCCACTTCCTCCTGCGCGGAGTCGAGCGCGGCCCACAGCGGCGGCACTCCGTTGGAGTCCAGACGCGACATGTCCACGCCGCGCACGCACAGTGCCTCCACCACCAGCCCCAGGCGGCAGTGGATGTCTATGTAGTACACTCATACATACGCTAGCCACTTCCTCCTGCGCGGAGTCGAGCGCGGCCCACAGCGGCGGCACTCCGTTGGCGTCCAGACGCGACATGTCCACGCCGCGCACGCACAGTGCCTCCACCACCAGCCCCAGGCGGCAGTGGATGTCTATGTAGTACACTCATACATACGCTAGCCACTTCCTCCTGCGCGGAGTCGAGCGCGGCCCACAGCGGCGGCACTCCGTTGGCGTCCAGACGCGACATGTCCACGCCGCGCACGCACAGTGCCTCCACCACCAGCCCCAGGCGGCAGTGGATGTCTATGTAGTACACTCATACATACGCTAGCCACTTCCTCCTGCGCGGAGTCGAGCGCGGCCCACAGCGGCGGCACTCCGTTGGAGTCCAGACGCGACATGTCCACGCCGCGCACGCACAGTGCCTCCACCACCAGCCCCAGGCGGCAGTGGATGTCTATGTAGTACACTCATACATACGCTAGCCACTTCCTCCTGCGCGGAGTCGAGCGCGGCCCACAGCGGCGGCACTCCGTTGGCGTCCAGACGCGACATGTCCACGCCGCGCACGCACAGTGCCTCCACCACCAGCCCCAGGCGGCAGTGGATGTCTATGTAGTACACTCATACATACGCTAGCCACTTCCTCCTGCGCGGAGTCGAGCGCGGCCCACAGCGGCGGCACTCCGTTGGAGTCCAGACGCGACATGTCCACGCCGCGCACGCACAGTGCCTCCACCACCAGCCCCAGGCGGCAGTGGATGTCTATGTAGTACACTCATACATACGCTAGCCACTTCCTCCTGCGCGGAGTCGAGCGCGGCCCACAGCGGCGGCACTCCGTTGGCGTCCAGACGCGACATGTCCACGCCGCGCACGCACAGTGCCTCCACCACTAGCCCCAGGCGGCAGTGGATGTCTATGTAGTACACTCATACATACGCTAGCCACTTCCTCCTGCGCGGAGTCGAGCGCGGCCCACAGCGGCGGCACTCCGTTGGCGTCCAGACGCGACATGTCCACGCCGCGCACGCACAGTGCCTCCACCACCAGCCCCAGGCGGCAGTGGATGTCTATGTAGTACACTCATACATACGCTAGCCACTTCCTCCTGCGCGGAGTCGAGCGCGGCCCACAGCGGCGGCACTCCGTTGGCGTCCAGACGCGACATGTCCACGCCGCGCACGCACAGTGCCTCCACCACCAGCCCCAGGCGGCAGTGGATGTCTATGTAGTACACTCATACATACGCTAGCCACTTCCTCCTGCGCGGAGTCGAGCGCGGCCCACAGCGGCGGCACTCCGTTGGCGTCCAGACGCGACATGTCCACGCCGCGCACGCACAGTGCCTCCACCACCAGCCCCAGGCGGCAGTGGATGGCCAGCTGTAGGGGAGTCTCGCCTGCTTCCGTCCTAGATGAAATGGTAGATGGTTGTAAGTTAAACAAATGTCAACTTAATGTCAATGTGAACTAAGTTGGTTTTAAAATGGCAAATACTATTTAAAAAAATCTAGCTAAGAATATTTTGTAAAAAATTCTAACTTTTTCTCTTGATTTGAAGAATAAATTCGATTTCAACTCAAAATTTCAGATTCAGTATGCATTAACTAATTTTTTTTCTTATTGAACATGTACTTACAGTGCATTCATGTCAGCTCCATGGTCAAGTAGATAGATGGCCGTCCTCGAGTCTTCCTCCACGATAGCTTGATGTAGTAACGTGAAGCCCTTTCCGTTGCGGATGTTAGAGTCCGCGCCGCCTTCTATTAGCGGGGCCACGAGATTCTTGTGACCTTGAATAGTATGAAGATAATAAAGTAAAGATCTATTACAGGTGAAAGTTTTGTTAATAAGATTATATATTTGAAGTTTTGGTGAAAGTGGTTCTGAAATGTTGTCGATTTTTCATAATGGCTTAGTGAGGCAAATAGGAAATGTCAAATATATGTGTGTGATAAATGATTTTCGCTTGACAACGCAATAATATGTAAAAAGTAAAAGATGATGGGCCATTTGTTTTCCTTTACACAACTTTTTTTTTAAATATATGACATTTTCTTTGCATTTAGATCATTGGGGTTACCTTACAAACAGATGTCACTATTCATAGATATATTTATTTAGGACCTCCAACGAAAGATGTACACAAAATGATAAAACATCAATGAATTATCAATATGTAGTAATGACCAGTGCGCTCCCTCATATATAGAATCAACTTTCATTGAGCAGACAATAGAAATAACCATTGTTTTAATCCGATTCGGCAATATGGACAGTTGAGCTGTAGGAGATCACAGCATGAATGAACAACACAATCAATTATTATCTGCGTCATAATAGGGATGTTTCAAGGACAGAAAAATTATAATTATATTTAGACCGTCGGTGAGATTATCAAATAATATTGGATATGTATTTTTTGCTTTGGATACGTCGTCGTAATTTATTGTCTACGTGGTAAAAGAAAAATAGGTGTCCAATATTTTTAGGTTGGGGAGTGGACAGCAAAAGCAACATAATGTGCCTCCAAAGAGCTCAAAACGCGATCTTGAGGAATATTGTCAATGAACCATGGTTCACACGGAATGAAGAAATCCATGATTATCTCAACACTCCGACCGTTTTTGAGGAAATCAATAAACATAAAAAGCGTTATGCTGATCGTCTAGCCATCCACCCAAATCCTTTGGCTGTTAAATTGCTGGACAGCAGCAAATCTATAAATCGACTTAAGAGAGGTCAAGTAATCTGAATAGGTATCAGCGGCAATGGCCCTTGTACCTGAAACGCCAACTAATTCATGCAACTAAACTGATAATAGTCCAGTAAGGACTGATGGCAATTAAATATAAGGGAAAAAAAAAAATATTTTTAGGTACCTAATCTAACGGACGGACTACATAGTTTTTTTTGTCATAATCACTATTACCGGCTAGTTTGAGCACTATACTGTGATTTTTAATTTCGTGGACTAAACTGACAGCTGCTATTGACCTTATTTTTTTTAAATGTTGCAAGCGCGGAGCATAATGTTGTAGGGTAAGGCTCAATCATAAGTGATTCATCGAATCGATGTGACATGACTCCTGAATTTATTTTTACTATTTGGTGTAAATAAATGTTTTATGAATATAAACGTAATATATTTAAATATAACAGTATTCATACACATAGTACATGAACTTTTATTGTGTGATAAAATTAAGTCTGACATAAATGAGTAGAAACTAAATATGGGCCGCTAGTTTCTAAACAAATTATTTTTTTATGCCGTGAAATAGTTTAATTTTCGATCTTCTTCGATTTTCGATTAACTTTCGATCACTTAGGATAGTTAGGGTACGACACTATTTTAATGTAACGATAAAGTGACAACCCTCCAAATGTCAGTTTAGTCCACGAAATAAAAAAATACATTATAGGTTTCTTATTTTGAAGGAGTTAAGGGTGGGTATGAGACAGGTATTGCTCCGGTCTGAAGCCGCAATGTCGCCTTTATCCACCAGCTTTTTGTATCTATAGTCGTTTAGTCTAAGACTCTTACCTTCAGTGAGCGCCTGACTGACGGGCGTGTCGCCGTCTGAGTTCTTCAAGTTAAGGTTGGGAGTGAGACTGACGTTACTGCGATCTGATGCTGCCATGTCGCCTTTGTCTACTAGCTTCTTGTGTTCGATGATAGCCAGGACTGCACCTTCGTGGTTGTTGAGTACTGCCAAGTGCAGGGGCGTTTGTCTGTACAAACGGAATGTTTTGTCAAAATCAGACAACATTGAATGATTCTCCATTGCTTACCTTAATAAAATGATTAACTTGTATTTAAGATGGGGATGATAAAAATAGCTGTAATCCTTATAGGCCTCAGAATAGAGGATTGTTTTGTGCGCACTTATGCTACCTCCTGGTAGAAATTTCTTAAGAAATAAGCAGTACTTTTGTACTTTATTGCTATGTATTACACTGTGTGTACAGAAATTATTATTCATGAGACATCAAAATGTATTTTTCTTGGCTCCATAACGGCATCGCCTTCGGCATGGGCATCTATTCCGCCTCGGTTGCAATCACAAACTTTGACCACTTGTGTCAAAACGAATTAATTAATTGTCATTTACTAACAGGCTGAAGCGAGAAGAGAGGTCTAAATCTTGTTGTTTTGTACACTAGATAGCACAAACAAAGGGCTTCTTTTAATTTTAGTTATTTAACGTAAGATATAGACTTCCATATGCGACATCTACAATAGAATATTGTGCTCACCTATAAACCGTATCCTCCTGTTCACCATACGCAGTCTGCAAGTTTGGCCTAGCTCCATGTTCTAATAAGGCCGCAGTCAATCTCGCCAGTCCATTGGCACAGGCCGCGTGTAAGGCACTCATGCCAGCTTCGTTGGTGTGGTTCAGTTCCCCGTTCAGGTGAGACACCAGGAAAACCGCTGATTCCTTGCAAATATATCGAAGATTACGTATAATTTAACCAAAGTGAGACGAATAGCTTTACGAGAAGAAAGTATAAATGGATTTTGTGATAAATGATACTGCTAGAAGTTAAGATACATAAGACTGATATAATGATATGAATGGAAACGTATTTTGCACCAATTTCAATTAAATTGAGATAAGAACTTGAAAATAATGCCACAAGCAAGAGAACTTTAATGAGTCATATCTTTAGGCTAGTCCTATTGACAGAGCAAATTCCGTCTTACCTCAAACCATCCCTGCGCCAATATATGCAGCAAACTATCGCCTGCTCCTGAATACAACGGATTCGGCTGGCATCCTTTCTCTAACAGCTTCGCAGCGAAACTCCTTTCGACAACATTCTCAGTTTTGCCTTCCACTGGGTCTTCAGTAAAGGCGTTTTTGTTCGTCACCGGTGTATCGAAGGGATTGGATCCGTTCATGACTAAGGTCTCGCTAGATGATATCGATGCTCGCCTATCGTCAACTAGTGCGTAGTACAGGGGCGGGTGTTCGTCTGTTAGAGTCCTTAGGTTTGTATCTAATGTCGACTGTTTGAGGAGTAGGTCGAATATCCTTTGGTTTCTCGCTATTACTGCTTGGTGGAGAGGTGTGCTAAAAGAGAAGTTAAGTTCTTCATTATTTTTTTCTTTTTGTTTTAATTGTGTAGTAGAAATACATGGTACCTGCGTGTTAAATTGCATGTGGCCACTAAGTGGAGCCTGGTGGCCTGTAACACAGGTTTTAACTAAACCTACATCAGGCACCAGATCTCACAATGTGAATTTATACAGTTCAAATCGGATTAGTGCTATAACAATTGTGAGACAATAAATAAGATATAAAGTGGCATTTTCAATAATAAAAGGTTACATAATAAAGAGAAGATGTTTGATGTCATCAATTGATTCGGATTCGAAGGACCATTCAATAAAGTTTGTCATTTGACTGTTTCGTATTGAAGGGCCATTAATTAAAGTTAAATAAGGGCGAACGGTACGTAAGGTCCGAAACACGTTCGCTAAATAAGCGAGTAATTGGTTTGCGCGCATTGCATGCGGAAGAACTGTATTAGCTCATAGGACCTCACAAACGAATAAACGCGCGTTTTTTGAACTGATTTTAAATAAAACCTAAACATACATAACATCACGACTGTATTGCCCGAAGGATAGGGCAGAGGAGCATCTATTGCACACAAACATTTCTCCAGAAATGTTTAAGTCCCATATAAAAAGGGGTGAGCTTATTGCCACCAACCGGGCACAAGTCCAGACTCCGGACTGCCACTGAGAAATCCCAGATAGAACAACCCAATAACACTTTGCCCGACACGGGCATCGAACCCAGGCCGTCATGCCCAGCAGTAGCACTTGCGACCACTAGACCAACAAGGCAGTCTTTAAAATCGAAGCAAAACATGATGCAACGATGTGAAATAAAAGAATATCAAGTGCATTAGGTACTACGAAATTTGAATTATTATCATCACCATTTCAGCCAAAACACGTCCACTGCTGGACATAGGCCTTCCCCAGGCGTCGCCACCTGATAATAATCCTATAGATAGTAATTATTATTAATTATTTTAGAGCTCGAGTATCGACCATACCTCTTTCGGACTGGAATCATAAACTGGAAAGCATAGTCCCAATACTTACGTCATCATAATCATCATCATATGAGCCGAAAGACGTCCACTGCTGGAAATGGGCCTCCCCCAAGCGTAGCCACTTTGACAATATAAATACTTACAATCCTTTTCTATTCTGTCGGTTGATATCAGCACTCTTTTGGACCATGATATCTGCTATCTCTGCCATCTGTTCCATGGTTTCCTCATCACAGGAGCTTGACGTGAGAGCCGCTATCAGATGCAGCGCCGTGTCACCCTCCTCTCTACACGGAAGAATGAAGTCATATTAGATGATATCAACGAGGTAGTTTAAATGCATTGGTCGTAAATGTGCTGTCATGAAGTTGGATCTTAGATAAAGTAGGTATAGATTAAGCACTGGCGTGGCCGCACATGAGACAGCAATAGTTAGTTCTGGTGTTACAACAAGAACAAGAACACTACAACCCGCCATCGCACTGACACTTATTATCTATAAATAACCCAAATTCCTTGTCTCAATTAACACATACTACTACGAAATCATAGAAAATCAAACAAAACCGAGTTTGTTTGTCAAACCTGCCATTGTATTAGAGTTTGACAAACGACAGAAACCGGCCACGGTGACAAAGACAAAAAATAATCTTTTGTCCTTATCATTTACATGGAGCTGCCAATTAGCCATCTCGCTCTATCAATCAAGGTCATTTTAAGGCTTAATCTATACCTACTTTATCTAAGAGTTGGATGCATTTCAGATCAGAAAAACATTTAGGTATGACTAGAAAGCTATATATATATATATATAAATAGTTTATGACTTTGGCTCTATGGAGAGTAATAAAAACAAGTCAGTTTTAGTAGCGAGTAAGGTAGGTCAGTATTATTCTCCTTTTGAATATAGGTTTTGATTAATGGCGGCTCGGAATAGTTTGCGAGTCGCCGCGCAGTAGCGTTCATTGCTCGGCTTGGGCAGTCTTTACCCGGGCGTGCAAGTGGTGCAAAAACTCAGTCGTAGAGACCTGGGGGATGCAAGGCGACTGCCACATATCTAGATAGGCACCTACTACCACCACAATAACCTTGTTTACCGTATTGCGCAGTGAAAAGAACTTCAGAGACAACGTTAGGTTTGAATCGATCAATACCAACTAGCCTGTTACTAACGATTAGGGGAAGCCTGCAGAAATCAGACTATTTTGTTAATATAGATAACCAGAATAACGTGCCATAAGGCCTATCAAGCCTGACTTACTTTGTTGTTAAATTAGGATCAGCGCCATTATCAACAAGGAACTTGGCGGAGAAGGCGTCTCTAGCATCAACGGCTCGATGCAGCAGGGTCCTGCCACGCGGACCTCTCGCGTCTGCGTCGGCGCAGTGCTGCAGCAACGTCGTGGCTATCGAGGAGCTTCGTCCCCGAAGCGCTAGCTCTAAGGGCAGCTCGCCTCGTGTTGACATTGCGTTTACTATGTCTGTTAACTGTAACAAAGAAATGAGAATATTAGGTAAAGTTACAACCACGGAGTCTACTATGCAGAGGTTTCTCAATTCAACGCTAAGGCCGTCAGTTACTCATATAAAATAAGTAAACGGAATCACCGACACAAAGAAGTAGTAGAATTCTATAGTACATAGCTACTTTCTCTTATACACACTAGAAAATGAAGTAATCAGCATACTGCATCAGTCATCTATACTTATATACTAACTAGCTGACCCGGCAAACTTTGTTTTGCCATAAAAACACCAAACATTCATCTACCCTACCTACCCTAACTACCTACCCTACCCTAACTACCTACCCTACCCTACCTACCCTAACTACCTACCCTACCCTACCTACCCTACCCAACCCTATATCTCAAGTTGGACCAGACTGCTCACGGTGTGCCAATTTAATTTAAAATCGGTTATGTAGTTTAGGAATCCATCGCGGACAAACATCGTGACAGGAGATTTATATATATATTAGATATTATTATATAAAGAGGAAAGAATTGTATTTTTGTATGTAACGAATAAACTTGAAAACTACTGGACCGATTTCAAAAATTCTTTCACCGTTGGGAAGCTACACTATCCCGGGTGACATAGGCTACTTTTTATCCCTGTATTCCCACAGGAACGGGAACTACGCAGGTGAAACCGCCAGGCGTCCGCTAGTCCAAAGCAGCATACCTTCTAAAGGGTTATGATGATCAATGCCGTGTATGTATTTACAGTTAAGTACATTAATGACTATATTAGTCATTCTTAGTTATAATATAGTGTCCTTTTAGTCATATATTTCATGAAGGCACTATGATTAAACTGAATACATTAAAATGGCATGACAAACAATACCGCTGGCATAAGGTATGCATTTACCTAAACCTCACCCAAGTGCTGGCATGATATTGTGAAAGCCGATATAATTGCCAACAACCGACTAAAAGGGCAGTTGCCTACATTACCCCGTCAAGAGGATAACAGTAATGAATATTATGCAGGAATTTTAAATTTGCACGAGTGTTTTAACGATAATATTAATAAAAATAAATAAAAAGCCTTATATTCCATGAGTTAGTCATTTTCGTAGAAAACATGAATTATTTTTAAATAAATAATTCCATTAAATTCTAAATAAATAATTCAAATCAATATTAAGTATATAAATCAATTATATATATACATGGCATAACGATAATATGCCAGCACAAAAATATTTATAGGACGGTTTTCAGAAGCCAATTTCTCCAATTTTAATCTGATGTCTTCTCCCGAAGCACTCCTTCAGGTTATTTATAATGATAAACTGGATCCAAGCCTAATTGATTAATATCAGGAAAGTAAAACGTCCGGCATTTTCTCCTTTCTTACTTACTTTACATGTGTCAATTAATATCGATCACAATATCGACAAATAAACAGGAATAGTTAAACAGCTGTTAAGTAACAATGTAAGGAAAACAATCACGTAGCGGATGCATCTAAACAAATTGTCATCATTCATTACTGATTTGTAAGCCGTGAGTCGTCGGGCTACGAAGACAGCGGCGAGACGTTATGTGAAGACGCGAGGTACGATTCATCAATCATGTGAACAGTGACACATTGAGCTATAACTGTCAAATAGGTATGAGTGGCAGAGTAGACAGTACAAAGCCTAACTTTAAACACCATATGCCACGTGCACGGACGGGTAGAGGTAGATATGTACTCAACCATTTCTATAAAAGTTAGGAACAGACACTGTAGGAATGCTGTTTTTTGTATCAATGTAATGTAACCGAACATGACTCCAGCGCTTGGACATCCAGTGATTCAATTTGATCTCTTATATGTAGGAATGAGGAAAAACAATATTCTAAATTATCTTCCCGTTACAGTGTATTCCGAGAAATAAGTAATTTTAATGTTAGTTTACTATCATTAGCATATTATTATTTGTTGACAGCTCGGGTCAATACTTTAATCATCTTAACAAAAATAAACTGTTTGGCATTTAAACAGCAGGCCTAGTAGCCACTTTAATGACTGTCATAATATCACATGCAAACCAGAAAAGTAATTGACCGATACGGCTGAACACCTGCGTGCTAAATCCTTCGTCCGCTCACTGTATGGCCTTCACCTTCCAACAAAAAGAATCTGAACCAACCTTCACATGCGAGGAACTGAATTAAAATACAGCGAGTGTGCCTTGCTAGTGATGCGTGGCACATATTCACGCACTAATATTACTTGATGAATTACAATACACTTTCACGGTTACATAACGCTGTGCCAATTTGTAACATAGTAGAACATTCGATTCTGTAATGCCTGTGGTGTACTGAAAACCTAATGATTGCAAATATAAACAAAATTGATTTCGGGCTGCAGTGACTGCATCGAGAATTCGTTTTGGTAACTTATCAGATCCATGCCTTGTTAAGGACTTGGAGTAGTCTCGGCTCCGCAATGTTTATTAGGATTTTTAATTATCATCCAAATTCCATTAATACAGTAAATACTAGATTTCATAACAATATCAAAGTAAATAGTCGTATACACAGGGTCCCTATAACGGATATTTTATTAAAAGAACTAGCATGGTAGTCTAGTCTTATTCGAATGTAATAGCACATTTTCAATTTTCTTGCAGTTTTATATGCTCTACTCTGTCATCCTGTTAGTATAAGGTATTTAACTTCGTTAGTGAGGATTATTTACGCAACTATTTCCCATTGTCCATGTACCATTTGTTTACAATTGTTGCGATGAATAGCATCAGACACGAAAATAGCTCTATTATGTGTTATGAATGAATAAACCAAATAGTTGCTGATTTTCCCACACTAGTGAAGTGGCTATTATGTTAATGAATAACTACCTACAATGCCTACCTGGTAACAATCGAAAATAACATGGATTAACAAGCTCAAAGACAATAATATAAAAGCTTAGGTTTATCTTACGGATATCCAACTAAGTTTATAAAAAACATGATAAACATTTACTTTATTACAAGCACAAACTTTGCTTAAGCCTTTGTCAAGGTAGATCACGCACACATGTACAAAAATCTAATCCTTAGACATGTGATCGTTTGTGGCATGCTATTTCTCTTTTTGTTGTTCTGGTATCTAGCTAAATTGTCATTTTATTGGTAAATGACACTTCTGCGATCATTGTAACATTTGGAGTACCACATGGCTTTGTTTTCGGGCCAGTACTTTTTGTGATGTTAATCTTACTAATATTATAAATGTGAACGTTTGGATGGATGTGTGATTGTGTTACTCAATCACGCCAGAAAGGCTGAACGGATCTGGATGATATTAGGCACAGAGATAAATTATAGTCTGGAATAGCACATAGGCTTTTCATGCCGTTATAATGTTCCCTTGGGATGATAAAACACTTTTGACGCGGGCGAAGCCGCTGGCAGAAGCTAGTAATTAAATAAATAATAATAATCATTCACTGCTAGATATAGGCTGCTCCTACCTTTGATTATTTTAAAAGTACCCAATAAATTACTACTCTTTAGTTGATGTAATATGCTAATGGAAGAAACTGATCGCCAAAAAGTGTAATTATATTCAATACGCGTCTGCATCAGGCAGTGAACGTGTGATTATATCTTTACGATCGACGATGTCATCGGAAAACCACAACCTTTGCGATAAACGTATGTACCTATAAAACCAAAATTACTTATTCATACTCATGTACCATTACTCCGAAAGCATTACGTGATATAGTTAGGCCTCCCTTTTACGACAATGTCAGTTTAAGTGAAATTACAACCCATGTAATTACGATACCCGACGGAAAAAGAGGGGTGTTATAAGTTTGAGCTGAGTGTGTACCTGTGTGTTTGTGTATGTGTGTTTGTGTATCTGTCTGTGGCATCATAGCTCCAAAACGGATAACACGATTTTGATTTAGTTTTTTGTTTGAAAGGTGACTTTATCGAGAGTGTTCTTAGTTATGTTTGATGACAATCGGTTCAGCCATTCATAAGTTATTGGCGTTTTACTGTTTAAATCAGCCTGTTCCAGCAAGATATCTTGTTCAATAGATTGTCGATCGAAGCGTGTCTACTACTAGATATATTATGTCGTATGAAATAAAGGGTTTAATAAATTATCCTTACAATCATTAAAAACATCGCGTACCTGACAGTTTTATCTCAAGACAGAAACTATCACGTATCCATCTGATATAAAACTGTTGGGTTTCAGAAACCTTCCTTATATTAAACAAAGACCATTTTAGTTTCTTTTCGCAAGACAAGCGACAGCATCTCTGGGTCGTCAGTCAGATTTATAAGGACGTGAATGAATTTATCTAGAATGTTATCAGCATGACGTAAGATGGAATGCAAAGAAATAGGGAGCAACTGTATGAAGAATTTCCAACTATAGTAATTCGATGAATTCATTGTATTGACACGTACAATGTAGAGCAAGCAGATAATTCTTAACAATCAGAAGTACTTTAATTAAAAATCTCGATCAAGCGACTCTTTAATCGATCGGGCGATAAAATTTGCGCATTGCTTACAAAATTCTTTAAGTTCGCTTTCTAATGATAAGGAAGCAAGACCATAAGATTTTTTTGGGACTATCAAAAGTTTTGTCCTGCGACTGTTCCTCTGCCTTATCTCTTTGGGAACATGCGTGATGTATTTATGTTTAGATAGAGCAGTGTCAGGGACGATTCAATTGGTCGATTGTCGATGTCGGCCGGATGATAGCGCTTGGAGTAATGATCTAATGACGTGTCGTGTCAACGCGCACGTTGCTCCGTTACCGTAAATGCGTTTTATTAAGTTTTTGTTTTCGGGATGCTTCATTTTGTTGTTCGTCTGTCTTTATTTTTTTCTTGCTTTTTTTCTTACTGGACTCAATGTTATCTACAATCAGCAAACAATTGGCATAAATCACGTATATATTCTTGATATATATTTGTAAACAGGCTTTTCGAAATGTCACTGTAAGGAAGGTTTGAAAGGTTTTTTTTGCATGATTGCTTGTTTGGTATAATGACAATGCGAAATCAAAGTTTTTTAAGATGTCAATTTTATATAGCATTAAAGAAATTTTATGCTTGATTTAAACAATTCTTGCCAAATATGATAAACTCAAAACAACCAAACCAAAAAAGAAACCTGTTATCTTAGGGTCATTCAGTATGCAACGACTGTTTTACAACAAAACGTTGACCATGTTTCGAGGTACCTTCGGTTGATCTTGCTCAACTCCAGCGCCGCTGCCGACGCGCGACGCAGTCGCGACAAACGCAGACCTAATTAGCTGTGCGTCTGCGCAGTCAGCGCCCTACGTTACGCTCTATCTATGACGCGAGAAATGTCTGCACTTTAGTGTAACTGCGTTTGATTAAGTTTTAAATAGATTTAAGTTTTTGTTTTCGTGATACTTTACTTCGTTATTAGTCTATCTTTATTTTTTTCTTGCGTTACTGGTCTCAATGTCATCCACAAACAGCAAACAATTGGCAAAAATCACGTTTATATTCCTGATACAGATTTGTAAACAGTCTTTTCGAAACGTCACTGTAAGGAAGGTTTGGAAGGTGTTTCTTTTTGCATGATTGTTTGGTATAATGAGAATGCGAAAACAAAGTTTTTTAAGATGACAATTTTATATAGCATTAAAGACGTTTTATGCTTGATTTTAACCATTATTGTCAAATATGTTAAACTCAAAACAACCAAAACAAAAAAGAAACCTGTTATCTTAGGGTCATTCAGTATGCAACGACTGTTTTACAACAATACGTTCACCATGTTTCGAGATACTTTCCGTTGATCTTGCTCAACTCAAGCGCCGCGCCGTTGCCGACGCGCGACGCAGTCGCGACAACTGCAGTAGTGGTGGGTAACTCCGGAGTTACTGATTCAAAGGAGCCAGTTCCGAACGCGGATCCGTAAACCTTATTTATTCCTCACAATCCTTATCGGCACCGCGGTACCAAATGATACCGGGGATTGGAGAAGCGCCGGAGCCGTGGAGCGCGGGTTCGCAGTTGTTCACTCGCTCTCTCGCTCACTCGGTGCGTCGTGTCGCTATAGTATCAGTACGGTGCGCTCTAATTTCTATGGGGCTAGAGTTTAATATGGATTGACTGGCACGCATAAAATGCGATTTTTGTGTCATTGAAGTCGCCTAAAAGATTGAACACGCTTTTATTATTATCTATTTTATTTTATTTGATATTCTTCTGCCAACTTTAACATTGTTTTAGTCGTATTTATTTTTATTCCGAAATTTAAATCATATGAATAAAATGACCTACTGTAAAGTCTTTAAACTGTTCAATTCGAATGTGCCAAATGATCCAATGAACGGAATGAGTAAAATGATCTGGAGGAACCGGGGAACCAAAATGACCGAGTGAGTGCCGGAGTCAAACGGAGCCAAAGGAATAACTAAGGTGAATCGGTACCGGATTCGGAGTCGGACTAAGTGAATCAATTCACTTGCCGGAATAAAGATTACCCACGCCTAAACTGCAGATCTGATTAGCTGTACGTCTGCGTCTGCGCAGTCAGCGCCCTACGTTACGTTCTATGACACAAGTCCTTGCGCGAGAAATGTCTGCACTATTGTCTTGGCATTGGCCGGCCAGGCGGGCCAGCCACTAGCCAGCCAGCCAGGCCAGTCAGCCGCCGACTCCGCGCGGAGTCACACGTGCAGATACTTAATCAAACTCGCAACATAAACGAACACACGTGTTAAATTACGAAATCGACGCTGTGAAAACTAGTGCGAAATATTATAAAATAGTTTTTTTTTTGAGAAAGGCTTTGGTCTAAGTGTGGAATTTACGTAAATGTGGACATATTAAAAAGTAAGTAAAGTGTACTCGTATGCAAATTAAAATATTTTTCGAATTTAGCACTGCCTCCGAACTCAGAAGTCTACCAAGCCGGTCTGTCAAATTGAAAACTTGTAAACAAAATCTAATTTAAGTGTTTATAGGTACGGTGTTCTTTGGTTCGATGTCAAATGAAATGGTTTGTAGTGCATAATCATTAGTCTGTTTACAAATAGAGCTCCTGCAATTTGTAACAATTTCAAAAGTTTGTTTGGAATCATATTGATAAACACTGGATTGCCATAATCCAATCACACACGCAAATATCCAGAATCCGAATTCCACACTAACAATGAAAGCCGGGTGAACTCCAGAATCAAGCGAAAGACAGAAGAAACTCGATGTCACTAAGGCACCCAATAATTTCATTGAAGAATTAAAGTCAATGCCAAGTAGTTATTGCAAAACTTAGCAATTGAAAACGTAAATAATGGCCATGCATGCATAGATTAAGCAGGGAAGGTCAAGGATACTTACATAAATCTTACGAGATCAGTTACAGAGTGTTATGCAGAAGATGATAGTTCATTCATCGAGCATGGCCTTCGAGATGCAGTCGTACGAAAGATTATGAATAAGTATACTAAGCTAAAGGCCATACGAATAATCATAGCTTAGTTAAGGCGATATATACGCCCCAATGTTAACGCATTACTGGCCGTGCGCAAAATATCAATATTGAACCTCCTTTTGAACAGTTTTGTTTACAAAATATTATTTGATTTTTATATGCTATGTTAGTTATGAAGAAATTCCAGCTATCAATTTTTCTGTGTAAAAATATTTTTAAACATCCAAGTAGTTTTGGAGGAGTTTCCAAAAGTTGCGAAAAAATATCGTGTTGTTAATTATTTTTTTAAAGCAAAACTATTAGTTACACGAAAAACCTTGTGTTCTAAATTATGTACATGAATCAATAATATTTTTTTTTCAAACCTTTTAACCAAGCCGTTACTAAGGAGTATGCTTTAGAAATGTTACCGTTTTACGACACTAAAGCGTATGTAGGCCCTTAACTGTTTCTGTACATAACATGTACGCATTACGGGCTCATGTCGTAGGACGCTTAATTAATGTTGACTTCCCTGACATTACATACTTCATTATTGTTTTGTTTGATTACATAAAGCGTAGTAATTCTACAGTTAATTTACAATGTAAATTAGTGTAAAATGTAATTAATGTTTGGTTTGCTGATGTTTCCCGCTTGTTTTCCAATATTATCATGTTCTCTTTGCCATAGCAATTGAAGAACAAGTTTCTTTGTGATTCAACATCTATTCAAGCCTGAATCTGGTTGGACAGTTAAAACAGATAAAGAGGACAAGTTTAAGTTACAAATAACGTTGATCAGTCCGGTTTTGTCCATATAAAGAATGCCATAACTCATTATTGTGTAAAGTCTCGAGTTCAGTGTCAGCAGTACTAATATTGCTTAATCTTGAAGAATCACTTGCCTATTATATAAAAAAGCCTTTTATTAAAAAACCAGATAAATACAGCTAAAATATAGCAAAATCTTCGTCTGATTTCAGTGTGCCTCTTGGCATAGACCTCCTCTAACAGTTTCCACTGGGGTCTGTCTTGAGCAACTCGTCTCCACCTTGGACCAGCGATCTTTTTAATTTCTTCCTCCCATCTCAAACACAGTCTTCTACGGCTTCTTTTCCCATCTCACTTGCCTACTATGTTTATTTAATAAACTGTTCTCACGTTGTGGCCATTAACACAAATTCGTCTGGTTATGTTTTCGTCATTTAGAACGGGGCTAATTACAATAAACGCTGATGTAACATTAGCTAAATATTTTTTCGATATTATAGTAACCGATTCTTTCGGTTAGTCCTTGACACTGCGCTGGCCAGTAATCGGAATTGGAATAATCAAAATAAATTGTCTGCCGAAGATATTCTTGGCCTCAAAATTCCAGTTTTATATTCACTCTTCGGTTTTAACGACCGTTTCGAGAACTGCGATTGTTATTGCGTTATCAAATATTAGGCTTTGTAAAATTAATATTGCTTGGCCTTTACTACTGATCGGTCACAATGAAGGTCAGGTTCCTATTACTTACAAATAGAATGCACTGTTATTAGTTCAGCTTTCGATTGATAACTGAATGACAAAGCACTCTGATACGGAAGTGTGCCAATCGGTCTGGATCGTTTCCTGGGGAAATAGACTGACGGGAAATAGCCAAGGAATTTCCTTTTAATTAAATGTTTAAATTATTTAATCATAGAATATAGAATAGAATCCTTAAAACTAGTGTCCGACCGAAACAGGATTTTACGACCGAAACCGAAACTTCCTGACAAGGATCAGTTTTGAGGGAAAAATAAAGAAAACGTTATTATAATCAGTCAGTCTTTATCTTTAAATCACATAGCTATGCAGTCCCCGACATTTTCACTTACTGGTATGATAGTCAGCATAACAAACCCTCATTTAAGAATAAAATACTCGCTTGGATGGAATTTAACGCGCCGAACATGACCGATCACAGCGCGAGAACTCCCGAATGCAGTTTCGGGTTCGGTCGTAGCTGCCGCCGAAACCGAAACTCGTTTTTTTGCCAAAACTCAACCGAAACCGAATTTTCGGTTGGACACTACTTAAAACATAAGACAAAAAATCTTCTAAAGTCTCAAAAATCGCCAACGTGCTAATTGGTAGAACTGATAACATCTCAAATGTGCGAGGTACGAGTGAACTTGAGAAGCAAATTGCTGTATGCATACGAATACGCCGAGAATGGAATGTACTGATAAATTCTGGAGTATCCTATTACGCGTGTTACTTACCCGTGCGTATCTATAAATAGCATACTTGCGACAATAGTCCGGTATAAACTCTAACCCTAATTGTATGTAGTGTCAGTAAGGTCAGCAATGGAACTGAATTGCTTAACTATTATCCAATCAAATGCCCTGAACTTGAAGTTAATTGTCGGGACGTAGAGCATGTTGTTAGTTCAGTATTTACTGGTGTTACCGTATGTATGTATCCGTATTTTAGTAGGATTTATAATTTCGGACCAATATATAGCCCTATCAAGATTTCATTTTTTAAGGTTCCGTAGTCAAAAAGGAACCCTTTTAGTTTCGTCATGTCCGTCTGTCCGTCCGTCCGCAACTTAACTCAAAGACTCTTAGTACTAGAAAGCTATAATTTGGAATTTATATTTAAATTAATCACGCCGGAAAACTGGTAACATAAAATCAAGAAAAAAAATTTGTTTTGCCTGCTTCCAGTACACGTAGTCTTCCTATTTTTTTTCTCGTCTTTCTCATGGTATGGAGTATCGTTGGATAGGCCATTCAAAAATATTACGGGTCTGTCAAAACCATTCTTAGATTCAGGGATCCGTTTGCGTAGAATTCAGCTTTAAATTGCTAATTTTCGTTAGAGTCAAGTGGCCCCCCGCCCCCCCCCCCCGCAAGCTAAATGGTTGCTTTGGATATGTGAAAAAATAACGGCAGTAATATAAATAACGAAATTAAAAGGAAAACTATCGTTTTCGAATGGCTATGTTAATTTTGTCCCTTCGTTAGAGCAATGTTCGGTGCTTTCATTGTTTATGAACGTTAGTAATGTTACCTATTTATTTTAGTGATTGTAGCTGTTTATACGGAACCCTCTGTGCGCGAGTCAGACTTGCGCTTTGCCGGCTTTTATTTTTGTTAACCTATTGTGCCCGTCTGGACAAAGGCCTCCCTCCACTCCTTCCTTCTTTCAAGATGGGTGCTCTTGGCCTACATTTATTTGAGTATTAGAGATGACCTGATGCTGCATTGTTAATGGTGTCCTTCGTCATGATTATTTGTGTACATACAAGGTAAATAGAGTAGACTAGGTAAGTGGGAGCTTTGTAAATCTTATACTATTAAACGAACATATTATTTGTATAATTATATAATATAATCACGTTCTCGAAAACGTCTCTAATGATATCGATAAAATTTGCCATATTAAAATTTGCAATATGGGTGTTTTCGGGGGCAACAAATCGATCTAGCTAGGTCTCACACATCACATCATCAGACTATTAGTGTTCCCACTGCTGGGACACAGGCCTCCTCTCTGTGAGAGGGAATGGGCCGTAATCCACCACGCGGGCCCAGTGCGGGTTGGTGGATGTCACATGTCTTCGAATTTTTGGTTCTAGGACATGCCAGTTTCCTCACCGCCCTACAACTTGTAAGTCGCGGCCGATACCACTGCTCACGCTAGGTCTCACAACTGGGAAAAATCAAAAAGAAGAACGAACACATTGTATTCTCTATTTTCCCGAACAGAGCTCAGTCGCCCATGTACTGTAAATAATGACATAAGTCACATAACTTGTTTTAGGTCCTTTAATAACTTACTTAATCGTGCGTGGAAAGTCAGCCATGTCCTAGATATGTCTATAATCTTGCTTGACATCTTAATTTAGAGCTTGCGAAAATTATTATATTTTAATTGCCATAGGATTATGTCGGGCATAAAATTGTTTTGTAAAGAAAGAGTACTAAGAGATTAGGACGGACATCTCACACTAATATTATAAAGGCGATAGTTTTTGAGTATGTGTGTGTGTGTGTTTGTATATTTGTTAATTCTTCACGCTCTAACGGTTGGACGGATCTAGATGAAATCTGGCACAGAGATAGATTATAGTCAGGAATAGCACATAGGATACTTTTTATCCCGGGAATATGTTCCCTCGGGATAATTTTCGAATATCACGCGGGCGAAGACGCTGGTAGAAGCTAGTTATGTACATAACTTCAACCGATGCATGAATTTTAGGCGTACTGAAATAGCCCGAAAAAGAAATTCTTTTGATTATTTTGCTCTGGCCCAATGGCAATGAAATATTAACCGATTCACAATGATTTTGTCACGGTGCAACAGAATGCGTTGCTAAATCTGACCTTTGATGAAATATTTTTTTCGCCAAGCCTTGATATAAACCACAAATTCGTGCAAAATTTTGCATACTTAGGCCGAGAATTTCAACACTAGATTTATATGTTATGACGTCGGTTATGCCTGATTTAGGTTTAGTAAACTATGTTTTATAACCACTGCTCTCAAAACGGTGAAGGAAAACATCGAGAGGAACCGAAAAATTCGACGATATGTGACATCCACCAACGCGCACGGGCCCACCGTGTGGTGGCTTACGGCCCATTCCTTCTCACAGAGAGGATACCTGTGTCCCAGCAGTGGGATCATTAAAGGACGATGATGATAATTAAACTATGTTTGGTGTGTTGTGCAAATAATTGTACAACTTTAATCAATATTCAAGGAATTATTTACGCTACGTAAATTAACGCAAATTATGTATAGTGACAGTATATAATATATTATACATGTTATTGCGATTCAATTCACTTTAAATTGTTTGTGTTAACCGTATTGATACGCTGTTTTGTTCAAAGCAATGACGTGTATACGTAAGTACCTGTAAAGACTTAATTATGTTTTAGAGAAGTTACATCTGTAATTAAAATTAATTAATTTTAAACCAGTACCTACGATTTCAAGTGCAAATTTATTTATTTTAGATGTTGTACAAGGTGATATTGAAATAAATAAAAATCTCTTTAGGGGTCATTCCGGCCCTCGGGCCATTCGACCGTAAAAATAAATGGTCTACGTTTCAAAGGACCGGTAATAAAAATTTGTAAATAAATTCAATGTCATACACTACATTCTTAAGTACATTCGGGTGCAAAAGCTATAAAGTTGAAATAAAAGTATATTTTTTTTATTATTATTTTTTTACCTACTCTAGTCATCATTATGAACATGGGACAAACGCTGAATGCCGCGAAAAATAAAAAACCGGCTTAGTGCGAGTCGGACTCGTGCACGAAGGGTTCCGTACTTGGTAAATTGCGGTTTACGATTTATGACGTATTAAAAAAAAACCAATTAATACATCTCGTTCAAACCAATTTTCGGTGTAAGTTAACATGGTAATGTACATCATATATTTTTTTTTAGTTTTATCATTCTCTTATTTTAGAAGTTACAGGGGGGACACATTTTACCACTTTGGAAGTGTCTCTCGCGCAAACTATTCAGTTTAGAAAAAAAATTAATTAGAAACCTCAATATCATTTTTGAAGACCTATCCATAGATACACGTATGGGTTTGAAAAAAAAGCATTTTTGAGTTTCAGTTATATGTATGGAGAACCCCCAAAATGTATTGTAATTTTCTATTTTTGTGTGAAAATCTTAATGCGGTTCACAGAATATATCTACTTACCAAGTTTGAACAGCATAGTTCTTATAATTTCGGAAAAAGTGGCTGTGACATACGGACGGACAGACAGACAGACAGACATGACGAATCCATAAGGGTTCCGTTTTTTGCCATTTGGCTACGGAACCCTAAAAACGTGTTGTAAAGTAAACATTGTCGAGTTAAGCAAAGTTTTTCTATAACTTGACGTATGGAGCCGCTGATTTTCTTTCGCGATTTCAGGGTCGGTTATTTGGTAAGTTGTTCATAATGACTGAAAACTTATTAGAGGTCATTGTACATAAGTACAATGACCTCTTAGAGGTTTTCAATACATAAGTACAATGAGTAATAAGTACCTACATTAAGATTTTGTTTTTGTTTGCGCGAGAGACACTTCCAAAGTGGTAAAATGTGTCCCCCCTCTGTAACTTCTAAAATAAGAGAATGATAAAACTAAAAAGATATATATTGTACATTACCATGTAAACTGCCACCGAAAATTGGTTTGAACGAGATCTAGTAAGTAGTTTTTTTTAATACGTCATATGTACAATGACCTCTAAGAGGCATGTAGTACCTACTTGATTTGCATCAAAATTTTAAATGTCCTTAACCTGCTACAGACAAAATAAAAGAGTGATGTAACGGTCACACCGGCCGAGGTGCCGAGGTGCAATGTCGAAAGTTACGAGATCCAAAACCGGAATCTTAAGAGATACGCTTGTAAACTAAAACAATAAAAAATTGTGCAAATATTATTCACTGCTAATGTTCAATCAACATTAATTACCAATTTAACTTTTTAATACACATATAATTTAAAAAAAGAAGCGTTTACGGACTAATTATATTAAGAGGTTTTCTTTTTACCCGACTGCCGAAGGAGGGTAATGTGTTTATCAGTCTATGTATGTATGTATGTATGTATGTATGTTTGTTCTTATGTGGCGTTCTAGAGACCAAACGCGTGGGTCGATTTTGATGGTTCTTACGTCAATCGATTCGTCTTAACCCGGCGAGTGTCACTGGCTACATGAAAATTGGAAAATGACGGTTTTTGGGCGCCATATTGTGGGGACCCAAATTTTTTAATTCTTCCAAACCTATCGTGTGGGGTATCAAAATAAAGGATTTTAAGAGGTGATTTCAAAAATATATAACACTTATATGTTTAAATGTACCTTATTCAAAAAAAGAATAACTAAAAAGTTATAAATAAAAAAAAAATAAAAAAAACAAAAAACCCGACTGCTTGAAAAGCGAACTAAAAAGACGTAAACAAGGAGAAAATCATGCTGTGCAGTCGGAGGATATGTCTGGTTTTGGTCAGCCAGCTCGCGAAGAAGTATCCTCCGACAGCACAGCATGATTTTCTCCTTGTTTACGTCTTTTTAGTTCGCTTTTCAAGCAGTCGGGTTTTTTGATTTTTAACCGACTTACCAAAAAAGGAGGAGGTTCTATGTTCGACATTATGTATGTTTTTTTTTTTTTTTTTTTTTTTTTTTTATGTATGTTCACCGATATCTCCGTCAATTGTGGACCGATTTTGAAAATTCTTTTTTTGTTTGAAAGAGTATATTTCGAAATTGGTCCCATTTTAATTTGGTGAAGATCTGATGAAGAACTTCGGAGATATACAACAGAACTCTTCAATAAATAAAGGCAAATCTCTCGGGATTGCTGCAATCGCATGTCTGTTTATTGTTTATACCATTTCGTAACATAACATCACGCCAGTACGCTCGAAAGGGGTATGCAGGTCTCTTATTTAACCGGTTATATTCAAGTTTCATGTTATTCGGGTAATCTATTCTGTCGTTATAGGTACTTACGTAACTACTTCCCTATTAGGTAGGTACAACTAAAAACCGGCCGAGTGCGAGTCGGACTCGCGCACGAAGGGTTCCGTACCATTACCGCAAGTAACGGCAAAAAATGTGTCACGTACGTTTTTGTATGGGAGCCCCACATAAAAAAATATTTTATTCTGTTTTTAGTATTTGTCATAGCGGCAATTGAAATACACCATCTGTGAAAATTTCAACTGTCTAACTATCACGGTTCATGAGATACAGCCTGGTGACAGACAGACAGACAGACAGACGGACCGCGGAGTTAAAGTAATAGGGTCCCGTTTTTACCCTTTGGGTACGGAACCCTAAAAAGTGAAAAATAAAAAACTTTTTTGAAAAAAATACTACCGACTTCCAAGTAAGAAAACTAGAAAGTGAAAAATAACTTTATTTTTGGAAGTCGGTGTCCATAATTAAAAAATTTGGTCCTACCACAGACACCGACTTCCAAAAATAAAGTTATTTTTCACTTTCTAGTTTTCTTACTTGGAAGTCGGTAGTATTTTTTTCAAAAAAGTTTTTTATTTAATTATTTTTTTTTATTAAGAATTTCTGTTTACCTTGCTCTACTTCGATGACATAATGATTTCTTTGTTTTTGGTTAGCATCGTGATCTTGAAATACTTTTAAGTAGGCATTATGAAATATTACTTCTGGTTCTGTGCATCACTGGTGTGAGGCTAAAATGTAATGAGAACAGGTCTGAAATACCAAACTGTCACTTTTAAACTTTATACTCCGCTGATTGGTAGGCACACAGCTCAACAGCTTGACAGTGTGGTTCACCTTGTGAAACGAAAAGTACTGGCCAATCACACTTAATATTATAAAGGCGAAAGTTTGTGAGTGTGTGTGTGTTTGTATGTTTGTTACTTCTTCACGCTCAAACGGCTGGACGGATCTGGGTGAAATTTGGCACAGAGATAGATTATAGTCTGGAATAGCACATATGATATTTATTATCCCGGGTATATGTTCCCTTGGGATAATTTTCGACATTCACGCGGGCGAGGCCGCTGGCAGAAGCTAGTATTTTAATAAATTCGAAAATGTTGCGTCAATGCAATACATAGTTGTAAATACGACTAATGATACACAATTTATTATAAGCTATTCCGGAAGGTCAAGCTAGATACAATAAATTGCACTTGTTAGGTATAATAGTTCGTTATCTATTACTTCTTACTAATATTATAAATGTGAAAGTTTGCATGGATGTGTGTGTATGTATGTTTGTTACTCGATCACGCCAGAACGGCTGAACGGATCTGGATGAAATTTGACATAGAGATAGATTATAGTCTTATTTTTATCCCGGTATAATATTCCCTTGGGATGATAAAACACTTTTCACGCGGGCGAATCCGCTGGCAGAAGCTACTCACATCACACTAATATTATAAAGGCGATTTGTGAGTGTGTGTGTGTGTGTGTTTGTATGTATGTTACCCTTTCACGCAAAAACTACTGAACGGTAATGGATGAAATTTGGCTTAGAGATATTTTATATTCCGGGCATATGTTCACTTGGAATAATTTTCGACATTCACACGGGCGAAGCCGCTGGCAGAAGCTAGTGTCTAATAAATTAAAAACCTGAAAATAAACACACAAAATAAGAACATGTTACTAGCTCTATATTCCGATGCCGTGACTAAACACTTGAACGCTGGATGGACGGACTTGAAATATGTATTAGATCGTATATTAAAACACTTGCAATGAAACGTTTGAATATTATTTTTATGTATGATTGATTGAAGTTCAGTCGTTCACATCTAAATTGAATCAAACTCTACTATCGTGTCTAGTTCATCCTTGCAATATACACGAAACCATTCCAAGGAGAATCTAATTGTAACAGAAAATCATTTCAACAATTGCTAAATCCTTGCAATGGTGAGACAAAATGTTCTGATAATTCTATTTCATGGTTGAACACTGAACCAGTGGCCATACGCAACACTCAGCCGAATGTTGAAACTCTTTCGGCTTTTGTATCGCTTTTCTTTGCTATGGCCGAACTCGTTTAAATGAACCAATTTTGTACCACTCTAGTTATGTAAGTTCAAGTATTATTATGGTGTGTCCTACTAAATATGCTACATTCAATTAAATATAGGGATCAAAGATTATGCAACATGATAATTACGTAAATTGTTTTGCTCCATTGCTCTACTAGATTAACATATAATTATCGTAAAAAAATATCGATAGCCTATGGTTCTCAAATAAGGTATTTGCTTAACAAGCTTGGAAATAAGGAAAAATATCAAGATTAAAACAGGAAACTTGGTTAAAATACACTCGCTAGCAACCTTATCGACTCAATCCATAAACTCGCATACTTGTATGAATTTTTCGGATAATACATATTTTATTTATTAAAACCATATGTCCATTAAAAGCTTGAGAGTTAAGCTTTACAGCACTATTATCATAAATAAATATTAGTTTCTTTTTTTTTTGCAATTTAAACGGGCGTAAAGGAAAATACACTCTTTACGGTATCCATGAGTGGCGCTACAAACCACCCCTATAGATACCCCCATTATCGATTTACGTTATCAGTCGCTTATCAGAAGTTGTTCTGAAGGTGACCTGGTACACATCTCCGCAAATTGAACTCACTGATTTCAAGAAACCATGGACACTAGGTACGCCTGAGAAAGCTGCACAAGTTGTAGCCCTGTTGCAACAAAGGACTCAGCCAGCGAAAAGCAGTTCGCGTTTTCGGCTGTTCCTGGACGAAGTCAATATACGGACGATGAACTGGCTTGCAATTAGTCCAGATATGAATCCCATCGCAGCACTTATGGAACGAGCTCTAGAGAAGGGTTCGGGCCAGAAATCCAGTCCCTTCGACCATAGAAGAATTGAAAAGGTAGCGTTATTAGAGGAGTGAGATGGAATTCCTCAAATAATCGATCAGATCAATGAAGAATCTGAGTGAATCACACTGCAAACTATGATTAGAGCTAGGGGCAATACCAAGTACTGACACAACAATTATTTCTTGTATTTTTTTAACAGTTCTTGTTTCCGTTTTAAAATGCCTGACCACAGACCTGAAACCTTAAGCTTTATGTAGGGGTTTTAAGCACTACACTACATAATTTATGTTAAAAAAAAAAGTATTTTTCGAAAAATACATACATTTATGCACGCTTATGGGTGAGTCGTTTTGCTCGCGAGTGTAGTCCTATTAAATGCTTCCTTATTATGCGACAATATGATGAAAATCGGAAGGACTCAATTTAAAAGAACAATTATACATGTAATAATTTCATTAGTCGAAAGCCAACCCCAGACGGGGGAAAGGCCTTTAACAATCGTGTCAGGGCCTTGAAAACAACACAAGTGCGCCAATTCGCCGCTACAGTACTGAACGCTTTGCCGGGTGTATAATACATTCATTATGTATCAAACGATATTGAACCTAACGTTAACAGTTCAGTCGCAGTCTTACGAGTAACTGTCAGGTGTCTGGATCTGCTTCATTTTAAAATCTTGTTGGACATCTCAATTGGTACGGCAAACGTGATACATGACGACAGAAATCGTATTCTAATTCATATAATTATTCTAGAATTTTAAAGTATAGTCCTTAGTTTTTGTGTTCCAATGAAGGACAAGCAGAAACACCTACTTATAAATCATAGATTGGATCTGTGTCAAATTCTAATTCAACCCATTTATTACTTTCAGGTTTTTGAATGGCAGCAACGATAACCTCAAGAGGGACACAGACAAAGACAACGGATGCTTAAGATAGTGCGATTTTAAGAAAAATCGCGACAGTGAATCTTCGCTGCAAAGGAACGAGTATGGAGTATTGCATGCTAGCCGTGGTGTACACTATCCTGTCCTTGATAACAACAGGTTTGGAGCTTCGATTTTTATTTAAACAAGATGCCTCAAGAAATTCGCTATAAAATATATTACGAAAGCAAAATCTGCTGACAGCATGTAATTAATACACTAATATTATATTAACCTCAAATAAAGCCTCACGTAGTCACGATACACGATTGCGTATTTGGGTCCATTGAAGCAATAAATCAACTGCAAGCAGCAGTTTATCAGGTTCAGTTAATATTGTCATACAGCCTATAAGCCTAAAAACATGTCTTGTCCTTCAAGCTAACTGATATATTTCTTACGAGAAAACAAGTCCGAGTATGACGTATTTAGTTTTTTAACATGGTCAGCTGGTTTAAATCAATACGGCTATATATATTACTCGGAAGCCGCTAACAGCTGATCCATGGTTGGTGAGCTGTTCGATCGATTATTAAATTTATATCAAATTCTGATAATTTTGGAGTCTATTTTTGTTAGTACACAACCTTATAATTAATGTTAGTAATCAGTACATGACACGAAAACAATTTAATGAATTTATAATAATTACAGGGATCCAAGTATAAATTAAATAAGAAAGACCAAATTTTAAATTTCAATTAAAATTGTCAAAAAATAAAAATGTCACAGAATTAAAAAGTCAGAAAATTTAAAATTAAAATGTCCAATTATATAATTACATGAAACTAAAATTACACAAATTAAAATGTCAGAAAATTTAAAACCAACTACAAAATGAAAATAAAAAAATCTAATAAATACATTAAATACAGACAAACAAGTGTTATCATAACTTATAACTAAACTCCATTTGAAATAACATTAGACATGTTTCCAAATCTTTTTACAGTCCGTTCAACCGATTTTGAGTTCTATCCAGTAAACATAAGGATGATATAAAAAACATAAACCTGGTACCAAAACAAACTGTTTACTACAGCTACCATTTGTCGTATCACCAACGCAATAGAAGTCAAAATCGGTTGAAAGGGCTGTAAATTGGGCAAATTTAAACGTCTAATGTTATCGCAAATGGAGTATACCAGATACAACTACTTATATTTGTACGCCTCAATGGCATTATTCACTCATCAGATGAATAACATTTTACCCTTGAAAGCACTATCTACTGCACCAATCCCAAATAGTTTGGGGTACCGTGTCGAGTTGAATAGATATATGAGAGATTTTCTATAAGATACCAATCCAAATCAGTGGTAAGTACTGTGCTAACTAGCTTCTGTCAGTGGCTTCGCCCGCGTGAATAGTGTTTTCTTAACCCAGGCACAAATACAAAGAAACCATGCCGACGTAACTAGAGTTTTTCGTCTGATTAAGATGGTTATTTTTATAACTACTTCGATCGCCTTCGGTTCCGTTCCAAGGCTATAGATGGTGTTAGCAGCGACTTGCAAGTAAAAGGGTTTTCTCGGTTCGTGACAATTTTTTTTAAAAACACAGTGACGATTTGTTTTATAGTATTTTTTGCAAGTTTTACAGTTTCATTGTACCAAAATGTGTTATAATACAAATTTAAAAAATCGAGTGGCATGCCTCAGTAATTTAAAACCGCGCCATCTATTGCACCCTATTTTAATTGATCCGTTCGAATAATCTTTGAAATGTGAATTAAGAGTCCAATATTCCATCATTTTGTGCTTAAGAGAGTTGATTAATACAGAACATACAATTTTTTACCCGACTGCCGAAGGAGGGTAATGTGTTTATCAGTCTATGTATGCATGTATGTAAGTATGTATGTATGTATGTATGTATGTTTGTTCCTATGTGGCGTTCTAGAGACCAAACCCGTGGGCCGATTTTGATGGTTCTTACGTCAATCGATTCGTCTCAACCCCGCAAGTGTCACTGGCTACATGAAATTAGGAAAATGGCGGTTTTGGGCGCCATATTATGGGGGCCCAAATTTTTTTTTTCTTCCAAACCTATCGAGTGGGGTATCAAAATAAAGGATTTTAAGAGTTGATTTCAAAAATATATAACACTTATATGTTAAAATGTACCTTATTCGAAAAAAAAATAACTAAAAAGTTATAAATAAAAAAAGTTAATTAAAAAAATCAAAAAACCCGACTGCTTGAAAAGCGAACTAAAAAGCAGTCGGAGGATACGTCTGGTTTTGTTCAGCCAGCTCGCGAAGATGTATCCTCCGACAGCACAGCATGATTTTCTCCTTGTTTACGTCTTTTTAGTTCGCTTTTCAAGCAGTCGGGTTTTTTGATTTTTTAATTAACTTTTTTTTGATCAATTCTAGAATATGTTAAATTATCACACAATTCAGTAACGAATCGATGCTTATACGCCATCTAGTGACATTTATTTGAACACAATTTTCTTTGTTAGCGCTGGGACCCCGTGTCCCAGAGAACGTTATACCGGGATGAAAAGTAGCCTATGTACGATTCCAGACAAAAATCTGTCTCTGTGCCAGATTTCATCTAGATCCGTTCAGCCGTTTTAGCGTGATTGAGTAACAAACATTCATCAATCCATCCAAACTTTGCATCTACACTAATAAAGAGGAAACTTATAATATTAGTGGGATGGGTTACTGTTGAATATCAACAAAGCGTAGTAAAAAAAATTACAAAGTTCGGAATATTAGGGTAATGTAGAAGGTATTCGCACGGATATAAATGTTATAATTAGCTCGTCAGAGATTATGTACTGCGATATTAAGGAAGTAGGTAATGTATTTTACTTCTACGCTCGATTGAATCTTGTATAACTGCGGCTTGCGAAGGCTTGCAAGTTAAAGGTACTTTGGTGTTATTTAGGACGATAAAACCCAAATTAATGTCTCATTTTTAGGCTCTGTTATTATGTCAATGGCGTTGCACGTTTCAAAGACACTTGGTGTGTAAATATATACAAATAAGAAACGACGCTGAGGTCGTCAAGACATTCGCAATCCTTGGATGACCAAGCAGTTTTTTGTTTGTATGTGTGGACGGGTTCTTAAAGATTCTAGTCTGTGTTCATGACATGCATTTTATGCATTGCATTTGCTTTGATCTTGTTTTTTTTAATTTTATCTCCGTCAATTGTGGACCGATTTTGATATTTTTTTTGTTTGAATGAGTTTGTTCCGAAATTGGTCCCATTTTAATTTGGTGAAGATCTGATGAAGAACTCCGAAGATGTACAATAGAACTCTTCAATATAACGGCAAATCTCTCGGGATTGCTGCAATCACGTGTCTGCTTATTGTTTACATTATTTCATAACATCACGTCTGTACGCTCTAAAGGGATACGCAGATGTGTACAATTCACCTTGGTACACTCTCATTTCACCGGTTATGTTCAAGTTTCATGATATTAAGGTAATCTATTCTGGCATTATTATACTTTACTAAACAACTTGCCTGAACTAAAAGGTGAAAAATATATTATTTTTTGATTCCGATCTAAATGACGATGATAAATCAATATTGAAAAACCGGCCAAGTGCGTATCGGGCCACGCGCTGTAATAGGGTTTCATAGTTGCACAATAATGCGGACAAAGAAGAGGGCTTTTTGTTGTTTCATGAACATTCAAACAGTATCGGCCGCTCACACATACTTTTTATAAGTTGAGCGACTATTACTCATAAACTTGTAAAGCCCACTTAGTTGTAATAGTTTTCCTTTTTATTTCGTTATATACTATTGCCGTAATTTTTTTCACATATCCAAAAGCAACCATTTAGCTGACAGGGAGAGAGACACTTGACTCTAACAAAAATTAGCAATTTAAGGCTTAATTTTAGGCAAACGGAAAAAATCTTTTTTACAGAGCCATCATATTTTTGAATGGCCTATCCTACGATATCCCACACCATGGGATAGACGAGAAAAACAAACATACCACTTTACGTCTATAGGAGGAACCGAAATTATATTTTTTGTGATTTTATTTTACCACTTTGTCGGCATGAATAATTATATCCATGCCAAAATATAGTTTTCTAGTAGTAAGAGTCTCTGAGGTAAACTATGGACAGACGGACATGGCGAAACTATAAGGGTTCCTTGTTGACTATGGAACCCTAATAAAAAGCTTTTTACAAAAAAATACTACCGACTTCCAAATAAGAAAACTAGAAAGTGAAAAATAACTTTATTTTTGGAAGTCGGTGTCTTTGGTAGGTACCAAATTTTTAAGTTATGGACACCGACTTCCAAAAATAAAGTTATTTTTCACTTTCTAGTTTTCTTATTTGGAAGTCGGTAGTATTTTTTTGTAAAAAGCTTTTTATTTTTCACTTTTTAGTTGTATCTACCTAATAGGGAAGTAGTTAAGTAAGTACCTATAACGACAGAATAGATTAACCGAATAACATGAAAAATTAATATAACCGGTGAAATGAGAGATCTGCATACCCCTTTCGAGCGTACTAGCGTGATGTTATGTTATGAAATAGTATAAACAATAAACAGACATGCGATTGCAGCAATCCTGAGAGATTTGCCGTTATTTATTGAAGAGTTCTGTTGTATATCTCCGAAGTTCTTTATCAGATCTTCAACAAATTAAAATGGGACCAATTTCGGAATATAGTCTTTCAAACAAAAAAAGAATTTTCAAAATCGGTCCACAATTGACGGAGATATCGGTGAACATACATAAAAAAAAAAAAACAAAAAAAAAACATACATAATGTCGAACATAGAACCTCCTCCTTTTTTGGTAGTCGGTTAAAAAGGAATGTTTATTGGGAAATGCAAACGTACAGAACGGCAAATGATTTTAACTGGTATGTAAAATCCATATGATTGCCTGGCATGAGCGACAACACGTTGTTGAAACCTGAAAAACCTAACGAATTTGTAGACAGGACTTATCATTATGGGACCATTATTTAAAATAAAATAAAAGATATTAATACATGCACTTGCAGACAGTAAAGACTTGGATTTCATGTATTTTATCTACTTATACAAATAAATAATATTCAATAAAGCACTACTACAAGTTTTTGCTAATATAAATAATGAAATAACTCATTCGGATAAAACTTAACATAAATATATAGGAAACTTTTTTTATAAATAATACAAACACATACATACAAATGTATGTAGCGTAAGTACATATTATATCTCACACACACACATCATCAGCCTATTAATGTTCCCACTGCTGGGACACAGGCCTCCTCTCTGTGAGAGGGAATGGGCCGAATCCACCACGCGGGCCCAGTGCGGGTTGGTGGATGTCACATGTCTTCGAATTTTTGGTTCTAGCACATGCCGGTTTCCTCACGATGTTTTCCTTCACCGTTTTGAGAGCAGTGGTACAAGTGGATACAAGTATTCTGCATATAACAAAAATATCACCTTTCTTAAAGAACAAACACCTACAAATATCTATTTATTCGCCACTTTAATGACTCATGTAACATAACTAGTTCAATTTACATTTAACCAAAGCATATGAATTTATTACAAGTTATAATATTAAAATTTATAAATGAAGTAACTCAGAATCCATTGATAATGATCAAGATCAATTATATTAACCAAAACAAGAATTAAAAGTACAATGGAATTATCGACACATTTGTAACTTGTAGTGTATACAAAAATAATATATATGTATATGATTCTGACATAATTATCTTTATTTTAGTTTATTAAAGAGGAACAGCAAACAGCTATATTATGAAGTATACATAAACAGGAAAACATACATGAATTAAGAAATAATATAGTCCACAGCGCCGTTCACAGATGACTGAATGTAGGTAAGCTATACGTGCACGACAGTTAAAACTATTATAAAAACAGAAAAAACCTTGAGGTGACTATAATATTTAATACGATACGCTAAAGAAAATAATCTCAACCAGAAATTGACATTAAGGTTCCCCTAGTCGACGGCACGAACTATTTTGCGCGCGGGGTTAAAATGCATGCTATATCATCCAACAACACGTGCGAAAGAGATAGATGCTGTGATGAGCAGTAAGAACCTAGTTCGTGTACGAATTAGCACTTTTGCAAGTTTGTAGCAAAATGGATGATGATTTAGGACGCAAACGAGCGCGCGAAATTTTATAAACAGACCTTTGGGAGTCTAGGTATCATGAAAAAACGACTAAATGTATATTTTCAAAATAAAATTATTTGAATTTTTGAACTACTAATCTGTCCTGTATGGTATCCGTTTTGCAATTTTCCTTTTTCTTATGGTATTTATTGCCGCCCAAAGATTAAAATTAGTGTTGAAATGTGGAACTTTCGACGCTCATAACTTTCAATTTATATATTTTTTTACTTTTTTGTTTCCATACAGGGCTAGATAATGATGAGACAAATTGATATCATTTTTAATTTTGAACGTACATCGTCAAACAGTGGAGTAATCCCTAGACTACGTTTGTATGGAAGAATTTTCGACTAGTGTAACCTTAACTACATAATAGTAATCAATAATTAGTTTGTCGCACTACACCATTGAACAAATCGTAGAGTATGAGCGAGAACAAGGCGACCGGTGCCACCACAGCCACCAGCCGGTAGCCGGGCGTGGGGTCGCGGAAGTCGTAGCACAGGGCGTGGAAGCGCCTCCCTCGCTCCATGCACTTCGAGCCAGGTTCACCGCTCTCATAAATCGCTTCATTCATATCACACTGAGAGCCAGTGTCTTCGCCAAACGAGTACTTAGTCACCAAACGAGCTATCAGACCTACAGTGCCGTTAATATTTTGACCCATATTCTCTCGTATCCATTTTCTCTTATAGATCTTACCTAGAATGTCTGAATCTGAGAATCTTATAGAGTAATTAACGATATTATGAGTATCAGTTTCAGAAGTGTTATACTTTTTCGTCGGAGTTAAATTAATACCAAGTGATTCCAAGAATCGTGAAGAAGATAAATCCACCTGGATTTCCGCCCTACTATCCCTACTTTCTTGTTTTATGAAACCGCAGTAGTATTTGGTGTCAATGTAAAATGGCGCACCGGGAGCGAAGTTGCAAACAACTCGTACATCACCATTTGGTTGTTTCCCATATGCACAACCTATTTTAGTGGTTTCCGCCCATATTAACTGGGCGGTGTAGAACGTCTCTGGCGTTATATGACCGCACTCGACATCTGTCGCGGTAAGTGATTTTCCAGCTTTCCAAAACCACACGTAAATACAGCCAATAATAGCATCTACATAGCATTCATAATGTGGTACGCTGTAAAAAAAACAATGTTCAATCAATTGAAACTATCTGTTTATGTTAACCAAAATCGAGAAGTGCATAAGTAAAAGCATACCATTTTGAAGCCCTCTCATTTCTGAAAGAATCTACGCAACAATATTTTGCGTATTTGGTGCATTCAAGTTGCGTTACATAGTTTCCATCAAGGGCAGAACAAGCTGCGGGTCCGGGCAGGCACTGATGAAGCCACGCCACGGCCATACTTTCCAAGTCAAAGTCATATATTAGTTGATTCATATCTGCAGCTTTAGGCAAATGTGCATATCTATCTATTGCTCCATTGGCGATGCGGTTTCGCATTGAATTCACAGAATTCACTAATCCGATCTGTTCAACCATGGTTGGATTTGAAACTGTATAACCCTTTTTGCATAACTTAGAATTAATCCTTTCTGAGAAGAGACACATGGTGTGATCGCCGTAACAAGGGCCCGCCGCACACCATTTGTTCATAGTCTGAGCGAAGGGAATGTAAAGAGGCCTGGAAGGCTTAATCGGCTCTTCTTTTGTTTCTGCAACGTTCTTTAAAGTGCCTGGATACATAAGAAAAACCGACGAAGTGGTAGGTAATACTCCTAATTCGCCGTATAGTATAGGCAAATCCCAACATGGTTTATTTTCTGGTACATACCAAGTGTCGCTCTTTAAGAAATTATAAGTGCCAAAATACTCACCCTGTTTCGTTGCACTTGTCGCAGGAATTACATTATAAAAGTCTATTGATAACCTCTTAGAGTTAATTTCATCATCGGTACCATTTTTAATGATCACAACTTTATGAGAATCGAACCCTTTCGCTACTGTTGATATATTATGAAGGCGTAGTATTGGGTATGATGTCCCTGAGGTATCATCATGGTAACCGTAATCTTTAATAATATCTTTAATAGACTTTGGTTTTGATACGTATTCAATACCTTGTCGCAAATTAGCACTTGTATCGTAACCGATTTCTGCTTGCCTGGAATCAGAGTCAAAACCGTTTTGCCCTTTAGTTGCCTTAATTTTAGAAGATTTTTTCATCATCTGTTCTTCAATTTCGGATAGATCATCATAGTTTTCATAATTTGAATCATCGTCATTATTCTCTGTAATGGTTTCTGAAGAAGATTTGTTCATGTTTGTTCGTCTTGCTGATAACAATACATTATCATGTGTGTCTGGTACTTTGGCATTATCGTTTATATTTTCACGCTCGGGTTCCTTACCACCGAGGTAGTCCACACTGACACTGTAACAACCCACTATTAACCAAATAAATAAGATCCACGTTAACTTCATCATGTCGATCGTTACGCTATTTTTATGAAATTGTGTCACAATCAAATTAAACCAACTAGATATAAAAAAAACAAAAAGCTGGACTTCAATTCAAAACATTAGATTTTAGGGCATCCGACCAGTAATAAATATAATATGTCAACGTCTTATTAGTTGCTAATATAGATTGGCTTATCGGGGTGTCGTACAGGGAGAGATAAATACCATGCTTACAAATAAAAAGTTGTAACAGTCGAATACACTATTTTCTTTTCAATTACGCTCTAGCTAAGCTAGTAAGAGTGTCCAGATATCCACTATAATATGTATCAATATAATATATTGGAAGGTACCGAAAATGTCATGTTTCAGTTACAGTATAGCACGTTATGTCTTTATTTATAATAATATCTACGTAAGCGCTAAGCTAAAGTGTACATAATTATCTATTACGTCTTCGGTCGTGTACTCGTGTGGTGCTACATATAATCTGTAGTCTGTAGATATTACTACTATATAAATCGCGAGTTCGTTGTCCTAAGATTCACAGGTGGATTTTAGCATTACAGTTAGTTCATTAAATTAGGAAAAGATTTGTTTCTTACTTATACAAAAACTAAAAAACTACGTTACAGATTAGAATAAATCTTTCTTAATAGCCGTAAGCACTATTAAGGCTTTGAAAATGAAAAACATGAGACATTTACACACATAGTTGACGGCCAAACCAGGCAAGGTTCGATTCTCAGAACGAGCATTCACCGGCGGCGCATGCGTAATGTGAACTTGCGTGGGAGTTGACATAACAAAACTCTCTGACTCACTCAAAATACAAACAAAATGATATAAAATGTACTTTGTTTAAATCAAAAACAACATTCATAATATAACTGATTTGGTCTTATTATAATAGAATGATGACACATACAATTAACTTTATAATAATGTTACTGATGATGTTTTCAACTTTGTAGAATTCTACTAGGTATTATTTCAGGCGTAATTGCCAAATCGAGGCATGTGTTGGTGTCAACGACCCGAACGGATCAGTATTGAGATCGTGACTAGCATGTTCTGTTTGATAAAATGTCTATGTGCTACCATTACTCGCACGTAGCCATTTAGAATAAAAGGAATTCAATTAGGTAACGGGTTTAAACTTTTTTTATCGAAGCTTGCCTAGTATATCTTGCATTTTCTGCAAAATTTGGGCGCACGCTTAAGTTATAGATATATGGATGGATCTAACACTTTGCACGAAAATCAAAATGGCGATGCCGATAGGTGACTATACCAATTTCGTTCAATGCCCTTTATCATAATTATGAAGAAATAAAATACTATTTACTCCACCATTTTGTGGCGGCTGCCATCTTGGCTTTACAATGAAACTGAATATTTTCAGTTGTATTGTCATCAGAACTAAAGATGTGGACCAAATATCAGATCAATCTGTCAACAGGAAAGGAGTAAAATTTCAATTACTAAATTTGACCCAAACAAACAAAAAACTGGGCAAGCTAAATAAAACCGTTTATAAATCTAAAAGGCGCAAGGAATTGAAATGCGTTTTCCTATATTTTTAGTCATGAAAAAATTACCAAAATGCCCGCTACCACTACTATAGAAAAGGTTTATCAGTAAAGTTTATTATAAAAAATTTAGTACTTAATAGAATTCTGGTAAAAACTACAGGCTCGTGCGATTATAAATTGCAGAGTGGCTAAGTTGAAGTAACGCGAGACACACATGAAGATGAGTCACCAACTCACCATCACTATGAACCACCCGCAGTGACGCAACATATTTGCCGAATGCACTGCATTAAGTGCATTCCTAAGCAGACGACACACTGCAAACACAGTCTTGTGCCTATTTAGCAAAACACTTCAATACCAATCAATGTTTTGAAAACATTTGCTTAGGTATCCGTTAAAATTAGCGATCACTTGCCATGTTCTCGTTTAAAATTCAGGGAGCACAAAGGATTGTTTTGCAAAAAAGTTAAGATATACCAACACATGAGCACGTGTGATATTTTTCAATCAATAATTGAATAAACTTTGCAAATAAAACATCAGTAAAACATGACGTTTTCAAAGGTTAAACAGCACATAATACAACAAAACATTAACATATCGAGCTTGATCATTATACGGTTAGCACAGACATTTAAATGAATTCAATAAATCAAAAAGTAATAAAATTAAATTTAAAAGTAAATAAACCATAATTCATACTGACTAATCTAACCACGATATTAGCTATTAATCACCTTTCCAATTAAGAAAAAACACAAACTAAAAAACAGACAAGCCAACAATTCTGAATAATATAAAACAGCTTAGAGAAATAGAGATAAAGTAAGTTCTATTAATGTATCCAGAATGTAGCATCAAGGTTAATTGTACGATATCATCGCAACGTCCCACATATTATTAGTAGCAATGCTTCGTAATGTCAGCCAGGTGACCAATCAATAAAAACTGCAGTAGGCGGCGACCTTGAAGATGCAGAAGAAAACAAGATGCATAATAGTGAACGAAAACTGTTAGAAATCACAATACCGCTTCATTTTGGGAACAGTAAATACGAAATACAGTTGCATCTTACAAGCACAGTCTTTATTGTAAAGGAAACGTATTCGGAAAACACGAATACAAGAATTATTACCTTAAAGAGTAATTTTCTATGTAAATGCTAGGATTAGTAAGAATTTGCGTGCGAGTCCTGAATGTACTTGTCTGGGTTTAGCTCTTGACGGGACAGGAAATACTTGGCTTTAAACACGCAATGTGTAATAAAGGTCAGTCACAGTGCAACTTGAGATAGTAATGGCTGCAATGTAGAAAATAATTTGAGTTTAGCATAATGAAACATAAAGATAGTGTAAATATTTCAATAAGAATGATTAGGGAGCAGTAAGACGACTCCTAGGATCCTGAATTAAACCTATTCTCTGTCTGAAATGAAATTTAATTGAATTGCGCTGATCAAGAGTCCATAGATACCCACTAAAGAAGTACAGATTTTGAATAAATAGATGTTGTGTAAATAGAATTTTAGAGTTAAATATTAACTTTGTGCTTCGTTCTATTTCCAGGAGTATCATCGCTACAGTGTTACCACTGCCTCATCAACCCACTACCGGGCCAGTACTACAACACCACCAAACGCCTCTGCGTGCACTTCGACCATTCCGACAAGTTCATAGTGGAGTGCCCCCACTCCACCATGTGTATGAAGCAGGAGTTCTATCTTGATATACAGAATGGAGGTACGTGTTAACAGATTTGTTACTAGTTTACTTATTTGAGCCCGACCTCTTAAAATACCACCATTTAAAAGATCCCGGGGTGTTCTAAGTCCTCATGGTGATCACTTGATCAGGGGTGGTTTTAGTGTGTTAAAAATCCGCCCGTTAACAAAAACAAAAGGTTACTTATTTGCAGGGCAGGACAATGTGAAATTATAGTAATTAACAGTTGGGTGGCCCAGCGACCACACAGCCCCGCAGCTATGTGGTCGATGAAAAGAACAGACGCAATTCCTAAAAAGGAGTAACTGAAAAGGTGAAAAAATATCAACTGTTCAGTAAATATTGTCACTGATGGTCCCATAGCTATCAGAGTATAAGTTGTTCATAATTATGAGTAGGCACAGTGACTTATTTTCAGGCAATGGAGCCGTTTCTGTTAAACCTGCTATCAGAGTATAAGTGCCAGCATTCTAGAAGGCGGTTTTACTGGAAATGACATAGTATACAATACAATGGACTGAGTCGAATGTCCTATACTTAATGGTGATAAGTAGTAGGTATTGTAAGTCATATTTACACTTGTCATTAGCGATCGAATGCTAACACACGGCGAAGGGCTAAGTATTGTCGATAACATCATGATATGCGGTCAAGGTGGCGCAGTATGACCGTGCTGTGATAGACATTTCAAGGGTAAGGCGTTTTGGACAGAAGACAATTTGCTGGATAAAACAGCATCGTCACTATACAAATACAACTACGGAGGTGTCAAGGAATACTCTCACGAGTAACCCATCATTACATGGTTGTGACGCCGACAATGAAAGGACAGTGTGGCATTGAATTAAAATTAAGTGTAATAAGTTGTTATCTGTATCACTGATTTCAGACGCGAGTTGTTTCCAAAAAATTTTTCTTTACGTTTAAACCGGTTTTTGAATATGAAGTAATCAGTGCAAATCATAAAAATCGTAACCAGTAAAACTCTACAGACCATAACACCAAACGTGTCACGCGATTTAATTACTTCTTCAAGCGCTTGACTCGCAATTAGCGCATTCTGATTGTATGCATGGTCATTGCAAGAAACTGCAAATGTTGATAATTCGCAATGTTGCATAAAGTAGCGATACTAGTAACTTGTTTAGTAAGTAATTTCGACTACACAATGGGCACATCATTACATGAACCGTCTGTGTCCATTGCAAATTTGCAACCAACTGTATCCACTGCAATATTGAACATCTGCAAGAGAATTTTCAGTTGCCTTAGTAAAGCTAAGTTACAAACTATTGTTATAATAAATGTTCTTGTTCACATTTTCAGTGAGAATAAACGGCGTACTCCGAGACTGTGCACCGCAGAAGCACGAGTACCAGGACTACAAAAACGGGAGGTGGTCGCCGAAGATGGAAGTATTGGAGCCTTACACAGAGGGCTGCATCAACTCTGATGACAAGGGAGAGAGGAGTACACCTAATAAGTAAGTAATAAAAGCGTGTTCAGCTACAGACGGAACGTAATATGAGTCTTGCCACTAGTTCTTGAAAGCCAGAATCTCTAATCAGAAAATCGGCCGTAAGGTTGGTTGACCAAACACAAACAAAAAAAAAGAGAATTGATATTATACCTACGCAAAGAAACTCAGCGGGCTTCGAAGTCGAAAAGGGAAAGAAAGAAGGGGTCTCAAGGTTATAGCCACTTATAGAACACTTTATTGACAAGAACAAAAACCTTATAGACACAAAAATAAACTTGATACGAAAACGAAAGGAAAATACAGATAGCAACAAAGTGAAGGCTGTTTACAGTCGTCAAATACATGTGGTACATAAAATTGTACTAAACCAGCAATAACTCGTTCGATTTACTGCGTAGTGCAATAATAACACGCCATCGATATTACGAGCCACTTTCCGCAATTTACTCTTTAAAGTATTAAATGTATACTATTATATATGCTGTTCTTATATTGCTGACAATTTGTACAAATTGTCTAAGTCTTTAACACCTGATAAATAAATCTGTATTAGCTATTTTGGAGTTAACGTTTTTCCTTTTAAAGAGTATCTATTAAACGATTCTCAATTATCTTGGGATCTCCTAATTTCTCACAAAACAAGTTAACCAGTTCATTCTTTAGAATTTTATAGTTGTTTGAGTATAAATCTTGTCTTTATATAAAAACATTTCTCCTTTGTTCAAACGAGGCACATTGACCACATTTTAGACATCGCAAAAGGGGGCGTACCGTCAAAACGCCTACCATTCACACTTCCTATCTTATTAATATTCGCCTAAACATTTATACCCACTTACTTAACAATATATGTAATCAATTCCAGATACTGCTACTGCCGCAACAACCTCTGCAACGCCTCACCGAGTACAAGCCATGAGGGATACACGGACATCATGGGCGTCATAGTAGTGTTCAACCTAATGAAATACATCAACAGCCTTAGGTAGTTGTCGGAAGAACGCGTAGGAATTAATTATGTTACGCAAAGTTGCTTTGAAACACAGAGTAGTAAGCAAAGATGTGATATGTGTGGGCTGTGGACTAGCGGCAGAAGAACGAAGGACATTCAACTGCGAGAATCGTTGAACTGTAATATGGCAACGATTAAGGTTACCATATATGGAGAGATCAATCTGAATTTTGGAGCTAGTAGCAAGCTCCAACAAGAAAACAGCAAATACATGCAATGATAAGACTTTAATATTTGGTTTAAGTATAGAAATTGCTACAGTCGTCGTCATCATATGCAGACCTTGAGGCGGTTAAAGCCACAAAGCAAAAGGTGCCGATTTTGGCAAGGTCAAAGATTCAAAAGCAGAACTGAATATGGATCGTAGCCTTAACTAGTATTCCTTCAATGATCCTATAAGAAGTATCTGATGAAATATTTATCTGTGAACTATCCTTAAAACTTACTACTCCGTGCCATGCAACTGCTCGCGATGTTTTGTGATATAAAAGAAAGGGTATAGTGACTTTTTAATTTAAGACATTAAAATAATCTATGTATATTTGTATTTAATTAATAAATGAATTTTGTTACTGTACAGAAGTTATTTATTGATCAAATGTGTGTGGAAGTTGTACAATATATAAGAACATGCGTAGACCGTAGACGCATTTATGAAATCGCTTGATTATTGATATTCGAAAAGTCATAATATTAAGAAATATTGACGACATCTCTTTGACCCGAGCTTCTTTCTCTTCTTTGTAACTTTCATAAAAAAAAATACTTTCTTCACTATTAAAACGTTAGACTAGGCTTTAATCCAGTGATAAATTACTGCAGTTTCAGTTATTTTTTGCAGAAATATTTTTTTTTGGAAACTATTAGCAGTCTATTTTATGAGAGATACCAACGTATGATGATGTCTGTCGAAATATTGAAATTCAGAACATAAAGTAGACGATATCACATTGATCCAGAAATCAATACGAACAAAATATATGCCGATCGATTGCTCTTAACGAGCGAAATAACCCTACCCAAGTCACATACACCAAATCCACGGGGTATCGGAGCAATAGGCTGACATAGTACCTTTGCATAAAAAAATCATCATGATTTTCACTATTACCAAAATCAGTCATGTTTTCGACTGTACCGACACATGGAAGACACACGACGATGACACTGTAGAAGCTATCGATTGTAAATAAACTAAAAATAATATATTTATTGTCGTCTCTCTTCTCGTTAATTATGTTTTATATTAATGTGACAAGGTAAATTATTTGCCTGATTTCATATAAGTTTATAACCGACTTTCCAATCGTAGAAACACCTACATCAATAGGTAAACAAAATTGTAAAATAATAAGATTTTGCTATGAACTATAGCTAGGCGTTTGATTACAAACTTCAACAAATAGGTAAAAAAAGATTTTGTTAAGAAAATCACCCTACGAATGCATATACGCACCGATTAAACAAAGAGATCAGACTTACACGATTTTACTTTCAGGATTGTAACGATATAAAAAGTTTCTGAAACTTTTTTCATACGAAATACTTATATGCAGCTATTCAGCATTACATATTACTAGGTCATGTTTATACATTGCGTCGCCCATACTTAGTGTTATAATCTTATGTTCTCTTTGTCAAACAACAACATGAAAAAAACTTTTAGTTATTTGATTATTTCACGAAACTTAAAAATAATAATAAAGCCTTTTATTCGGACAAAAGATATACAATTATGTTTCTTACACTACTGCACTGGTATAAATATATATTTTACATAATTAAAATTATTTGCGTATTTGGTGCTTCTTTATTTTCTGTAAGTCCGTTTGCCAGTTGGCGAAGGCCTCCTACAACCTACTCCATGGATCTCTCTCTGGCTTCTCCATGTTATGTCTGCAACCTGCCTGATATGATCGTCCCATCTTTTTTGTTGTCTTCCTCTTTTCCTTTTACCTTCCCTTGGGTACCATTGTGTAACTATTTTGTTTCCCGTGTCTCCCGTTTAACATGTGTCCCGACCACTTCCATTTTATTTTTAGGGTTACGTCCTGTATCTTGGTCTTTTTCCTAATATTGATGTTTCTTATTCTATCTCCCTCTTTACTCCTAGCATGCTTCTCTTCATTGCTCGTTGGCAAATGACAAAATTCACGAAAGTTTTAGGAGAATAATAAAACCGTAACAATTGATTAATGAATATTTGAATGTTACGAGCTACTGAGAAATTTCTATATATGCTATGGCAGTTGTTTAGCCATGTCCTTTAGCTGTGTGCAATATTATGATGACTAAATTAATGCAGTTTATTATAATAACGTAATTAATATACCTATACATGTTTAATTGCAGTCATTGATAATATTTTCCTTGTATTAAAACAGGTAAATGTAAAGGATACAGTTCCAGACATAGCACAATAATATTTCGTTGTAAAAACTTTAATTAAGTAGGTTAATCCCTTTGTACCCACAAATTACACAATTACTTGAAAAATATGGTCCTATAAAATGCAGCATATACCCGGAGTTTTTGTTTGAAGTATCGATTAGAAATATGGTTTTTAACCACTTATTTTGAACGCAAAATTCCTTATAATTTCAAATATCATCGCTGAATTCCTCTACTTTTTAACACTTGTCTGTTCAACAACTAAATTTAAACTCTTGATCGCCTAATATAATCAATCAATCTGCCTAGCCTTTTCCCAACTACATTGGGGTCGGCTTCCAGTCTTACCGGATTCAGCTGAGTACCAGTGTTTTACATGGAGCGACTGCCTATCTGACCTCCACAACCCAGTAACTGGTTAACACGGCACCCCTTGGCAAGGCTGGTGTCAGATCTCAAGCTTCTGACTACCCATAACGACTGTCAAAGATCTTCAAATGACAGCCAGGACCAACGGCTTAACGTGCTTTAATATAATCAATCTTGTAATTTCAAAATAAATAAAAGTATTCATGGCGACCATTTCTCAATATACAATTTAAGCACTAAAGGCGGAACCACACTTACCGTGCTGCGGCGTGGCGTGGTGCGTGATCCACCAATCAAACGACTCTGTTCCAGTCTACGTCATAACACAACGAGTTTTGTAGTCAATCAACTGCGTCAAAAGACGCCACGCCACGACACGACAGTGACATGGAAGTGCGTTTCTGTCTAGTATTATATTATCTGTGGTTTCCGTCTTATGAAGCGAATGCTGTGATATTTACATTTTGAAAGTCACTTCATTATTAAGAATGAATGTAATGGTTTACTTGCGCCTGTCGTATTAAAGTCCATAATTTATATCCGACTTGCGAATAGGCATGTAAGAAATATAGAAATGCTTATGTCTAATGTTTTCTCTTATTTATTATTCTTATAAATATTATACGGCACTTGCTCAGTAAAGAAAACCCTCATCAAATAAATTGAGATAAGGGATGATGATGTTGCTGACTCGACAATGACAACTCAATCAATCTGCCTAGTACGGTGAACCCAAAAGGAAGGGTTTTGATTTTAGAAGTCTATGTATGTTTGTATTTACGTATGTTCCTCCGTAGCGCCTAAACTATTCATCCGAATTTGATGAATAAAGTGTCAATCGATTTGTTATTGTGGCCCGGGTAACATAGACTAAAATAAAAGAAAAAATAATTACATAGAAAAAGCGTAGTCGAACTACAGATTTTTTTACTTTTTGCTTGTTCCAACTACATTTGGGTTGCCTTCCAGTCCCACCAGATTCAGCTTGATACCAGTATTTTACATGGACCGACTGCCTATCTAACCTCCACAATCCAGTTACTGTGTAACAGCTCTAGATAAGACTGGTTTCAGATTTCAGGTTCTGATTACCTACCCGTAACTCGTCAAATATATATAAATGACAGCCGGACCCGTGTTTTCTGATGCACGGAGGCATCTATATATTATTCATTGAAAGATGCTTGGATCTTCAGTGGTTTATTTATGTAATTGTCACAGGCTATTCATAATTAATATTACGTACGAGCTCTGTAGTACGTACCTTATTAAAGTCTGTCAGCCTAGTTAGGTGACATTTTTTTTATTTATTTTTTCATAAGAACCTTCTCCTAACAATAACAAACACAACAAAAAAAGAATAAGCGAAATCAGTCCAGCCGTTCACGCGTGATGCCGCGTGACCAAGGGAAATAGGGATTAATTTTTATATATATAGATATATAGATTAGCGTAGTTAAGAGGAAACTGCAAAAAACCCCAATAAATATGATGATTAATGTAACTACGGATGCAATGTAGTCGAATCATCGAAAAACCCAGATAATTATATCTAACTATGTTCGAAAAGTGAGAAATATCACATTAAAAGCTAGTATTTAAATACAGGCATCTCTTTGTTTACGTATGTAATGTCTACCTGCAAAATGTCATAAACACCACACCAATTATATAGTTGTACTCTTTTATGATGCAAATAAAGTTATCTATACTAATATTATAAAGAGGAAAGATTTTTTTGGTTTGTTTGTTTGTACCGAATAGGCTCCGAAACTACTGGACCGATTTGAAAAATTCTTTTACCAATAGAAAGCTACATTATTCCTGAGTGACATAGGCTATTTTATTACCCGAGTGGGGTGGTCCACGGGTGCGAAGCCGCGGGCAATAGCTAGTATTATATGTTTTTAACTAGCTTCTGCCAGCGAAAAGTGTTTTCTTATCCCAAGGGAGCATTATACCGGGATGAAAAGTAGCCTTTGTATTCATCCGTTCAGCCGTTCTGACGTGATAGAGTTACAAACATACATCCACCCTTCCATCCAAACTCTCGCATTTATGATATTAGTAAGATAATATGTGTAATAAAAATGTTGGCAATATGCACAATCACTTTTTATAAGTAAACTTTTTTAGCTTACCGTGCATTGGCATCCAAACCAAACGTGTACGCAAAATTTCATCTTAATCGGTTGAGGATAACTGCTTTAAAATTCAGTTGCAAGATTTGACCCGAACACACTTACATACATACATACATGCAAGTTAAATAAAAGCTTGTAAAAATAGCCTGTGATAACAGATATTGTAAAACTGTACGATGACGCCTCCAACACAGTGTAATGACTTCATCTCTTTCTCGGGTCGCTAAATACACAGCCATATTGGAAATCAACCATGCCATCCACGAACTGGGTCTTTCATGATCCATGCTAGGCATGAAAGGAAACAGTCATAATTTGAAATGTAGCGTGCCTTTCATGGTAAGATATTTCTCCGATGTGAATGCTTTTGTCCATAAATAGCAAAGTTCTGTCTACAATACGTCACACTTATTGAATCTCGCCAGAAATAGCTAACCAGTGCATTTAATCATAATATTATGACCATTGTCAGTGGTATGATTGGCAGCTTTCAATATGAAATCAAAGTTCTTTTTTTTTCACACCCATATTCACGACACTTACGAAAGGATATATGGGTGGAACAAACTGTACTGAACAGCCCACAGGTTAGGTTGTTCGTAGAAGAAACACAAAAAAGTCAATAAAAAAAAACGAAAAATAAAAAACAAAAATATATCGAAAAAAAATATCTTTTTTATTCATTACTTTTTAGTTAACCTTTTTTTTTTCGAATTAGGTACATATAAACATATAAGTATCATGTATTTTTGAAATCACCTCTTAAAACCCTTTATTTTGATACCCCACACAAAGGGTAAGGAGGAAAAAAAATTGGTTCTCCACAATATGGCGCCGAAAAGCCGCCATTTTTCTATTTTCCCATTTTAATGGAGGCAGTGACACTAGCAAGGTTAAGAAGATTCGATTGACGTAAGAATCATCAAAATCGGCCAACGCGTTTGGTCTCTGGAATGCCACATAGGGACATACATACATAGACTGATAAACACATTACCCGCCTTCGTCAGTCGGGTAAAAACTGGAAGTAGCGAAAGCTTGGCGTTTTGGGGGCTGCCATTTGTAAATATATTCATTTAGGGAGCGGATTCGCAGCCTAATTTCGATAAACGATTCTGAATTTTGGATGCTCGACATTTCCCACGACCTAAAAATTAATCCTAGTCTAGCCAGGCGAGACAAATGGTGACAGAACACGGCAGTCGGCACGAGACACACCCACGTCTCGATCATACAATCAATAGAATAAATGTCGCCTGTCATGCTATCATCGACCTAAATGTGGACAATATTCGTGATAACCTCGAAAACTACTCTAGTACTGGACATATGATAATGACACAGCTCTATGGCAATGCTTAATGTGTTATTACATGCCGTTGATAACAAGAAAAACAATGAAGTTTTATTTTGAATGTCTTACAGGGTGACCTTCAGAGACTCCATCCCATTGATCATAAATCTGGTATATTGTCCCCTAACTTTTTGAACACATTTTTCTCCTAACAGATTAAAGAAACCAGTAGCCAATAGTTGCCAAGTACTGACCTCATTCTGAGACATCAAAAATATAAAAGCGCAAGAGATACAAGAGACCCCATTCAATTGATCGTTAAAACTGGTATATTGTCCCCTAACTTTTAGAACACATTTTTCTCCTTACAGATTAAAGTCAGCACTTGGTAACTATTGACTACTGGTTGTAGTCAATAGTTGCCAAGTGCTGACCTCATATGACACATTAAAAATATAAAAGCGCAAGTGATACAAGAGACCCCATCCAATTGATCGTTAAAACTGATATATTGTCCCCTAACTTTTAGAACACATTTTTCTCGTTACAGATTAAGGTAAGCACTTGGCAACTATTGACTACTGGTTGTAGTCAATGGTTGCCAAGTGCTGACCTCATAAAATATAAAAGCACAAGTGATACATTGACATAAGGCCTTATAAAAATTGCCAACACATGTTATTTTTATCGCCAATAACAAAGGATGTTGCGAGGCGACCATATCAATAGTAAAGTGTTTCACAACGGGACCTAAAACGAATGCGGCCAAGTCACAAACTCCATATTTTCAGATACATGGCATATTGACTTTCTTATCAGGTGTATAAACCAGATATGAATGTCAATGTCAAAACAACTGATACCGTAGATATAAAACATTAAAACTCCTTATCAATGCTGTTGTGTAAAGAAACATACCTACATACGTTCAGAAAAGAGATTTACCAGTCAACAGGTCTAAACAAAGCATTTTAATTCTTTAAACTATACAGAAAGCAGGTGCAAAATCCGTTTAGTACAGAATAATAAACATGAGTAGTGTTATGTTCAGGTTTTTGTATTAGCCAAACTGATGTACGCGAAAATTCCAACCTAAAAACATTCTAAATATGAACCTGGTAATACTAGACTGCTTAACATTATAATAAATGCAGACAATACTGAACAATTTCACAGATATTGTACTTTCAAAATGGGCCAAGTTTGAGATAAATCTCTCATCGAGTTAATTATACACTCACGACAAGACAATGTCACACACAATTAGTAAAAACAACAGACAAAAAATACTGGCAACCAAAACTAATTGATTGACTTTATTGTTACTGTTTGTTCAGTAGTTGACTATTCTAATAATAAAATCCTATTTGATCTATTTAATTAAAACCCACACAGACTATGAATTAATTTGAATACGGTTTTAATTAATTAACTGCTGTTGTAACACAATGGTTATTAAAATTGGCCACACATGTACACTTAATAATGGTATTTGACTAAATCTACTTGTCTCTACAAATCTTTAGACCCATCAAATAATAAAAGACGGTTGTGGACTGAATAAAAATTTTGCAAATTTTATTACTGGAGTTCTAAAATAAAAACTAAACACCGGAATCCGGGGACAAAGCGACAAACAAAACGAACACAGAGCGGGACCGCCAAACCAAATGTTGGTCAGTGTCGCGCCGGCGCCAGAATCGATCGCATGAATCAGCGTTATTACCGCGAACATAAGAGTGTTATTTGTTAGCTTTTGGACATGTCCCGTTTTGCCACCGAGCTTCCTTCCTGTGAATCATGGAGTTGAGTACGGAGGTGCCAATTTCAGTTCAGTGTAAAGCCCTGCCGGCCACATGCGCCGCAATCGCAACATTGTAAATACATAACACGTAAATGTAATTAAAAAAATAACAGTTCGTAGTTTTAGTGTAGTAGTCGTAATTTTAAGTGGTGTTTTATTAATAAACATGGATTTAGCAGCGTCGTTATTGACTTTTGCAATGTTTTGGAAATGTAAGTGAAAGTGTTTTGATAATATTTTTATTTTAGATATTATTATTTTATTGCAAATTATATTGATTGTGGAGCAACACCACCAGACCAGACACATGGTTATTTATCAAGAATAATTTATGTATTCAATAATCGTATTATTGTTTTACATTTGAATTGTTTACTAACATTCTTCCTTATCCTACCTATATCAATATTGAGTGTATTTTTAATTTATATGTCAATGTTAAGCCGTCCCTTAAAAATATTAAGTATTGTCTTCGCTAACTAAATCCTTCAATAAAATCACTAAAACAAATATTTGAGAATTGAATACATGACACGACTTGCGCTACTTAGAACGTGCATGAGCATGGAAAAATCCTTGAAAAATAAATAAAATGTTAAACACTAATAAAAAAATATATTTAAATTGTATTCGTGACATATAAAAGTAAAAAACAATAGGCGATAAAATGCGAGGAGGCCATGTATGGATATATTTATCAGTAAATTAATATCGTGTAGGCATCGAACTTCATTATTCATTCCCATATGGTTCAGTCTGTCACCTCGCGGTAGGCGTAATGAAGGCTCTACCAAATTTAACTATTCAAAGGTTGTATTGGGTGGGTTATAAAAGTTGTAAAGCACGCAGCGGTGAGTCTGTCAAGCTAATAATAGGAAATATAAGTCTAGGATGTCCCTTTCAAGTGCCCGGATCCCGGATGTCAATTGTTATTTGTGATGCAGTTTATACCAGTGACTTGACTACCAAGAACCTGATTAAAAGTATGCATTTGGAGAAAGAAGACTCATTGTATCACAAACTACATCGAAGTCTTTCACTGATTACGAGCAGTAAAAGTTGGTAACGCTAATGCACCCTGATTTTGATGTCAAGTCTTATGGTTCCCTAAAATTCGGGTCTTAAATTAATTGACATGGGGTGTGGAAGCGAATTAAATTCAGCTGCAGATCAACGAGGTTCTGACGCATTAAAGATGGAGAGATAAAATTCTCATTCAACTTGACCGTTAAAAATGAAGGCGACTCTGTGTTCTTATATTGTGTTCAGAATTAGAGCAACGCCCTGCAATCCTTGCAGAGGCAAGGACGTTATTGGGTGAAGGAGGTTATTTAGCGAAGATTAGATAGATAATAATACTTATAATAGTGACACTGGAGTGGATACGAGACTAAAAATAAGAACCACAATGTAGCAAACAAGAAAAGGAAAACAGACTAACAAAGCCTGAATGCAGCTAAATCTGCATGTTAATTTGTTTGCAACGAACGACGAGACGAGGATAAAAAGGTCATTTACTAAATGAACATACATGGTTAGCGAATAGAAATAGTATGTCAAGATCAAACCGCTTTTACTATGAACATATTCGACAACTTGTTAGACGTGGACCTTCATCGAAAAGAACACGAGCATCTTTAAATGCAAATTGTATTATCGCTTTTACGACAGCGAAACGAAATAATCTGACATTTTTGCCAATCCTGCTGTTTCTTAACAAGCTGAATCAACAAGATAAGAGCTAACTTTAATTACAGATAACACAATACAGACAGACTAATAAAAATATATCCCCAAATTGTTCTTTAATTGTTTAAAACGATGTTCGTTAATCTAACGCGGGGTCTCTCAAAGATTTGCAAGAATTTCAGAGTTTGTTCTAAAGCTTTGTACGTATTAATAGTCTGGATATTTGTGTCACCACTTCCTAGTATATGTAGACATTACATTTATTAGACAGCACTTTACTCTGGTGAGCGGTGATTGTCCTGTAGTCTTTGAAATGTGACAGAAATATTATTTAAGCTTGTCCAACGATATACGCCAGATAAAATCACTCAAGACCGCCTGAGACAATATACATAAGATTAGAACAAAACTCGACAAACTAGTGAATTTAATAAAGGTCAGACGAGAGTCACCTTCACCTTTAAACAACAAAAAATTATGATTAAGCGTTGATAGAGATTAAGCAGCTACCAACTGTAGTAGAAAAGACATTACAATAGGTTCTAATGTAAATATTACTAAAGCAAAGATAATTATTATGCTTAATCAAAGGAATAGAATTTACAAAATATACTATGACGCCATCTACGAAGTATTCACATGCCTAAAACATTGTTTGCGATTAATTAAAGTAAACCACAAGGGTTTTAGGTACCTACAGACAATGGACTTTATATTTGGTATATCCTGTCATTTTAAAGCTTGATACATGGCTTTACTACGTCAAAGACAGAAAAAGATTTGAAAGAATTCACTCGTATATAAATTTCTCAGAAAATATTGAACAAAATGCAGTGTATGGGCACCACAATTATGAGGTTGCATTTAGCACCGTTAAAGTTGTTAATTTCTAACGGCGCAGATCGTGTGGAATGCAATTCATATTTAAAAAAATAGTCAGTGGAATTTTCGTTGAAGAAGTTAGTCGAGTGGAGATTGATTATGGTTCTCTATAAGACAACCATTTGTCAGGGGATTTTATCAAAAAATCCGCAGTTTATCAATCCTTAAAAAGATTTCGATAACGACTAGGTGCAGTATCACTGAATATATACAGATATACATTGATAATTATACTGATCTACTATACTTTCCGATGCACAAGGCTTGGATCGATGCTGTTTTTGTATGAGATTTACTACGCAGCCATTGTAGCAAAGTTCAAGGCGGCCAAGAAGTTTGGCGTGAACTATACCAAAAATTTGATAAAGTCTTATGGAATTATGTTACTAGCAATCATGTTTTAATACCAATTTTTTTTTTCTTATTATCCTAGAATGTCCCACTGCTGGACAAAGGGCTCTCCCATATCTTTCCATACTATCTATATCTGATAGATATGGCACTAGTAAGAAGATCAAAATGATATAACACATTAACCTCCAATTTTTGATTTTTTTGTTTATAATGTGAACGCTGTCTTTCGATCAGTCTATCAAAATAAATTTGGACAAAACGCATTTTTTTGATCAAGCAATATGCCTCTTTATTTTCAGTATCATATAGTCTACAATGCTACACATGCTGTCAGCCATTGGCAGCCTCGCAACCATGTCCATGCACGCAGTTCGACTACAGCAACAAATACGTGGTGGAGTGCGAAAAGTCCACCATGTGCTTCAAGAGAATAACGACGCTCGAGTTCGGCGACGGTTGTAAGTATGCTATAAGGGTCAATAGTGCAATCGGAATCACCCAAAGCTGAAGCGCCAAAAAATATTATAGAAGATTCATGTTCCACGATTAGTTTAAATAATGCCTTCCCAAACAACCAAACTTTTTGTTCTCGCACGGGGTTTTTATATTTTTTATTATTATTGTGATTTTTTTTATTTATGTACACTTAAAAAAAAATGTAAATATTTTTTTCTTCTTTAAAAAAAGCTGGCCTTCTGGAATCAGCAGTGTCCATTCGCTAATATGGCCAACATCATCACTGTTGGTTGACGTATTCTAATAAGTTCTAAATAAAATCTCTGTCTTAAAAGGTTAAAACTTCCTATGAACGTTGATGAACGTGCGTCAGAATTAGTTTTAGATGCAAATATTTTCGAGCCCAGCAACGAGTTTTAACTAATATTTCATTTATGAACCGTTACCCACACACGCAAGCCCGTCAAAACAATAAATATTTCAAGACAAATGCCTACAACAAACATAAGACTGCTTACCAGGATTTTGTTGTATAAGACACTACTATTTGAAGTTCTGAATCATAATATCGACATTTATAAAATGACTACACTTTACACTTCAAAGACAAATTGTCTTAATCACATACCAGTCATCCTGTTGAAAGGTTGTTATGTGATGTGTCTGAGTCAAGTCAAAAATATGTTTTACTATCATCTACACTATGCAGCATCACTATAAATGAATACAACTTTAAATATTTATTCATTCAAGACTCAAACCCACTTTATAACAAGACTAGCGACCGGCCCCGGCTTCGCCCGTGACAAATTATATACAAAAGTCTTCCTCGTTTTTCATTCTCACTATTGGTGAAAACTGCATGAAGATCCGTTCAGTAGTTTTTGAGATTATCGTGAACAGACGCGGGGGGTGGGTGTTACTTTGTTAAAGGGTTTATTTTATTTAATAATATGTATTGATAGTGATAGTTTAGTCAAGTTAGCGGCAAGATATGCGAAACGGCGCAACTGGGCTTAAACTAGCAGAAAATCCTGTTCTATAAACACCAGTTACATCCATATGTATGTTTACACATAGGCAGGCTCACTGCGTATCAAGCACTTACTATATTAAGATAAAAACCGGCCAAGTGCGAGTCGGACTCGCACACGAAGGTTTCGGTACCATTATCGCAAAACACTGCAAAAAAATCACGTTTGTTGTATGGGAGCCCCCCTTAATTTATTTTATTTTAATTTAATTATTATTATTTTTTGAAGTGAATATACAACTAAACATTATGTGAATATTTCAAGCGTCTACCTTTTGCCGTTATTAATATCGAGCAAAAAACGGCAAAAATATCACGTTTGTTGTATGGGAGCCCCCCTTAAATATTTATTTTATACTGTTTTTAGTATTTGTTGTTATAGCGGCAACAGAAATACATCATCTGTGAAAATTTCAACTGTCTAGCTATCACGGTTCATGAGATACAGCCTGGTGACAGACGGACAGACAGACAGACGGATCGCGAAGTCTTAGTAATAGGGACCCGTTTTTACCCTTTGGGTACGGAACCCTAAAAATGATATGATAATGTCCGTAAATTCGCTAAGGTAAGGTTATTAATAGAGCTAGACCAGCTGGATTGAAGCTAAGTGGCAATGACCCGTGACCGACACCTCTGTTGCTTGCTAGCCGTCGAGCGAAAAAACTCATTTATCATTTACCGAAGATTTACTGCCTTGGATTAGTTCGTCATTGTTTTTATACACGCGTTTTGATGCTACCAATAAGTAATTGAGTTTGTTATTTATTCTTTTGTTTACCTTGTATTTTAAGAGGCCCTAAGAACAGTGTTTAGTACTATTGAGAGTTATTTAAGACGACGACTAACGCCAACGACCTTGAGGGAACAAAACGCGCACTCGTTTCACACCCGCGCGACCCAAAATTTTGTAGATTTTTGTACTTTCCTTATTATTCTATGACGTTTAAAAAAAAGCCTCGGATCAAAATGTATATAAATAATACGATTTCATTAAAATACGCCCAGCGGTTTTGGTACGCATGTCGTGTTTTTTTCCTTTTTAGCCATAACTTTACAAATTAATTACACCATGTTATACGAATAAAACTAAAAAATTTCTTAATCAAATTATTAAGAAAATGTTCTAATGCATCATATATTTTTTCCAAAAAAATACGACTAGCCGTATTGACGTGATTCTCATTTTAAAATCAGCTACTTAGTGGTATCTGCGCCTTAATAGTTTTGTTGTTCAAGAAGAGCGGCTATTAGATATACAAGTTTAGACATAAATGGTAATAAAATAATTTACAAGTAGTTCTCTAGTTTGGAAGCAGGGAAAGCTAGCTAATAGCTCTCAATGGAACCGAGGGATGGCAACCCTAGTAAAATAAAACAGTAACGTTAAGTAAGAGTGATTCATCAAACAGTCAATCCACTGTTTATAGAAATCGTTAAACAAGTGCATAAAGGAAGTGGAGGACAATAAAAATAACTTGTTGATATGGTACCGTTAAGGCGGGTTCCTTACGAAATGCTCCTTTAAAGGAATATGTGTCATGTGTGGCCCGCTCGTGGCGCAACTTTATGTGGCACGGTAAAATGCCACTTAACATTTAAAAGGTACGTAGCAAGGCTTGTTGCTTAACCATTAAAAGCCTTAAGAAAGTGCCTTTTGTGTTGTCTTGACTCTATCTTGGCTATGGCTATCAGACTTTGATTATCTTGCTACAAAGTAAAATGCGTCATTTATATAAACCACTTCAAAAAAACTCTTCTTAATTTATATGGCGAGAAAGCTTACTATACAGTCAATGAGTAAGACAATACATATTTTATTTATTAATTTTGAACGTTTAATTATTTTTTACCAATTATTAATCAGAAATTATAATTAGAATATTTGTACGCCGTTGATGGCAAGACATAGTGTTCGTTTTATTAATATTGACATTTGTACCTTTTGTTTACCTACGTTCTACAAATAAATAAGTTTATCCAATTAAAATAAACTTTTTTAAGCATTCTGTTTAGTTTACCGTACATCGTCATCCAAATCAAACGTGTATGCAAAATTTCATTTCAATCGGTTGCGGATAACTGCTATAAAATTAAGTTGCAAGATTTTACCCGAACACACTTACATACATACATACAAACATACATTGCAAGTTAATAAAAAGCTTGTAAAATATTTGAATTTACACCTAGCTAATAATAATATATGCTGGTTACTGTTAGCTTATGATGCAGTCTTCCCACTCATAGGCAAAGACTTCCCTCCATAACTTCTAGCAGTTTTTATCCAGACCTAGTTTGGGCTAGTTATGATATAAAACATGTTTTTAAACATTACGTAGTATTTAATACTTGAAAGTGGGAACATTTTATGGCAAAAACATTGCCTATACTTTCAGACATCCGTTAATAAATGCGAATGTACGTATAATTTTGATAGTCCATTGAAGGAAAAATCAGCCACAAAATATCATTCGAAAAACCACATTTTCCGGTTAACATGAGGTCATCATAAAATTTGTGCAAATGGAATCCCTTTTTGCACATCAGTTTTAAGGAAAGCTACTTATTAACCGCAATATTGAAAACGACCAAAACAGATTCTGGGAATTCTAAATTCCAGGGCAATAAAAGGCATATTTCTCTTTGGAATTTAGAATTGACATTGTCATCGTAGTTCCCGTGTATCATTTATGTAGGAGGAGTAGAACTTGTAAATCGACATGTGAGTCACGAATTTATCAGTTCCTCTTTGTAACCCGGCGATGCTAATGAGGACTGCACGCACACCGCACCGGCAGGGTTAAGCGTGCAGATTGCATCATAAGCGTACAGAACTGTAGGGACTCTTTCATACAATGTAATAGGAAAAGAAATTAAAGATTATAATAAAATCGTCTTATAGTATGCGATAGGTTTACAAAACAACGCGACTTATCTTATTTTTGGTCACAGATAATATAATAAAAACCTCATCCCATACAAAGAACCGAACGCGATCTATTTACAAAAAATAATCAGTATAATCAGACGAGAAACGCTAGTTACGTCGGCACGGTTTCTTTGTGTGGGAGGCATCTGTATGCTAGTATTATATTATCTGTGGTTTGGTATACACAAGCACATGTAAATAAACAATTATCACCTCTGTTTGAAGACGTAAGGGCCATATAAATGTAGAGGCATAATGAGCTGCTTAAAGAATTTTGTATCGGATAAAGTATTAATACATCTGCTGCACAGGCTATGTTAAGATGGGTGGATGAAGATGGACAAATGGCACATACTCCTCCTTGCGTCTTTTCCCCAATGCTGGGGGTCGTGACCACTTCATGGTTTCAAAAAGGAGAAATATTTACTATATTTCTTCAATTGCTTCTACTTTCAACAACATGCACGGCTTCAGAAGCTTTAAACTGTTAATTGAAGACTGCTGCAAAAATCGCAGCCTTATTAACCGACTTCAAAACAAGGAGGAGGTTTCAATTCATTGTCATGAGATGAACTTTGGCTATAAATGATTTTCATGGCAATTGGCGGTACTTACCAAAACTAAAAAGAGATAAATATTTTTTTTTTTAATAAAAATATCAAACCTACTTCCAAATTGTTTTGGAAGTCGGTTTGATATTTTTGTTAAAAAGTTTTACAAAAACACTGTCAAAAGTCAAGGTAACCCTAAAAGGCATGGCACATGTGTTACGGGACGATGCAATGATTGGTGTGACATAACTTTCACAATCGTGTCGGGAATAGCAAGTCGCGTATAATTGCATCATTTGTCCGAGTATTTTATGTTTTTTTTTTTTTTTTTTTTTCTTTGTTAGTAAGAACAAAATTCTTAACAATTAATTACGATCTAGCCTAAAAGACTAATAAGCAATTTAACTCTAACTTAATATGTTACGTTATAGATTATGTTAAAACTAAGAATAGTGTCCATTTGCACTTTTACACAAGTCCGTAGCACTTTCTTAGAGTCTGATATAATTTATAAAAACACTATGTTCATGTGTTATATGTATAGCACAGCGTTGTCACTATTATTCATTCACTTTGTACACTACATTAATTCAAAAGGTTTAGTTCTTTTTAGCCTACGCACTAAGTCTGTATTGTCTAGCAGCTGAATAGCCTCAACATTCACGTGTCGATGAAGTCTGTGTTCGTGGGCTTCAGCAAATTTTTGGATGATGGTGGTGACGAATTCCGTTTTAAGGTCACGGTGAAGATCGTCATTTCTTATGTACCAGGGTGCATTTACAGCATCTCTGAGCACTTTATTTTGAAATTGTTGAATTAATTTTACGTTGCTTTGTTTAGTACAGCCCCAAAGTTGGATACCATACGTCCAAATTGGCATCAGTATATGCTTGTATATGGTTATTTTATTATGTATTGATAGACAGGATTTCCTTCCAAGTAACCAATACATACTTTTATAACGTATGTCGAGTTCCTGTCTTTTCTTTTTGACATGAGCTTTCCAACGCAACTTGGCGTCGAGAGTTATGCCAAGGTATTTGGCAAATGAGTATGAGTATTTTATGTAAGAAGCGTTGACAGCCTGTCACCTCCTGTGTAATTTATGTTACATTGCAAATTACAACGTACCCAAAACAATACATAATTTGTTTCAAGCTTTAAATGTCACTCAGGAATAATGTAGCTTTCTATTGGTGAAAGAATTTTTCAAATCGGTCCAGTAGTTTCGGAGCTTATTCGGTACAAACAAACAAACAAAAACTATCTTTCCTCTTTATAATATTAGTATAGATTGCATTTTTGTCTAAAACTGCACAAAATATTTTTTATGTTTCCTTTTCAAACTGCATCTATTAAAGGTACCTAAAGTGCAATTACTAAATCATGATTTCATGAGTATGATTATAATTATGTCGATAATTAATGACGACAATCGATAATCTTTTTGGGTATTAAGTGAAATTCGAGGAAACTGTTCGATATTTAACGAATATCGAACAGTTTGTGCTAAAAACATTTCCTCATCCCCAAAATATCTATTTAACTTAATCAGAAGCTCTGTAGTTATCTTTATAATTAGTCAAAAAAAAAACTTTCTGTGGTTGATCAAATTACCTAATAAGCTGTCCAGGTAGCATACTGGTCAGAAAATTTTGAGTAGTCAGTCAACAAACACTAAAAGATAACTGAAAACTGCATCTCAATCGGACTAGTAGTTTTAGAGAAAAATGGCAACATGGATTTGCACAAACATCCTCTCACCCCAAACGCATATACCGTCTCCGTTCCGTCGTGGGTAAAAAATTGCTAATAGAAAACATTTTGTTACAGTAACTTCGAAGAGCATAGCTCGCGGTTGCGCGCCTCAAACATCGAAAGGTGAACAAAAGAAGAGCAACGGCAAATGGTACCCTGTCACTGACATCTATGAGGTGTACGACGAATCGTGTTCCGAAGACCCGCGCAATGACGCAAAATCCACGAAGACAACTCATTGCTACTGCAGGGGAGACCTGTGCAATGACGCCCAGAAAATAAACAGAAATGTTTTAGCATTGGTCGCTATGGTAGTAATTGTATGTGTTTTAAGTTAGAGGTGTTTAATTGCTAGCTAACTGGCACTGGCTGGGTAGTCATGAAGCGCCTCGTACACATCCAGATTGCCACTCAGACACTCTCTTAAAGCAATCTCTATCTAGTGCCAGATTGGCCCCGTATAGTGCCCGGCATGTAAGTTGGCGTAGTGGGGGTAAGTTCGCGCATATTCTGCGAACTGACCAACCACCATATAGAGCTAACGGAACGTGGGCTCGATTGGTCAGTCGATCCTTGTGTCAACTGAATAACCAATCGCGCGCTCGGAACGGTCCTAAACGTTCCCCGCGCCCAGCTTCACTACCAAAGATACCTAAAAACGACTTCTGTGCATCTAACAACTCGTGCCAGGGATTATAGCAGGTTGCTACACCTGCAGGTCCGAATCTCTGAAGGCCGTGCGCTTAGACAGCCTTTGTAATTTCTATGTCACCAGAAGGTTCAAAGGAATATTATGTATGGTCTGAACTTCAACTTCATCTAACTTGCCCAAAGTAGGTACTAATGTTTCCGAACACTTCATTGCCGGCACGAACATTTAAATATGAGTCAGAACCAATTCCTAAAGTAGAATTTACTACAGGCCCCGTGCTGACACTATCTATCTCTTGTCACTGTCAGACCAGTCTAGCTTGGAAATCCTAGGTTCCACGCAAATTCGAGTCTATCAACTATCGTCTACGAGGGTACGAGGTGCTTAACAGTCTAGTCAAAGGCTGTTAAATACTGCCTATTAATAGTATATTGTGTAGATATTATTTTAAATCAACTTCAAGTATCGCGTCACAAAGTATGTTAGAAATGGAATGCTTATATAAAATTAATGTATTTAAGTAAACTTGTAAGAAGGAACTTTCTTGATGTTGCTGGTGAGACCAGAATAACATCTTTTTTGTTAGAAAAGGCTAATATGCAGAATCATTCACAGGCATTATTACATTTTAAATTGTAAATGTTAATTTAAAACGTTGTAGTATTTATACTCCATTTGAAATAACGGTAACCATTTAAACAATCTCTTTTTTCAGTTAGTTCAATCGATTTTGAGTTCTATCCCGTAGACATAAGGATGGCATAAAAAGTATAAACCTTTTACAAATACCAACTGTTTACTACAGCTGCAATTTGTCTTGTCACCAACGTAATAGGAGTCAAAATTGGTTGAACACGCTGTAAATAAGGATTATTTAAATTATTAATGCTATTTCAAATGGAATATAGGTAAGGTAATTTAATTTAAAATATTTTAGTATTTAGGTAAGATAAAATTATTTAAAATACCTATACTTGTTCACCGCTATAAAATAACGGTGTATTTCTGTATAATATTTAGTTAAGGCTACTTTGTAAGATCCTAATACCTCCATACGGGTCTATGAATACTGCCAATAATGTTAAGTTACTAATAGTTACGTCTTGAACAAAGCTATGAACGATCCAAAGAGCTTCAACAGTGGTGCTTTATTTAAATACGCATTATTACTAGTCAATGTTATGAAAAGTGTGTTTTTCTTTACTTGTCTTATTTTATAAACCAACTAGCTGTTCCCCGCGGCTTCGCTCCCGTGGGCCACCCCACAGGATCCGTTTTCGGGATAAAAAAATAGCCTATGTTACTCAGGAATAACGTAGCTTTCTGTTGGTGAAAGAATTTTTTAAATCGGTCCAGTAGTTTTTAAGTTTATTCGTTACATACAAAAATACAAATCTTTCCTCTTTATAATATTAGAAGAAGTATAGATGAGTAACAACGGTTACTTCGAGGCGGTTTTTTGTGTTATTCATGTCGTATATATCTCTTACTCTCTTGGGTTCGAACCCAGGCAGGCGCTTTACTTTGTGTAAATAATTTCATCACCACTGCTCTAAAACGTTGAAGGAAAACATCGTGAGGAAACCGGCATGTCCTAGAATAAAAAATTCGAAGACTAGCGACATCCACCAACACGCACTGGGCCTGCGTGGTGGATTAAGGCCTATGCCCACTATCACAGAGAGGAGGACTGTGTCCCAGCAGTGGGAACATTAAAAGGCTGATGATATAAACAAACAAAGACAAAGGAAAAACTCCTTGGGATGACCGTTTGTTTACCAAAAAGGCCAAGTGAGAAAAATGCACTTAATAAATTGCAAGTCTGTGATTTTAATCACAAATGTTAGGTAGGTAGTATTTTTTTTTGTTTTAATATTATATTCGTTTTGTATACGTACTTAGTGTTTGCCTGATTATTACGAATTAATGCCCGGAAGTTGATAAGGTTACATTGTATTTTATATTTTTATTTCAGCATTTAGGTACTGTTTTGTAATATTTCTACGTGATACTCATTCTTATATGTACTGTAATAATTAAATAAATCATTCCTGTATTAATTCTGTTTTACCGTACGTTAACGTATTTCCTAATATATTCTATTAAACTAAAATGCACTGCACTGCTCTTAAAACGGTGAAGGAAAACATTGTAATGCAACCGGCATGTCCAAGTAACAAAAATTCGAAGACATGTGACATCCACCAATCCGCACTGGGCCCGCATGGTGGATTAAGGCTTATTTCACTATTCCTGGATAAGACTCAGATAGCTTAATTCATCCTAATCTGCAAATAGCTTTTAAGCTATACTTATACACTATATCTTGTCTGTTAGCTTTAAAACCGTAGTAAATAATTATGTATAATCTAATGTTGGAAGTAGTTCAGCGGCTACCAGGTTAAGTAATACGCTGCTAACCGATACTTGTACCGTGCCCGTAAGTTTTATTACGTAGGGGTATTGCTTTTGCATTTTAATATGTGATTAGATTACGTGTTTTATTTACCATGGCGTATAGTTCTTGCCAAACTTCTTGGCCACCCTGAGGCTACAATGTCTGCGCAGTAGTAAATCTCATACAAAAACAGCACCGATCCGTGCCTTGCGCATCGGAAAGTCAACTTCAGGGCGGCCCAGAAGTTTGGCGAGAATTACAGTAGAATAATTTCAGTTTTTTTTCTGTTCGGTTTAATTTGAAAGTAACATAACATCACGCCTATATTTTCAAAGCGTAGGGCAGAGGTAAACCTAATAGTATAGTTGTCACAGCGGATCTTTGTGTCTCTAAAGTTAGCTGCAAGACCCTGCGCTGTTGCTATATTTGTGTCAATGTTGAAGTAGAAGATAGCATTCGCTTACGTTTGTCGCATCGTCCTATCTCGCTTACTATCTCGCTTCAGAGACACAAAGATCCGCTGTGACTACTATACACCCACGTTTCGCCAATTATGTTTGAAATGGTCCTTTTTATTTTTCTTTCTCAAATGGTCCTTCGAGCCGGATTACTTTTTATAGTCAATCCAATCTTTGACTTTTAAGTCCCATGTAATAGGGAGCCTATTGCCATCAACTGGGCACAAATCCAGACTTCGGGCTGCTACTGAGAAATTTCAGATGGAAAAACTCAATATCACTTTGCCCGACCCGGGCATTGCATCAAGGAACTCTTGTTCAGCAGTAGCACTTGCGACCACTGTAGTCTACTGGCAAGACCAACAAAGCGACTGCATTGCAACCCCTTTTTACAATTCGTTCAACCAATTTTGAGTTCCATCCCGTAAAAATAGCGCGTGCCGCGGATGGCATAAAAAGCATAAAACTGTTACCCAAACTAACTGTTTAATACAGCCATTTGTCATATTATCACCAACGCAATAAAATGGGAAAAGGGCTGTAAAATGGGATTATTTAAATGTCTAATGTTATCTCAAATGGAGTATATACTAATTTAATAAAGCGGAAGAGTTTGTTTGGTTATCTGTCTGTTTGAACGCACTAATCTCTGGAACTAAGTACCAGTCAGATTACAAAAAATATTTTTGTATATGATAGCCACATTCATGAGGAAGGCTACATAGCATTGCGCTAAGGTTCTTGGTTAACCTTAAATATTTATAAGTAGATTAGTTAAAGATAATAATTGTAAAGTCGGCAGAAAAAGCGGTATCGAACTGCATTATCCGCGTGCGCGTGTGCCATAGTGGCTAATTATACGTAATTACCATGTACTACAAAGATATTGGTTTTTAGTAGATCTAAAAAAAAGTCCACGAATCTTATAAATAAACCACATTAAGACATTTGGGTCAAATAATTTATTCTAAAATGTTTCTATCTATGTCCGTTATAGACTTTGAAACCATCCAACCGGAGTACCCCAAATCACGAGTAAGGCAATAATGCAAAGATGGTTTTAGACAAAAAAACATATTGGGTAGGTAAGGTAGGGTAGATAGGTAGGTAGGTTACTCGATATTCCTAGCCACAAAGGAGCATTTATTGCATGTTTGAAGAATACGCACACGCCATGAAATGACGCATTATGTGCAGCGGATTCCAACCATATGAAACCGAAGACGATAGTAAGTAGTAGTTCGTACAATATGCCTTTGTAATGTGTGTAGCATCATACAAAAATAAACACCACATAATACGTACGCTGTGTATAGTATATGTGGTGGAGACTACGCTTGTGTGCTTTATTATCCTGGGGGGTGACCATAAGCTCTTAGAGTAAGGTTATTTTGAGTGTGTGTAAGGGACAAATGTATATGACTTGTATACATCTGTCACTTACGCGATCTCAAAATAACCTTACTGAAAGAGCTTATGGTCACCCCCTTGAACTTTTAAAAAAAAAACCGGCCAAGTGCGAGTCGGACTCGCACACGAAGGGTTCCGTACCATTCTCGCAAAACACTGCAAAAACATCACATTTGTTGTATGGGAGCCCCCCTTAATTTATTTTATTTTAATTTAAAAAAAATTCTTGAAGAGAATATACAACTAAACATTCTGTGAATATTTCAAGCGACTACCTGTTGCCGTTATTAATATCGAGCAAAAAACGGCAAAAATATCATGTTTGTTGTATGGGAGCCCCCCTTAAATATTTATTTTATACTGTTTTTAGTATTTGTTGTTATAGCAGCAACAGAAATACATCATCTGTGAAAATTACAAATGTCTAGCTATCACGGTTCATGAGATACAGCCTGGTGACAGACGGACAGACAGACAGACAGACGGATCGCGAAGTATTAGTAATAGGGTCCCGTTTTTACCCTTTGGGTACGGAACTAAAAACGATGTAGCAAAATCGCGACCGGGTTCATTTGTACTAGTTGAATAGTAGATAGACTGTAGACAGGTTTAGTTGCATGATTGCCAGATCATTGTTGGACTTAATAGCCGTTACACACGCTCGGATTTGGTACGGGCAAGAGGTGTGTAGAGTGGCTCTCCGGACATTATTATTATTAATTGAGTCCGCCTCGGTCCGCTTGTTTGCACATCGGATATGGTCTGCTCAGTACCAAATCCGGACGTGTGTACGGTTGTCGGTTAGTTGGGCCGTACCAACTGCAACATTGAAAAAGTCCCCGATTTATAGGAGGTCTACTGATTTTGGTTTTTAACCGACTTCCCAAAAAGGAGGAGGTTATCAATTCGACTATATTTTTTATTTATTTATGTTAACTCAGAACTTATTTGGTGAACCGATTTTGATGATTCTTTTTTTACTTGAAAGGTGGTGTCTTGTCATGTGGTCCCATTTATTTTTCATCAAGATCTGATGAAGAACTTCGGAGATATAGATCAGAACCTTAGATAAAGTAGGTATAGATTAAGCACTGGCGTGGCCGCACATGAGACAGCAATAGTTAGTTCTGGTGTTACAACAAGAACAAGAACACTACAACCCACCATCGCACTGACACTTATTATCTATAAACAACCCAAATTCCTTGTCTCAATTAACATATAATACCACGAAATCATAGAAAATCAAACAAAACCGAGTTTGTTTGTCAAACCTGCCATTGTATTAGAGTTTGACAAACGACAGAAACCGGCCACGGTGACAAAGACAAAAAATAATCTTTTGTCCTTATCATTTACATGGAGCTGCCAATTAGCCATCTCGCTCTATCAATCAAGGTCATTTTAAGGCTTAATCTATACCTACTTTATCTAAGATCAGAACTCATCAATAAATGACGGCAAATCACTCGGGATAGCTGCAATACATTTCTGTTTATTGTTTACACCATTTCATAATATAACATCACATTGGTACGCTCTAAAGGGGGTACGCAGGTGTAAACAATTCACCTTAGTATACTCTTATTCCACCGGTTCTGTTTAAGTTTCATGTTATTGGGTTAATCTATTCTGGTTCACTTTGGGCATTATTGGTACCTAGCTTATAGCTGGTCCATTATGTACCACAACTAAAAAGTGAATAAAAACTTTTTACAAAATATACAACAGACTTCCAAATAAAAACACTACAAAGTGAAAAATAACTTCAATTTCGGCAGTCGGTGCCAAAAACCAAAAAACTAAATCAAGAACACCGACTTCCGAAATTGAAGTTATTTTTCACTTTGTAGTGTTTTTATTTGGAAGTCGGTTGTATTTTTTGTAAAGAGTTTTGTTTTTGTCTTCCGATAACCCGATATTTTTTACATTCAACTAATAGTCATAAATAAAAATGGAACACACACGATAAACGGACCAAATCCGCCTATCTAAACCTAGTGTTTTTGTAGGCGGATTTGGTTCCCCGAACCAGATCTGGTCGTGTGTAAACGAGAATGGATTTGTGAGCGGAGTCAGTCCGCCCGTACCATATCAGAGCATGTGTTACGGCTATAATCGAAGGTTCTGTCTTGGTCGATTTGACGATTATACAACGGGGTTTTCAACTGATACATAGTCATCATCGAGAAAGTGACACTGCCTGTCCATCTTATAGCTGGATTGCACGTAAAACCTCTACGACCTTACTTAAAAAAGAAATCTTATGTCCTTAGAATAGAAGTTCACCGGCCTTATTTGTCCCTACTTTATAATTTATTATCATTATGTCGTGGAAACAAAAATCGTACTATATAAAGAAGACTTTGATAAAGCCTGCCGGAATCTGTGTTGCCCGACAGCTTCAATCTAGGGGTCTTTAAGTCAAGAAAGAATAAGTTTTTTCTAGGCAAGCGTGCTTCACCGTCGACCACATCATCGCTTACCATCAGGTGAGATAGTGGTCAAGCGCGATTCAAAAGATTCTAAAAAAAAAGCTGTCCATTCGTAATGACCTCTACATTTGCTGACTTTTCCTTGTGCCTTTCTTTTCAAAGAAAACTTTACATCAATCAATTGCTTGGTTTTAATGGAAACGATTTATCTACTTAGGATTAGAAATTATCTATTTTTCTAGTACTCAATAAAATTTTGTTGCCACGCTATAACAAATGACAATTAAATAGTTTGACGACTTTTTTAATATATTTTGTCATACTAAAATTAACTTTGTCGTTATGTGTTAAAGGTTCACATTTGCGTAACTCATTGTAACTTTCATTTTCACTTTAGAGCCTAACATCATAAATGTACAATTAACCGCACGTCTTTGCTCACAATTTAGCACTGACAGCAACTATGGGCGTCTATGGGCCGGTTTCCATAACGAAAATGAATCTGATAAATTGCCTTTACACACGCTGCTGTGATTGGTAGAATAAATTTTCAATAACAAATTTCATCACTTGACTTAAATTTGAGGCGTCGATTAATGATTACGTCACAAGGCATGTCGTAAAAAGGTCAGCTTTCCTTCTTAATTTTTTTTACATTACGTGTGGTTCAAACAAATCGGTGGTAATAAGTGAGGCTATCAGTAGTTTCAAAACAACGCGACGGGGTCCAAGGCGCTAACAAAGAAAATGAGGTTCAAATAAATGTCACTAGATGGCACGAAATGTATCGATTCGTTATTGAATTGTGAGTAAAATTAACATTTTCTTGAATTGATCATAAAAATTGTGTGTTCTTTTTTTAATCAACTCTCCTAAGCACAACATTATGGAATATTGGGCTCTTAATTCACATTTCAAAGATTATTTGAACGGATCATTTAAAATGTATTCCAATAGATGGTGCGTTTTTAAATTGCTGAGGCATGGCACACGATTTTTAAAATTTGTATTGTAACATATTTTGGTACACTGAAACTGTAAAAACGTGCAAATAATGTACTATAAAACAAACAAACACTGTATTAAAAGAAAAAATAGTCACGAACCGAGTAAAACCTTTTTACTTGCAAATCGATGCTAACACCATCTATAGCCGTGGAATGGTACCGAACGCGATCGAAGTACTTACAAAAATAATCATCTTAATCAGATGAAAAACGCTAGTTACGTCGGCACGATTTCTTTGTATGGAATAAGGCATCTATATGCTAGTATTATATTATCTGTGACAACGCTTAGAAATTTAAACGGCGGTACAAAATACGGAAGTAAAAATTTTGCGCCAGCATGGTCCATAGCATAAGTGTAGGCATGCGCATACTCACATTGGCGTGGTTCTCGACCAGGCACAGGAACACCACGTCTTCTCGCAGCAGACGCACGGCGCCGTGTAGCGGCTGTGACGTCTTACTCTTCAGCATCCGGTATAGGAGAGCAGATGACATGTGCGCGAAGTCCTCACCTAAACACCAGTATTTTATTATATATTTTTATTTTATGAGAGCATATCATTGCAATATGAACCTTATTTTAATATCCATAAGTCACATAATTGCGTACACGACTTTGTCACCAAATGGCGGACCGCGGTCCGAATCCGGACCTATTTTGTGTGGACCTTAAGTAAACAGTACAATATAATTTATTTATGTTACTTGAGTACGTAATTTAATAAATTACTGCCGTCGAATCTCTTGAAAATGTTCATTGATTTTGTATCTATATTTAGGTACTTATAAGTTTAATATTTTAACAAATTAAGACACGGTCGTGACGATGTCAAGGCCGGGTGGGTGTAGGTGCCTTGAAACGTTACGGACCGCAACGGTCATATTATTTTAAAAAACGGGATCCAAATAATTGGTGACCCCTGCTATAGGTTCTTCTCAACAAAACTAATAATTTCGAATCACTCTGTTCAGATAGGGACAACATGATTGACGAAATGTGGGTAGTATAGAATGGGCTTCAGCCTTACCCTTTGGGCAACACAGCCGGGCGAGCACAGCCTCTGTGATAGGCTTGAGTCGCACATTTTATCACGGTTTTTGCTCCCAAACTGTGATAAAAATGTGTGACTCAAGCCTGTCACAGTAGGCTGTGCTCGCTCGCCAGGTGTGATGTTGTTTATCTACTTTTTGCATATTTCGCAAGGCATATTATTATAGTTACATAATTAAGGAGATATAATAATTATTATGCTAGAAGCATGTCAAGGTGACATTTTTTTAAACAAATATAATGCAGCCTTCCTTGATACAACTGCTATTTAATTTACTTTACAATGAATGTCATTTATCAAAGTGGTACTAAGCAATGGCTAATGGGAAACCTGAACAAATAATATTTATTCTGTTCTAGTTCAACTTCAAAGAACAATAAACAAGCATCTGTTTTTAAAAATCTGGTGCCCCAACAAGATGAGCTCAATTGTTTTTATAACACAAACCACTTCTTTTTTTTTTGGGCCAATCCCACAGCACTATTCCCAAACCACTGCAACTCCTGAAAGCCAGAATCAACAGTGGCGACCACCAGAAAAGCGCAGAGGCAATGAAGCTCGACGAAGTCCCGGAGAAAGAATTTAACTGTTTGTGTAACACAAACCAGCTGTGCGGCTTAGCTCCCGTCAACTGGCTAACTACCGTACCTACCTACCGTACCTACCTACCGTAGCTACCTACCGTAGCTACCTACCGTACCTACCCTACCCTGCCCTATCTAGGCTACCCTACCGTACCTCCTACTTACCCTACCAATCTGCCCTACCTAACTAGCCTAACCCACCCTTCCTACTTACCCTACCAAATTTTTTTAATTGTTGTATTCCTGCCCTATATTCTGGCAAACAAAACAAAAAAATAATTATTTAAATTGGTTGTGCCGTTTATGAGTTTTGATAAAAAGCTGCACTAAAGCAAGGCACCAGAAAGAAATATGGATGGTTCCTGAGAGATAAGCCTCAGGAAAGAAACTGCAGGAAAAAGCCAGTTTTCAATAGCCATCAAACAATGTAATTGTGCCTACCTGCTTATCTCTTTCCATGAAACGTTATACTATACCTATATATTTTAATTACTAATTTGATTTTTGAGGATAAAATCAACTTAATTTTGAAACAATGAATTAAGAGGTATGGTTAAATTGATTTCAAAATGCCTTCTGCATAATGAAGGTAAAATATTCTATAGCAGTATAGAATATCCACACAAAATGTTACATTACACTACTAATTAAATTACTTGAAATTAACACAACATTGTACTTATTTCATCAAATCAACATTTTCTACTCATAACAAGCATTATCATAAGGAGTAGTCTAAAAGATGTCTTACCGGTCAGATCATCCCAATGTGCAGATATAAGTCCTGAGCAGTGTTCCTTGAGAGCTGACGCACCAATCTCATCAGCTGCCGAATAAAACTTTACACAGGACCTGAAAATAAGGCAGGCACATGATTGTAATAAATGTTTCATAGTGCAATTTTGTTATTTTTTTTGGGTTTCCTAAATCCTGGCTACTCTTTCAGTTTTTGGACCTGAACTCCACATGCAACAATGATCATTTGAAGAGAACCCTTTTGCATTTGTATCACAGACATAAATCTAACTTGATGAAGCGATTGTATGTACTTCACGTGCCAAAAAACGGACTAAACTTAAGATCAATGATTGTAATCCGAGATTTTCATTTAGCATTATCGGCACCGGAAATCCACCGAAATCTAGAAAAATGCCTTTTTATGCCATATTGAGCTATAAAGAATGTATAGAAAAAGTTGGCCGAGGCATTGGAAATGTTTTCTTTCATTGGTAAGTTTTTTTTTTTTAAATTGTGTGTGAAAAAGTGGCACGCTTGGTTTTCATACAGATGAAGGGACTTGCATTATCTATTTAGATTTATGTCTGTGGTCTGTATAGTGGCACAGCAGAAAATTTGGGTATAGATATTCTGATTACTCAGTAAGCTTGCATGGAATATAGGATTTCATGTACTATCAGATTTTAAAAACATGTAAAAAATATGGTAGATAATAAGAAATATTATTGATTTATGTATCAGATTAATCTAGTAGTAACTTCCTCAGGGTTGAGATTGATTTTTACGTAATAATATGGTATTGATAAAACCCCTTACCTGAATTTTTGCAAGTTTTTTATGAACTAAGTAAAATAATTAATTATTCCATACCTAACTCCAACAGATGCTATGAGAGCTTGTTCACACTTTCCAACTAATCCATGCAGCTTGAAGCTGGCGGCAGATTTCATCAGCTGCAGAGCAAATGAGTCTCCTCGGGACAAATCCACCACATCAGTGTACAACCATTTTAGGAGAGCAGCCCCAATATCATCTGGTAGGGTAGTCCAGTCTGAAATAAAAATTGGTATTTGTAAGTAATGGCATATTCATGAACTTGTGAAATACAACATAAAATAGATTAGAAATTGACTTATCATATAGATAAAGGCATTGATATCACAACTAATCATCATTTATAAATAAAGCAAACCTCACCTAATTCCTCGAGATTTTTGAGGGCTTCCTCGTTCCAGTCATCGGAGCGTGCACTGAGCACGAACTTGTGCCCAGGCATAGACTTGCTCTGCAGCTTGATGACGATGTCAGAGTACGTCTCCCTGCCGTACAGAGTGGCCACGGTCATAAGCAGGCGCGCCACAAAGCTCGTCTCACTCAGGTCGCCGGCAGACGCCGCCGCCAGCGTGTACTTGCGCTCCACCTCCGCGCAGTGGCTCTGCAGCTTCCCATACTCCTCCTTTAGCAGCGACAGGTGCTGCTGAAGCTTCGTCACCTCGCTGGAAGCTGCACAAACCGACATAGTCACAAGACTGCCACCGACAACACCGCCCACTATTACAAACAAGTTTTGCACGCAAAAAAACATTCAATTTGCAGCGACTACTCACCCATGACGAGGTTTTTTTATGTATAATGCAGAATCTTAAAAAAAAGCCTTGAATTCTATTGTCTGAATAAAAAAATATTTATTCGTAAATTAAGAAATGACAATTTATCTATTGTCAGCAAATTGTCGGCCATCAGTCAATAAACATAACGTTTCTTTTTACGATAACGCATTGTAATGAATCTGTTTCGCTATTGGAATGAAATTACAAAAATTAGTGAGGAGCATTTTTATTAGATATTATAATTTATTAATTAATTTTAAACCATTAATATAATTTTTTTGGGACGTCAAAATAATAATAACAAATTTAAATGTACAGAAGGAATATTACTTCATTTCCGTTCGAAAACTTGTTGCGTGTAAAGAATTACTCATGACATTTTGACAGATTCTAAAATGGTCCAGTACAAAACATGCTTGCAAAGCATGCGAATGAAATAGCTCTATACAAATTCATACTGCCAGACAGAGTCAGAAGAACAAAATTATCAATGATTTCATAATATTTACAAAGAAAGTGGCCTTTCGCGGGTTGGCTAACTTGGAGCAAAATATTATGGTAGTTTCGGTCACTCATAATAGGTGTCACTACGTATGCAAAATCTATTTTCGAGATAACCTTCAAGTGATTTTGTCAATTATTGATAACAAGAATTACTTTTTATCAATCTTTATTTAGTAGTTTAGACTCGTATTCAAGCGTGTTTTGTTCTCAATATGAATTCTCTAAATAGAGTGTTAAGTTTAAGTTCTGCTATACCGAAGAATGCGAGGTACTTTTCGTATTGTTGTTTTGTACAGTGTCCGGTTTTAAATTTGGAACTTTTGCGTAAATGATGTTATTTTTGTAGGTTGATTTCAACAAGTGCACGATTATCGAACGCCGACGATGGATGGCTTTCGAAGCTGTTGGTGCGGAGGATAGAGCCGACGAAGGAGTCCCACAGTCGGATGCTTAGCGACAAGGAGATAATTTATGCACTCCACACACATAACATAAGGCCGGACTCCACGGAGAAATACTTGCAAAATTAGTATGTGTTTGCATAAATATTCTTACATAAGTACATAATCTAGATGCATAAACACTAGCGTATGAGCTAGCATTGAGCAGAGACTGGCTATTATGCAACATTCTGTAAATAGAACATTGCATATTACCTACAGTAACAAATCATTAGAATTCCTACATAGTAAATGTTATCAGCATTAAACCTTGACCCTTTACATCAGTCATTTAACTGAGTATTGGTATTGTTTTTAACATAATACTCTGGCTCAGGTTAAATTAAACTATGTTTCAAAACTTTTAGCTATTTCATGTTGTAACTGTGAAAAGATTACCTAACATTTAGAAAAAAGTTTCTATTATTTTCCTAACTAGAATCTTGTAAGATTTGAATGATGAACATGCCACTATCATAAACAAACTGCATTCAATCCATCTTTGTACTCTTGTCACTATAGTAACATTTCATCAACTTTTAGCAAAACCTCTGTGGAGTTCGTGCACTCTCACAAAGCGGACCTTGGCTGTGAACTGGTGGGATCATGGACCGTGTCTGTGGGAGACATGGACCAGGCCCTCCATTTGTGGAGATATGTTGGAGGCTTCGAGAAGATTGATAAAGCAAAGATCTTGTTCAAAGAGAATGCTGTAAGATTTTATGATTGCTAATTGTCTACTATGTGTTGATGAGATGGTGGTATCAAACATATTTGATGATATTCATTAGGAAATCTTCCAAGACAATGTGGCCATTTGATTGCATTCTGATCAGGCAATAAAAAAGTTAAGCTTATCCAAGGATTACCAGACCTGGAAGTCAATACAAGCAAAACTAATTAATGTTTTTTTTCAAATTCTGTGATTAAATTGTAACAGAAATTTACGGAATTATCATATTGACTGATCCAATCACTGATAATGTCCAAACTGGAATTCAAACCCAAACTAGAGTACCACCAGGGGGGAATTCTCTTTATCAATTTTGATTGCTGGCATTGCCGGCTGGATGTTGCCAATCAAAAACTATCTATAAACTAAAATAGGAATTCCATTTTTTTAATCCTGTGATTTAATCTTCTATCAGGTATGTTAACTCTGATGCAGGATTACCGGGCGCTTGAGGTGGAGCGCGGTAACTTCGTGAGGTCGCGGCACTTGCAGTACTTGTTGGCATTCAGCTTCTGGCCCAATGGAGAGCCCCGCTCGTCCAGCAACATTTATGAGATTAGATCCTACAGGTTTGTCCGTTCGATGTGTTTTTTTTTCTCCCGCAGTGGCCACTTTATAGAAATTATGCATATGCTATACTTTAATGATTATGATATGGTTACATTATAACTCCCCACTTCCCAAATATGTTCCCTATGTTCTCTTGGGATAATTTTCAACATTCACACGAGCGAAGCCGCTAGTTGTATTATAAAGAGGTAAAGTTTGTAAGTATGTTTGTAGGAAGTAATCTCTAAAACTACTAAACCGATTTTGAAAATTCTTTCACTAGTAGAAACCTACATTATTCCTGCTGGCTACATTTTATCCTGAAGAAATAACGTGTCTTGCTGGGTGGGCCATGGGAGCGATGCCGCGGGAATAAAAGCTAGTGCTCTATACTTCAATTACCGTAAAATGGGGTGAATAGAACTGCATGGGTGAATGGGAACAAAACTTTGAAGGGAATTTTCACGTTATTTAAAAATATTTGCAGCATTTTAGTAGGTACTCCAATATATTAGATAATTATTTAAAAAACACGATGCTTTGTTTGAAACCACAAAGTGGTATAAAAGTTAAAGTCCCAATCAAAGTTTTTTTCCATTAACCCCGTTTTACCGTTATGTATAATTATTAACATCACTGCCTTATCAGTCATGAACCCCAGCAACTTATGCCAGGCAACCTTAGCAACACTTATTATAATCAATCATTCAATGAGCCTTTTATCCTGAACTTTTAAAGTTGTTGTCTCTCAGTTCAATGTCTCTTGGCATAGGCCTCCTCTAAAATCTTCTATTGCTTTCTATCTCCAGCCACTCTTCTCCAGTTGGGACCGGCTGTTAATTTTATCTCATCCTCCCATCTCTTCCCTTGCCTGCCTCTATTCCTTTTACCATCTCAAACACTTATTATAAGCCTATCTCAAATACTTAGGTATAGCCCTCGCCAAACTTCTTGGCCGCCCTGAAGTTGGTTTACCGGATGCGCGAGGCACGAAACGGTGCTGTTTTTGTATGAGATTTTCTACTGCGCAGCCATTGTAGCCAACTTCAGGGCGGGCAAGAAGTTTGGGCGAGAACTTTACATATATCTTTTCTTTTCTTAGTCTGAAACCGGGCACGATGATCGAGTGGGGCAACAACTGGGCTCGCGGTCTCACCTACCGCCGCTCACAGAACGAAGCCTTCGCCGGATACTTCTCGCAGATTGGTCGCCTCTACAATGTACATCACATTTGGTGTAAGTATTTCATTTAAAGACAATAGCCAGATTTCTAATGCCTCGAATTCGTGGTAAACAGAAGTTGTGCTTCATTATTGCTTTAACATGATTTTGTGTTGCTGGCAACACTGCATACTGATGTCCCCGAAATGTTGCAAGTAACAAAAAGCATAATACGGAATCAAAACAGGCAAAATTTGCCGATGCAGACTCATTGAGGCCAATATTTATGTATAAAAAAGCCTACTACCCGCGTAGCGTCGAAGCTAGACGCTCAACCAGTGCGTCAACCTTATTTCCATATTCTCTGCTCCTCAGGCTACAAGGATCTGCAAGCTCGTCGTGAGACTCGTGAGAGCACATGGCGCAACCCCGGCTGGGACGAATGCGTTGCCTATACCGTGCCTCTCATCCGCGAGATGCACTGCCGCATCCTCGAACCCACACAGTTCTCGCCCACGCAGTAAACCAGCGAGCTTGTTAACTACTTCCGACGACCGCATTTACATCCTCTAGGAACTGCCTTTATAGATTATCGAAAAAATATTTTTATATAGTAATCAATGGGGTAACTATCCATTCGTAAGCGCCCCAGATATAATCGCTAGATTTTCCTAAAATTTAATGTAATGATGTTTGACACATTTCTTTAGGACTTTTAATGAAATAGGCGTAAAATGTCTAGCGGCATTGTGCTTCAATGTCCAGTATGCCTTCAAGTTTCCAGATAGGAAACGGTAGATACTAAAAGCTACTTAGAAAATATTTTAGCAAAAAAAAACAATTCGATTTGTTATGAATAATGATACTATGTAATCTATTTGGTATATAAATCCAAAGGCAAAAAGATTTTGTTGATAAGCACGTTTTCAAATATTTTATGTATTTGGCAACCTGTAATTTGGTTCTTGTAACTAATCAGACGTCATCATGTTAATGAAACATATGCACCAGTTTACTATGATAAGCACAATATTTTCCGTCGTCTTCACAGCATTATTTTATTAAGCCTTGTGGTTGTTCTATTTTACAGTAATTGTACAGCGCAATGTGAAGACACGGCATTAGTTTTGTAGTATAGAAATTAGTTTTTAATTATTTCTTTCTTATTTTTGATAGCATTTATGAAAAACGAAACCGTAATATTAATGTAAGATCAATCTAGGCTTAATTCAAGATAATCATGAAAATAATGTACTTTGAAATCGTTGTTGTATATCCTTGTTTTTTTTTCACATTTATGTTAATTCAGAAATAGATTTTTTAAACAGTTTGAAGTAACTTTCATTTGTGTCCTGGCAAGAGGAGGAAGGCAATGTTGTAAATAATACGAGGGAGTGATTTTCTTTCCATTTAATTTATTTCGGTTTGATTTTTCATGAACCAGATTATATTACAGTATTATTAGTGATAATAGTTAGATTCTAGAAATTCATTGTTAAATATTATGTAACAAAAAATAAAAAGAAAACAACGGTGCACCGAGCGAGCCGCAAACTATAATCAATAACCGGCGGCCGCGCACGCGCACCTTGTCACATCGGTCACAATATTGCTAACTACCTATCTGTGATAAAAGACTATACAATGGTAAAATATAAAAATTGTATAGTTACAATTTACAAAATACGTGACCGCTAACTACGAGTTTGGTACTTCTATCTCATAATAATTATTTTGTAGATCGTGACCGTTGAAAGGTGACAGATAAATGATAACGTCTAACTCTAGAACAGCTAAGTGGTGGGAGGTTGGAATAGGAAAAAGACGCGCCTACGCACTATACTCGAGCCATCCGGCCTGCTTCCAGTGCAACAGTGTCGCACTTTCTCTACGCCAGCGTTCAGGCAGAGGACTAAGACAGGGAGCAAAATACTACGCGCCTAACTTAAGTACCGACCATCTATTGCACCCAAGCGAACTTACAGCTTTATACACTTCAATTCCATAGTGCTTCGATTCTCGAATTAGCTACGACTCCAGCGGAGATGACAGTGGACTAACGTGGCGGAATAGTACCGGCATTTTTTGTCACTCAGATAGCCGATAGATAACGCATGCTAGGATAAGCGCACGTCTGTTGTTTTACTACTGTGTTTTAGTATCAAGATAACTTACATTTTACCAAACAATATTATCTATTTTATAATTACCTACATATATTGAGTATTTTGAGTGTTTGCGCAAAATGTGCGTTTAACACATAGTTTACCAAGTGAGTTGTGTACTGCTCAGTACTTCCAACGGTTAGGTCCACTCCGCGCGCTCGCAGTCTACTATTATGTACAGACAGGATGACAAGTCAAGTTAGGCTGTGTCTAGAGATTATTGTCATATATTTGGTCAGTTCAGGAGGGTGTACTGTGGAGTCTACGAATACTGTGAAACCTATTCACAACGCCATTTACCATTATCTTGCATTACCTAGGAAATAGAAGCAAATTTTAGAATTATACGATTAGGGTAAATAGCATTGTGAAATGATAATCACGTTAAACAGCTAACTTTTGTCAAACGCTTTGTATATAATTTTATACCTAAATCACTTAGGCTTCGATACTTTAAATCCGTCAAGAAACTTCCAACAAACTCAAATAATACGATCACATCATGTGATGCTTTAGGAAAAGAATATTAATAAAAATAATAAAAAATACTTTAAAAATAGTATTAACTAAATTTGGGTATTTATGACTATAATCCATTTTAAATTAAATAATACATTTGCTATACATATTTGACTGGTAAGCTTAGTACACAATACGATAGGGTATTAGGACACTAAATAAAGAAAATAGCACATAGGGTGGCGGACCCCGCACGGGGTCCGCCGCGTCGCACTTCCAATGTACACAAAACCGCACTCGCACCTTACAAAAGTAACAAATTATTTATAATATTAAATTATTGTTCTTTATATACATAACGCCGAGCCGGCGCGCCCCTCCCGTAAGGCAATGTGTGCTGCTGATACATATCCACATATTATTATATACTTTATATATTTACACAACGACGGCGGCGGCGCATTACCGCCCGCACATTGTTATTATGATTTAGTAAAGCGTGTTACAATCCTTTTTAAATCTAAAAATCATCTAAATTAAGCATAATAATAAACGTTTTCGTTACAAAACCCTTTTAAACATTTAATAAACTCAATACTAGGCCAATAAACAAATACCGTCAGTCCGCTCTTCAAAAAATTCAACTTACATTAAATATATGCAAAAATGGTTCCTAAAGTAAAAACTAATGATATGAATATTAGAATTTTGTCTATCTAATGTTGTAAATAATAACATCCTCTGTGAACAGTGAGGGGGCGGTCAGGCGGTGCGCGCGGCTCGGCGCGTCCTCTCTGACTACTTTACTTCGTCTAATTAATGCCAAGTGTCAAACTTGCTAAGCGTACACTTTGAGGATCAACATTCTCTGGTTTCTCTGCAAAGTTTGCCTTATCATTTGACGTGGTCGCGGTAATCCGTATTGACATTTTTCAATCTTGTTTCATTAGAGCATCAAGATGAAAAATCAGCTAGAACCACTGTGGAAACTTACCATAAACTACATATTTATTTATACAAGATTGGATCAGGAATACTAGATTTTAAAATGTAATCATGCCCTCTACCAGACACTGTTCCGTTGTAGTACGTGTGCTGCGGTTTAACAATGGACGGTCTAATAATATTCTAGAGACGATGATAAAATTTCTTATGTCTAAGAGATCGAATATTCAGACGCGAATAAATTAAGTTTTACATTTTATGTGTTAATTTAAATTGTCGTGTGACAACAATGTTCGGTGTAGTGCGGGTACTTCGAGCACGTATTTTATCGTATTCCCAGCTATAACTAATGTTTCGTTAAAGTTATCTAGCGCCGTGACGGCTGGCAAGCCAACGGAACAGTGTCGTACCGTGAGTAAATCTCTAATAGAAAAGAAGCGTCTCATTCTCACATCGAAGCATCATTTAAATAACCTCAGACATATGCAGACAGACTTGCGTATAACCTCTTTGTTACCATCATATCTTCATTTGTATCCATGTAACAACATGTTTCCGATATTTTGATAAAAACATTTAGGCAGAATTAGGCACATTTTTCGATTGATGGCTGAAACATCAGATTCATAAAATAATTTTTATTTTTAAAAGTAAACATGCATTATAAAATACAATAAATAATCATTCACTTTAACCGTGATCCGTCTAACTAAATTATAACTGAAAGCTACATAATATTATGTATGTACATGTGTAGATGTATTCAGTTCTGATTGTTTCCCAAAACACCAGAAACATGATGATGCATTAACAACTGGGTCGAGAATAATGTTTGTGTCTCTTTATAACATGCAATAGTAACCTTATTTCAATACAAATAATGCCTACTATTGCGTATTTTTCAGTTTATTATTTCTCGACTCGACTGTAGCTAAGAGATAACTATTTAATTATGGAGTGCAATAAACTTAATAGTGTAATAAAATAGGAAATGCCCTCCCGAACCATTGACAAATGGCCGTACTTTTCACTTTGGAAGACGTAACAAAAAAATTATAAAAAATTAGGCTAATATTATCAGTGTCCAACAGTATATTAAATAATCTCATGTTGTCGATTAACATGAATTTACATACCGCGGGAGGGCAGACAGTCTCAGTAATAAGAAAGGGACGTGGAGTTCTAATGCTGGTGCCAAAACATTGTACCGTGCCCAATACTCGAAATAATACTTCTGCAGACCACAATATAATCACACGATTCAATCAACCAACACATATAATTTCCGTAACAAGTCTAATGAGGTAGCCCGTGAACATTGCTAACGATAATAACAACAATCGATCGTATGTACCGCTCTGAATACTAGAGAGCGCAATGAGTGTGTGACACTTTAAAAATTCGCGATGAAAAATTTACAATACTTACACCCGGGTTCACTAAACGCGGCTCTATACATCGCGTCATCGACTGCGGTCACTGCACCGTCGGTATCCGTTCTCGCCTTATCACAGTGGCGACGGAGTGGTGGATACGGACGGTGAGAGCACCGGCGGCCGGCGGCCGTACATACACATCACGAATACTCGCAAGCAATGATCTAGGTAAGCGTACACTAGGCACTAGGCACTAGGCATGTGTAAGCGCGTAGTTTGGCATCAGCATTAGGCGCTCGGGGCGCTGCTGTTAGAGCGAGCCGGCCGCGAAGCTGGCGGACGAGTTGCTGTGCGCCAGCGACAGCATGGAGCCCGACAGCGACTGCTCCTCCGAGCCGTAGCCCTCCCGGCTGCCTTCCGCGATCGCCATCGCGCTAAGCATACAAAAATCATTTGTTAGTCAATATAATCATACTCTGGCGAGTCCAAACTATCTTAATTAATGATTAACCAACACTAGATTTAAAAGGTGTGACATATTTCGACGGCCTCGGAAATATAATGGGGCATGACGGGCACGACACTACATTATCACAACATGTAAAAGTTCGTGTTAGTATGGCACATCGGTATTTCTAAAAATACTCGTAGACTGGCTTTTCTCCCCAGTCACAAGTGTATGAGACTCTTTGTAAAACTTGATAAACGACTAGGAACTGTAAGATAGAATAGAATAGGTTGATAAGACATGTTACCTGAAGCCGAGGCGTGCGCTCTCGTTGTCGAACTGCTCGAGCTCGCGCTCGTGTCTCTCGTGCAGCAGCCGCGTGCGCTCCGCACGCTCCGCCACGAACTGCGCGCATTCCGACTCCATCTGGAATATTAATTTTACATTCAATAAACATCACATGTAAAACCCGCCTCACTATTCCCAACCAATACAACTCTGGAAAGCTTAGAAAGCGAAGATTAGTGGCGACCACCACAAAAAGCGCGGCGAATGTGAAACTCAACGACAAGTCATCGACGAGTCCCGGCGAATCAATTCAACTGTCCAAAAATACACTTCTTCGGACAGTTGATCTACAGAACAACCACATTCCAATCAGTATATTGTCGACAAAAGAGCGCAAATCCAGACTATAGACTACTAAACACCAATAACGTTTCGCCCGACTGGATATGCTGAGATGACAACACAATATCAACGAGGCTGTTATACATTATGTAAAAATCGCGTTCCTATAACAGTGTACCCATCGGACAAGCCATTATGTTATCCGTGTTTTACGCCGTTATGGAACATATTAACTCAACTGTAGTTTTGGTTTGTTTATTTTATTTTCTAGATGTAATAGGGATGTTTCCTGGGTAGAAAAAATATAATTATATTTAGTCCATCAGTGAGATTATCAAATAATATTGGACACGTGTTTTTTGCTTTACCAAATAAATAAAAATTGACAAAGTAAAAGCGCAACAAAATTCAGGAGTGGGGGCTTGTGACGTCACATTGTCAGTAAAAGTATAGCACGGCATGACGTCACAAAATATCTAACTGACGGACTAAATAGTTATTTTTGTCATTAAGGATTAAGCACTTTCTCTTGTTTCTTTGGTACCTTTTGCTCGAGCAGTGCCCTCCTGACGGCGACACGTTCCTCCAGCTCGCGCCTCTCACGGTTGCGCTGCGCCTCGGCTTGCATCTTACTCTTACTCTGATACGCCGTCAGCATGTCCAGTTCATGCTCCAACTGCATTTTCAGTTGCTGGCACTCCATCTGTAGAAAAATAATTTAATGATTAAGAATATTAATTTTACACTATGAAAATCTGATGGTTGTTGAAGCACCATATAATAGTGCCTCTGACCGAAATTCGGTAACAAACTTTCTTTCTTCGTTCTTATTCTTTTAGGCATTTCGACATGACCAGTGAAAGTCACGGGGGTGTCACAACACTTAACTGCTTAATTCCAGGCTGTTATTGAGAATTTCTTGACGAGAAAACGCAATACTTTTAATGGCCTGAGGTCGAGATTCGAACCCTGAGCCTCGTAATCCGTCGCCGTTAAGGCATTCACAAAGATGACTAGTCTAACGAATCAGATAAATAGCTGCTAAGCTAAGCTGTACTCGGCCGTGCTTACAGCGATCAATGGCCACACTTTCGCGTGGTCCCGGCACCACTCCGCCAGTCAGTAGTCACCGCTCGCGCGTGCGAGGGGGAGTGCGAGGTCGGTGGGCGCGGGGGTTTTAGTTCGGCAGCCTCGCAAGAAACGAGCCGTCACGGATTCAACCCAACAGTCACGGATATTGAGCTCAAAATTGTGCGTGTGATCTCGGAGAATGAAACATCTGTTACGTTTTAACTTCTCTAATCTGTGGCAGTAAGCTACACTATTGTTGCTATGATTTAGTATTGTGGTACTCTGTATTGCTTACCATCTGACTCTCGTCTAGCCTGACGGTCTGTTTCTGTAACATCTCGGTGATGCTCTGGTCGTACTGCTCGCCCAGCAGCACCAGTTTGCGACGCTTCTCGTCCTTCAATGTCTTTATCACTTCTTTTTGATGCTCCTGTAAAGACCATGACATAAGGTTAATTCAATATTTAGCAAAAAAATAATAATAAAAATGTTTGCAACCAACCCTTTGATGTTCAAAGTAGATACTAACATACTGTACTCGCCCCCCTGAAGTTGGCTACAATGGCTTCGCAGTAGTAAATCTCATAATAAAACAGTAACGCGCCGTGCCTTGCGCACCAGCAGACCAATTTCAAGGTGTCCATGAAATTTGGCGAGTACTGTACATATCTTTTTATCTACGTAAATTGATGTACATCACTGACAGACCATGTAACTGTCGAACTTTGGATTTAAACCAGCCGATATAATAAGCCCAATAAGCTCCTTGACCATTAGGCATAGTTTATCAAGTATTACTTGGCACTGTTTGTAGATTAACTGCTTACACAGCAAACTCAGTCAAAATACTAGTACTATTAGGTATAGCTAATCAATTGTAGAGAATATATAGATAAGTAGATAGAATATACTTAAGGTCTAAGCCATCAAGTCTGCCTTTGTACCTTTTGTGCTTGAAGTGTAAATAAATAATACTTTATTGTACAATAGTGAAGAGCAGTGGTGGGCAAACTTTCTTAATGGGTGGCCAGAAAGTTTAAGAAATTTCAGAGGAGGGCCAGAATTTGCTTTCTAAACATATTTCTTTGACCAGATATTGTATTTTTTTCGGTTTTCCGCATTCGCCTTTTTTTCTGCATTTTTCTTCAAAGCATATTTGGTTTTAGCATGCTTGGTGTTAAAATGGCGAGCGAGGTTAAAACCTTTAAATACCGCCACTGCATCTTCATTACATAAAAGACGTACTGGCTTACCGTTGTATTCTGCACTATCTTTATCTATGCGTATATTATTCTACTGAGTAAAATCTACTTTATATTTTTGGACCGTCAAAATATAATTATCGCGGGCCATATACTATTCATGTCGAAAGACCGTTGGCGGGCCTGAGCTGGCCCGCGGGCCGTACTTTGCCCATCACTGGTGAAGAGTATTAGCTTACCTTGGCGGTCATCTGCAGTATCTGCGCTTTGAGCGCCTTGTACTGACGCGTCTGTATCTTGCACGTCTCACGGAATTGCTTGCGTATCTGCATCTCTTTTTGCTGTAAACAGATACATTCGTAAATTACTATTACAGTGGCGAAGGTGAATTTGAACAATTTAAATGTGTATGTGGTGAATTTAAAAAGCGTTAATTGTATATAACACTAGCTGACTCCCGGGGCTTCGCTCCCGTCAACTGCCTACCCTGTCAACCCTACCTACCCAGCCTACCCTGCCTGCCCTCCCTCCCCTTTCTACCCTGCCAACACTGCCTATCCTGCCTGCCTAATATTTTCTATGTATCATCAATAAGTTTACAGGCAACATTTTGCTACTTTGGGTTACATTACATAAGGATCTGAATTTTTTTGAAAATATATTATAGCCTATGACACTCAGGAATAATATAGCTTTCTACTGGTGAAAGAATTTTCAAAATCGGTTCAGCATTTTTTTTTTTTTTTTGTATATCCAGAGATTACCCCCTACAACGTCACAAACTCACAATTCACTAACTTTACCTTTTTATAATATTAGTATAGATTGTTTGTTGTTTGACTGTACCAAAATGACAATCTAGTAACTTACGGATCCGCTATTTATAAAAATATTCTAAAGCTTTTTATGAGATTCTCCAACCAAACTTTACCTGAGATTACGATCATGTACACTCACTATGTATAAATTGTCTCTGCATTACCCAAAGGACCCTATGGCAAGTCCAGTTAAGTCCGATTCATTTTTATATGAAAACTGAGACTTTTCAAAGATGAAAAGAATCTCATAGTTTTCTCTGTTCTGCTATGTGCTGTAAAGTGGGTATAGATACCTTGAGGCTCTTGGGCTGCTGCTTGAGCTGCAGCGCGTGCTTCTTGCGCAGCTCATGCTCGGCGCGCTGCATGTACTCGCGCTGGTTGGCCAGCTCCGTGCTATGTGCTGTAAAGTGGGTATAGATACCTTGAGGCTCTTGGGCTGCTGCTTGAGCTGCAGCGCGTGCTTCTTGCGCAGCTCATGCTCGGCGCGCTGCATGTACTCGCGCTGGTTGGCCAGCTCCGTGCTATGTGCTGTAAAGTGGGTATAGATACCTTGAGGCACTTGGGCTGCTGCTTGAGCTGCAGCGCGTGCTTCTTGCGCAGCTCATGCTCGGCGCGCTGCATGTACTCGCGCTGGTTGGCCAGCTCCGTGCTATGTGCTGTAAAGTGGGTATAGATACCTTGAGGCTCTTGGGCTGCTGCTTGAGCTGCAGCGCGTGCTTCTTGCGCAGCTCATGCTCGGCGCGCTGCATGTACTCGCGCTGGTTGGCCAGCTCCGTGCTATGTGCTGTAAAGTGGGTATAGATACCTTGAGGCTCTTGGGCTGCTGCTTGAGCTGCAGCGCGTGCTTCTTGCGCAGCTCATGCTCGGCGCGCTGCATGTACTCGCGCTGGTTGGCCAGCTCCGTGCTATGTGCTGTAAAGTGGGTATAGATACCTTGAGGCTCTTGGGCTGCTGCTTGAGCTGCAGCGCGTGCTTCTTGCGCAGCTCATGCTCGGCGCGCTGCATGTACTCGCGCTGGTTGGCCAGCTCCGTGCTATGTGCTGTAAAGTGGGTATAGATACCTTGAGGCTCTTGGGCTGCTGCTTGAGCTGCAGCGCGTGCTTCTTGCGCAGCTCATGCTCGGCGCGCTGCATGTACTCGCGCTGGTTGGCCAGCTCCGTGCCGTGCTGGTTCGATAACTGCTCCTCTCTGCGACACCACAACAAACATATTGAAAAGCCACTTGTCAGTACTACAAAAATCAGTCACAAAAGCATTATTCCATAATTTGCTGTCACGAATCGTAAGAGACAAAATGATCAAACTCGGGAAAATTCAACATTATCAACTCATTATCCACTGCAGCTTAAAAAAAAAATAAAGAAAGGGGGTTCTTTATTTATTTTTTTCATACAATATTTGTTTTTAGCTTTACCTTTAGCAACCTTTTAGGGACTGCAACTCAATGTTTTGTGGGACACAAATTGTTGCAGATTTGACCATGACTCATTCGACAAGCGGCACAAGTGAGCGGCCATTAACTAAATATTATTATTTGGGACCAGATTTAACAGAATGGGTCTGCGCGCCGTTGGGCCACTAAATATAAACTAAGTCGTCGTACGTCTCGTATCTCGTACCTTAGCGCATGCACGCCCTTCTGTTGCCTGTACTCGAGCTCCTGTGTCTTCTCGTGGTGACGTAACAACATGGCGTGCGCTTGTTCCAACTGGTTCTGTCGTTTGTTCAGCTCCTGCAATAGTATGGCCCCCGGTATTAGTAAAATACGTTGGAACTTCGTTCTTTAGGGAGTTAGGTGGTATTTAGCAAAGCTCAAGATTAATTAACTTTGAGATCAAAAGTCAAAATACGCCTGGAGTCTAGATTTGTTTCCGATTGGAGATAATTAAACCGGCAACACGCGTCTATTATATGGAATTTAACAAAAAGATAGGCGAGTATTTTTATACACTGCAGTGAGAGTGACACTGCCCCACTCTTGGACTAAGGATTTTAGATATTCTTTTCCTGGGCTACCTTTCAAATATTTTGTTGCGTTTTTCTTTAAAACAGTTCATGCGGCTTAGAATTAGGAAATACAACATCCGTTCAATCAGACTGCCCTTACTGTTAAGATAATGCAGTGTTCGCCCCTGCTCAGTAATTAGTATGTTATAATAGTTAAATATATTTGATTATTCAAATTTTTTCTAGTGGATACATATAACCGAATTGATTGTTTTTACTTTTAATCTATTTTTTTGTAATATTTCAAAGAAAAATAATTATAGTCAAGCATGTGATTTGAAATTCAATATTGCAAAAGTATTTTGTAAATGCATGGAATAAAAGGCTTTTTTATTTTTATTTTATTTATTTATTTAATAGTTAAATGGCCGTGTTACCTCTCGCAGCAACTCCTGCTCCTTGTGGTGCAGCGCCAGCATGCGGCGGCGGCGGAAGCGCCGGAGCTCCAGCTCGAGGTACTCGCGCTGAGACCGCACCAGTCGCATCTCTTCCGCGGCCTCCGCTTGCTTGAGGTTGTCCTTCTGAGATCTGTCACATACACATCACACGTTAGTCAGTTCTACCTTTAAATTAAACATTTTATATTTAACCAAAATTTACGCCCACGATAATAATAGTGACCGCTCCTTCAAACATTTAAAAACGTATACGGTCGTTTCGCGTATGCGGAAGTGCGGTCTGATCGGTCGCTTTTCATCAGTACAAATTGGCGTTTAAAATACGACGATAAAGTACACTATTATGGGCTATTTCAACGTCGGAGAGTATAATACTCACAACGGATCTTTGTGTCTTTGAATTGGCTGCAAGACCCTGCGCAGTAGCTATTTTTGTGTCAATGTTGAAGATGAAGATAGCATTGTACTCTTTCACTCGCTTACGTTTGTCGCATCATCCTATCTCGCTTACTGTATGCAGTATACTCGATGACAAACTGTTTCTTGCGCAATGGTTCGCAGAGCTAACTTCAGAGACACAAAGATCCGCTTTGACTATTATAGCTGGCGGGGGCGAGAACGACTTGCTAATTGATTAACATACTTTAGGACGCCCTTTCTTATAGTGAAGGGACGATTTTCGCTGGGTTCTTGTCTTGCCTATTATTCAGTTCTTGTCTACATCAGCTGAGGATTATGATGACACAAACTAACGCCTCTAACGATGTCCCATACTAATGAATGAGAGATGTACAGAACAAGCACTTACTGCAGCGTAGCATCCCGCTGCCTCTTGGGCGTGGCGTCGTCCATGCTGAGCTCCTTTTTCCAGCGCTCCTTGTTGGCCTTGTACTCGCGCTTGCGCTGCGTCTCGAACGCCTTGCGGTCCTGCTCCTGGCGCGCGGTGATGTCTTTGATTAACTTCTTCTCGGCGGCCGCGTTCTGCTTCTGCTTGCGTTCCAATTCCTGTGCGTGTTTTGTCTGGAATGATGAGAAAATGTTGTTATTTTTGCAATATTGACTTGTCCTTTTTAGCCGTCAATTACCGTAGCCATCGGTATCGCTTGTTTGGTGAGATAATTCGTACCACTTTCAAGGAGAACCCAGGCGAATATCAGAAAATAACTTTGTTTCTAAAGAGCCAGCAACATTGTCATCTTGCCAATAATCTTCTGAATACCTCCAGAAGGATATTTTCAGTCTTAGCCCAAGAGTAAAGTCTTATTACAGTACGACGTACCAGATGCTTCAGTTGTGGTCTGACAACGTGTTTGGAGGTCACACAGCTGGCAAAGGGAAGCACTGGATCTATACACCAGGTGATACTTGGCGAAGACGGCCACTGCTGAACCAAAGCCTCTCACCAATATGCATCAGTAGAAACTTTTTTGCTATTTGTGGATGCGCGAAGAATTGCGAAACAAAAGTGGCAGTGGGCAAGGCATATTTTTGCAAATCGGATGGTCGATGGGGCCGATAAGTCCTGAGTGGCGACCGCGAATTGGAAGACGCTGCGTTGGAAAGCCACCCTCTAGGTGAACCGCCGACTTAGTAAGGCTACGGGAATCCGATGGGTGCGAGACGCACAGGAGCGATCAGTGTGGCGACGCTTGGGTGAGGCCTATGTCCAGCAGTGGACGTCTTTCAGCTGATGATGATGTAGGTACCTGCAGTCGCTCCAGCTCGCGGGACAGCTGCTGCAGCAGCGCCTCGTACTCGCGGTCCAGCTGCGCCTTGTGCGCGTCCACGTCGGCCTTGCAGCGCTCCTCCAGCTTCAGCAACGCCGCTTGGTGCTCGCGTCTCATGCGCTTGTAGCCTGACATCTGCTCGTGCATCTCCTGAAACCAATCAACATCCTGCTTATCTACTCTTTTTTTAAATATTATTTGGTTAAACACCACAGCAGCTAATTAGCTGATGGTGTGAAAATTGCTTGAAGATATCTAATCGGTTCATAAAGTAGTTCTACACAGCTCAGTAAGGCAACACTAGCAAAGGCTATGCTTTGTAGGGAACTGCGAGAAGGAGAGAACAAATTGGGCACTAAACCAGATAGAATACTCTTTATTGTAAACCATAATAAATAACAATATTGAGAACTTGTGAGACTAAGGGCGATTACGCACTGCATCCGATCCGAATCCCCGGACCAATGGATGGATCTCGGTCCCAAGTAGTCGTAGTACTACTTGTAGGAGGGTTTACGCACTAGATCCGAACTCTATCTGTCATAATACAGAACATTTCTAACTGAGATAGAACTCAACACAAGAAATTCGGATTCTGAATGGATCAGTGCGGAACCGCACTTGGAGTAACAATCAGATATACCTGATAGTAAGCCACTGCTGCTATTGACACCTGCCATTCTAGAGACATCACAGGTTCGTTGCATTACTTACACAGAGACTAAGCTAATATGTATGTAATAATCAATTTCTACCAATATTAACCACTTTGATGGGAATGAATACAGACATACTTAAACAAAGAAAGCAAGAAAACGAATGACGATTGAATACCAGAGACATACACAGTGCAACAAATTGATATTTTCACATCAACCAAACAATGATCAACTGGTATAAATATTTTATAATGAGACAGACTATTGTCTCTCATATATTATATTCAATTCAATAACATACCTGAACAGCATTGTAGCCACATAACATTAAACACTATCATTAGAGTAGTTAATTACCTGGTTGTGTTCCTTCTGTTGCTTGGTGACGATGCTGGTGGTTCGTATCGTGGCGAAGTTGTTCGCGCCGTGCTCTGACACTAGCGACATTGCTGCTGACACATTGTTGCTTATACCTGCGACACACATAGACATGTTATGAGAGTGAAGTCTTAAATAAATGTCATCGGCGACAAGGGTTGCTTTGGAAATGTATTGTTGTGGTGTTTGTGAATCACTCACTGTAACAACTCTGTGAAGATGCCAGACTTCACCGATGGTGTTTTGATAAAAAAATGCTTTGGGCTCATGTAGTTTAAAATGTTTCAGCGCGGCACGGTTTTTTCACGGACTGTAAGCGTTGCTGCAGTCGAATATTGGATAATTAGAGCAGTTTCACAAGTTCAGATCATGACAGTAGTGATGTAAAGTGCCAACAGCTCGTGTTCGAAAATAGAATTGACCTAGCTTTTTAGTTTATAAAATATCGTTTACACAATGAGTGATTTTCTACTCGTCTAAGCAACATTATCAAAATAGACTCGATTGGTCAACATAGTTCGTACGATACCTGTAACCCTAAATCGAGAATCGACATTAATACTTATAAGTGTTCGTAAATAAAAACAAATGTAAGTCAAGTTAGCAAATCAGAGTTCCAGAAAAACACGAATCACTTTAGAGCCTGAATTTGAGTGTGTGACACATGAGTACAATTCGTGTCGATATTCTCAACACATCTTTACCTCTCAACGGTCGAGAAACTGTCCTCGTGTAAATGAGGCATAAGTTTATACATACATACATAAACTTAAGCCTTTTTTTTCGTTTTTCATAATTTAACATAGCTCTAGTCATGTAGTGTGTAGTACTCACTGCGGTTAGTCTGGCGCCGCTGCGTGTTGCGGTTGTCGTCGCCGTCCTGCCAGGCGGCGGGCGCGTTGACATACTCGCGGTAGTCGCTGGCCTGGCGCTCCCGCTCCCGCTCTAGTCATGTAGTGTGTAGTACTCACTGCGGTTAGTCTGGCGCCGCTGCGTGTTGCGGTTGTCGTCGCCGTCCTGCCAGGCGGCGGGCGCGTTGACATACTCGCGGTAGTCGCTGGCCTGGCGCTCCCGCTCCCGCTCTAGTCATGTAGTGTGTAGTACTCACTGCGGTTAGTCTGGCGCCGCTGCGTGTTGCGGTTGTCGTCGCCGTCCTGCCAGGCGGCGGGCGCGTTGACATACTCGCGGTAGTCGCTGGCCTGGCGCTCCCGCTCCCGCTCTAGTCATGTAGTGTGTAGTACTCACTGCGGTTAGTCTGGCGCCGCTGCGTGTTGCGGTTGTCGTCGCCGTCCTGCCAGGCGGCGGGCGCGTTGACATACTCGCGGTAGTCGCTGGCCTGGCGCTCCCGCTCCCGCTCTAGTCATGTAGTGTGTAGTACTCACTGCGGTTAGTCTGGCGCCGCTGCGTGTTGCGGTTGTCGTCGCCGTCCTGCCAGGCGGCGGGCGCGTTGACATACTCGCGGTAGTCGCTGGCCTGGCGCTCCCGCTCCCGCTCTAGTCATGTAGTGTGTAGTACTCACTGCGGTTAGTCTGGCGCCGCTGCGTGTTGCGGTTGTCGTCGCCGTCCTGCCAGGCGGCGGGCGCGTTGACATACTCGCGGTAGTCGCTGGCCTGGCGCTCCCGCTCCCGCTCTAGTCATGTAGTGTGTAGTACTCACTGCGGTTAGTCTGGCGCCGCTGCGTGTTGCGGTTGTCGTCGCCGTCCTGCCAGGCGGCGGGCGCGTTGACATACTCGCGGTAGTCGCTGGCCTGGCGCTCCCGCTCCCGCTCTAGTCATGTAGTGTGTAGTACTCACTGCGGTTAGTCTGGCGCCGCTGCGTGTTGCGGTTGTCGTCGCCGTCCTGCCAGGCGGCGGGCGCGTTGACATACTCGCGGTAGTCGCTGGCCTGGCGCTCCCGCTCCCGCTCCCGCTCTAGTCATGTAGTGTGTAGTACTCACTGCGGTTAGTCTGGCGCCGCTGCGTGTTGCGGTTGTCGTCGCCGTCCTGCCAGGCGGCGGGCGCGTTGACATACTCGCGGTAGTCGCTGGCCTGGCGCTCCCGCTCCCGCTCTAGTCATGTAGTGTGTAGTACTCACTGCGGTTAGTCTGGCGCCGCTGCGTGTTGCGGTTGTCGTCGCCGTCCTGCCAGGCGGCGGGCGCGTTGACATACTCGCGGTAGTCGCTGGCCTGGCGCTCCCGCTCGCGCTCCCGGTCCCGCTCCCGCGCCTCGCGTATGGCCTCCCTGTTGGCGTAGTCGTCGCCGTAGTCGTCGCACAGCGAGTCCCGGTTGGCGTAGTCCCGCAGCGCGTCCCTGTTGACGTAGTCGTCGTGCGCGCCCGGCAGAGGGCTCGAGCTCTCTCTGCGTACGAAACAGCAACATGAGAAAAGCCAGCTCTTGCGAACTCTGAAAGGCAAGTGCGGCTCTATCTAGTGCGGGACGTGCATACTGTAAGCGCTACGGGTGCGTGCTTATATCTACATTATATTTCAATAAGGACATAATTACCATGCATTTGCATTTTTTTCTACTACAGGTGCTTAAATACTGAGATAACGCCATGCGTAACTACAACTAGAAGCTTACTACATAATGACTAAACATAGAACATTGACCACAATAGATCCCAATGGGTCGAAGTGTCCGAGTATTACTCGGCCCCTCCATAAGATAAACATAGAACATGTAAACTTAACAACAACTTTATTTACATCAAAATACAGAGTAAAATTAAATTAAGTAAGGGAATTCTTCAAATGTGATGGTATCGATTCCTAATGACAATAAAACAAAAAAAAAACTAAATCCATAATTTCAAATAGCAGTACTACCAGCAGGCCGTTGACCCTGTGGCTTAGTCATTAGATATCGATACGCATAACGTCTGCGAAGTTTCACAAGCTAATTTAATTTAAACCTGTATTATGTACAGAATACTGGACATGCATTACCATTGTTCCATGTTTCAAACCCACAATTTGCAGCAGTCACTTAAATTTATGCTAAGGGACCGTCCATTAATCCCGTGAGGATTGAAAGGGGGGGGGGAGGAGTTAACAAAAATTTAGAAATATCACAAGGGGGGAGGGGGTGTAGTAAGATATCACGCGTATTGATTTATTCGTCAAACGCGCGATTTCTAAACCGAAAAGCGGCGTGTAGTCTTACTGCGCGTGTTATATTATTTTTATGCGAGTCAATACATTTCTGTCTTCCTGTCTAGACATGTTTTGATTCTATGTAGGTACAAAAAAATACACGTGTTCTTGGGTGGGGGCGGGGGGGTAGTCTTAAACCTCACCACGTATCACCAAGGCGGAGGGGGGGTTAAAAAATGCTAAAAAACATCACGTGATTAATGGACGGCCCCTACGTACTGCGTAGTACATAATAAAAAATGTCTGTACATGTAGATGTTGGTACATACCTGGTCGAGTGCGCGGAGTGTTGGTGGTTGAGATGCGTGTACTGCGGCTGTTGTTGATGCTGGTGGTGGTTGGCGTTCACTTGCTGCTGAACAACAAAATTAATGTAGTGTCCATTCATTATAAATTTCAACTCAGTTTTTGAAACTTAAAACACGGTCAAAGAATTTTAAAGGACTACTTTGTGCTACGATTCAAAATGCTTCCGTTCCATGTTGATGTCAAAAGGCTCATTGCTTTGGGTGCTCACATAATATTAACAACCAGAAGGTCTGAAAATGATACATATGGCGATACAAGGAAGTCCACCGTCAGTGCACGGTTAATATACGCGCGATAATTTCGTTTTGTATCATGTATATGTAAGTATAGGAGCTTTTGGATAAATAATAACAGCCGCACGGGTCGATCATCAAGGTTAAGCAACAATTCACGAGGTCGGTCCGTGGATGGGTGACCATTTTCAACATACCGAGTTTCCTCCGTGCCTCGGAAAGCACGTTAAGACGTTGGTCCCGGCTGTTATTTAAAGATCTTTGACAGTCGTTACGGGTAGTCAGAAGCTTGAGATCTGACACCAGTCTTTAGTTACCCAGTTACTGGGTTGTCGAGGTCAGATAGGCAGTCGCTCCATGTAAAACACTGGTACTCAAATGAATCCGGTAAGACTGGAAGCCTGTTACTGGGTTGTGGAGGTCAGATAGGCAGTCGCTCCATGTAAAACACTGGTACTTAAATGAATCCGGTAAGACTGGAAGCCGACCCCAATATAGTTAGGAAAAGGCTAGGCAGATGATGATCATGTAAATGTAAGTGCGTTCGATGACTGCGACACGCGCTCACACTACGCATTGATTCGTGGCGGGCAAAGCCTTTCTGTGCACATCCCGCATAGTATAGTTGTCGGCACGTAACTTGGAAAGAATCGTAAGATGCGCACAAGTCGTTTTTTAGGTTGGTTGGTCGCGCGGTTGGTTGTTCAGTTTACACAAGGATCGACTGACCAATCGCATCCACGTTCCGTTCCTGTACTTTGCCAAGTTACTTGTAGACAACTATAGTCGGTCGATTATACCCAGTGGCGTTACTAAAGCATAGAATATTGACCATATAAGAACAAGCGAAGTGAGCTCAATAATTTCAGCACTTTGTCTCAATTGAAAATTATTCATAACAATATCATGCCTGATTTTATTTTGAAAAATTAAGATTTATTTATTTACTAGCTGACTCGGCAAACTTCATTTTGCCATAAAAACACCAAACATTCATCTACCCTACCCTAACAACCCTACACTACCTACCCTACCCTAACAACCCTACACTACCTACCCTACCCTACCCTAAACGGGATAAAAAGTAGTATCCTATGTCCTTCTCCTGGTTCTTAGCTACCTCCCTACCAATTTTCAGCCAAATCGGTTCAGCCGTTCTTGAGTTATAAAAAGTGTAACTAACACGACTTTCTTTTATATATATAGATTAATATTTGAGCTGATCATTCTCGTGTTCGGTGACTTACCGGGTGCGGTCGGCGGCGCAGACTGCCGGACGACGAGCTCTGGCTGGAGGCGCCGGCCGCGCTGTGCTCCGACGTGGCCGAGTTCGACTTGGAGCTGTCGCCGCCTGAACGCTCTTCTGCTGTCTCTTCACTGTCACCTGCACATATCATTCATTTGTTTATTTTACGCCGGCTATAAATATAGCTATAATCATGTGTACACTAGTTTGAAGACTTTGCAAGAAGGGGTGGCATATACAGGCACCAACCCTCTATCTTTTTTTTTTTTTTGTTTCCGGGGTGGAAAATCCTCATTAGATGTCCTCCGCCCTGGGGGGGGCGGAGGGGTCTGTCAGACTCCTACTGACTAAAAACCACCCCGGTGTTCCATCTCACACCTACGCCGGGGGTCGCGGGAACAACGATACTTCCGCAACCCCCGGCTAGTGCCGGCCCGCTTCCGGGCCTCGATCTCGGGTTTGGGGGGAGTGAGGTGTTTGACTCCCCCGCAACGTCTAAGAGGGGCGCGCGTGGAACACTACGCGCCACCACCTCGGGTCCAGATGTGTGGAGGGCAACGGATGTCCCCGAGTCCGTCGCCCCTGGACCCATTTAGGGGGGCCGGAAGAGGGCGCTGTCCGCCCTCCGCCGACGCCCGGCACGTCTGCTGCGGATTGGGTGATTGGATGAAATCTCCCTCTCCCTCTCCGCAGCCTCCTTCTGCGAGACGACTGTTTCGCAGAAGGATACCACCGCGTCCCAGGACTCCTCGCTGCCGACCATAGACTCTACTACGGCCGGCAGCGACAGGTCACTGCCTACTTCAGAGATGAGGGCACGGCGTGGCTCCTCCCAAGCGGCACATTCTGCCAGCGTATGCCGCGCCGTGTCCTCCCGGCAGTCGACGCAGTGGTGACACCGGGCGTCCGGCTCCCTGTTTATGCGACACAGGTACTTCCCGAAGCAACCATGCCCCGAGAGCACCTGCGTCACCCGAAACGACAGGGAGCCGTGCCTCCTCCCGAGCCAGCGCTCGAGCACTGGCCGGACCGCCTCGATGGTAATGAGGCCGGCGGTAGGGCGTGAAAGCCTGTCCCGCCATTCCGCCACCAGGACCTCACGAAGCTGAGACTGACGCAACTCTATATGTCGCTGCATCAGCCCTTCGCCCCGCGCCCGCGCTTCCTCGCGCCACCGATATAGTGACGCGAGTACTTTCGCCTCCAGGTCCCAGGGCGGGGATCCAGCCAGTGCACAAGCCGCCTCGTAGAAGATCGTGCGATACCCCCTGATGACTCTGACGGCCATCGCTCTCTGCGGCCTTCGCAGAACAGCGATGCTGCCGGCCGTCAGGTCAGCCGCCCAGATCGGGGCCCCATACAGGGCCATCGATCGCACGATCCCCACGTAGAGCCGCCTACAGGCAGCGCTCGGGCCCCCCAGATACCAACCCTCTATCTGCCCCAACTTTGCAACTTTGTAGGTATTTAGGCAATAAAGATATGTTTCGATCAGAAACCTAATCGTAGTGAGGCAGTATTTCAGCTAAATTACGGTGGATCTATTCATAATCGACGACTCTCATGTTATTTGGGATAGGGGACGAGATACATACTTGGATATGCCTAATCTTATACATTCATAGTAAAGAAATATATATATATATAAATACAATGGCCAAATGTATTGATAACCTTTTCCTTGTGGATATAGGTATGTTATTTGAATTATAAAATATGTATCTTTGTGTCAATAGGTAGAGATGTTGTCATTAGTTTCCAAAAAATATTTCCTATGACACAGTCAACCAGAAATAATCACAATAACATGTTTTCAATAAAAATCAAACAAAACTGCGCATTTGAAACAATACGAAAACATCAATGACAAGCGTCAATATTTTGTGAACGATAAAAAGGTCAAGTACTCAGCTAAAGTGGGTCAAGTGTTTCCAAATATAAGAGATAACACAATCAGTACATACCTATAGCACTTTCGTTATCACCGTCGACCATCAGTATCTTCTTCATCTTCCTATAGTTGAGGTTGTCGAGGTCTCGCACTGCGGCCTTGGTTCGCTGTATGAGGTCCACGAGAACGTTCGGCGACCTTGGGCGAGTGATGAACGGGTGCGACAGGAGCTTCGTAGACGACGGACGGTCCTGAGGATTCTTCTGTAGACAAGCCTCCACGAAGTAGCGGAATGTGTCCGTCCATTCTGGCGCCTGTAATACGTACTTTTTTGTGTATAAATATTTTGATTAGAAATCATAGAAAAAACAACACAAATGATATGAAATTCCAATTGGTAAGGCATGAAAACATATAAACACATGAGCAAAAAGCTTGCTACCGAATACTCAAAATAGTTGTTAAGCACATCACATTAATGCAGTAACAAAGACTTTATAGAACATCATAAAGTTAAGTATCGTTTGAGCATTCGGTGGCTATAGTGGCACACAAAGATGATAGTTACCTGTAAGGTGGGCGAGTCGTTCTGTGCGATGTGGTAGAGTGCAGACATAGCGTTCATATTGAAGTACGGCGGCTTCCGCTCCGCCAGCTCGATACACGTTATACCTAGCGACCACACGTCCACCTGCAAACAACACACAAGTATTTAAGCAAACAGTTTTCTTCTAGAGTTTAATTCAAGGTCCTATCAAGGTCTGGCAACGCAGGGCAAGAAAAGCTTACCACTATCACACTATTCCCAGTCACTGTAAATAGAGAAGACTTAAATGAACAGTGGCCACTAGAAAATTACCGTGGTATTTCAGCTCGAAGAATCTCTGAGACATATTTCAACAGTCTTTGATCCCACTACAAAATTAATCAGTACAGCCACAGATAATATAAAACTAGCATACAGATGCCTCATCCCATACAAAGAAACCATGCCGACGTAACTAGCGTTTTCCATCTGATTATACCGATTATTTTATGTAAATCGATCGCGTTCGGTTCCGTTCCACGGCGATAGATAGAAACGGGAACGGAACCGAACGCGATCAATGTACAAAAAATAACAAGAATAATCAGTATAGAACGTCGGCACGGTTTCTTTGTATGGGATGAGACACCACTGGTACAGCCGAGGAGTAAGAAACACATTTTTCCCACTTCCCTCCATATCAGGACACAGAACAGAGCTTGGCCATAGAGACACAAAGGGACATTTACATCTGGGATAAGCTCAGCTGCCAAGTACCACAGATTAAAATTGCAGGCATTGTAGGGCAAATCAAGGTTGCACCATACATTGTACAAAACTGCTAGACCCTTCAACTTCTGTTTAATGTTGACCTGCTTTAATTATGTCATGTTGATCAATGAGGGCTACTATAAATAGCAACCACTTATAAATGTAGTATTTATGAGAAGAATCAGCATCAATTTGCATAGTATGAGCATACAATGAGTAATTTTAAATAATTTGAAAATTAATTGCTCATACATGTGTACATCACTTAAATCGCGCATATTCCTGAAGGGTTACGATATTCGGAGAGCTATTATACTAAGTCTAGCTGGCTATACCTAGCTTATTAAATTTGCGCCCCCTGGGACATGTGGTTGTACTACTCCCATGAAAATAATGCCAGGAACAATGTTATTATTTTATAACACTAGCTGTGCCCGCGACTTCGTTCGCGTGGTTGTCGAGAGCAAAACAACGTCGTTTAGATAAGAGTATATCACCTTTTTGATGATTTAGATAAGAGTCCTGACTTTGGTATAGTTGATTACGTTAATGCTTCTCTATATACTATGTTAGCGGTGGAATTACCCGGAGCATATACAAAAAGGTTGTTTGGGTTGCTAACACGTGATAGAGAAACATAGAGTTGGCCGTGTGAAAAACAATCAAAAGTAAGGTCTACACCCGCAACGGATAACGTCTGGCCTTGGGCTTTATTAATAGTCATAGCGTAACAGAGGCTTACAGGAAATTGCACACGTTTGAAAGTAAACGGAAAATTATTGGGGATAATGGGTATCCTGGGAATGAAAACAACATCACCGGAGCCGCAACCTGTTAAGATTTCGGCTTCGATGACATTTCGTTGGAGATTTGTTACTCTCAACCGAGTTCCATTGCATAGTTTTGGTGGGCTTAAATTTCTGAGTAGAATGATTGGTACTCCGACTTTTAAATAAATTTTGTGTGCTGGAAGACCTGGTGTATTTAGAGAGTCTAAAAACTCTACTGGATAGTGGGTGGCATCTCCTTCTTCTAAAACCGTGTTAATAGATAAATATTCCCTACTTTCTCCAGAAACATGTACCAATATTTGAGAATTTATTGCTGCTGCTTGGTCGTTGCGAGGTGCCAAAATAGCTCGTTGGCATAGCCAAGCAGCGTCATGGTTCGAGATCTCTGATGGATCTCCGTATACAGAGGAAATGAGTTCCTGCTGTGAGGCAACAGAAGAACACAGGCTTTCGACTAAAGTTACTTTACCTCCTTCTTGAGTCGGGTATGTGCCGTTACCAATTTGAAGTAGTAAATTTGAGAAAACCTGCGCGTTTGCGTCACCTCCCAAATATGCTCGCATATTAAAGCTCAAATTAGTTAATATGACACTACGCCATAAAATAGAGCTCTTTAAACAGGCACCTATTTCATCGGCCCTCGTTCCTCTGGGTATTATAGGGAGTGTCTGCCTGAAGTCTCCACAGAATAGCACCGTTAAGCCTCCCATCGGTCGGTCATTTTGTCTTATATCTCGCAACGTTCTATCTACAGCTTCCACAGCTTTACGATTTGCCATCGTACACTCGTCCCAAACGATAAGGGCGCAATCGCGTAAAACCCTTGCTTTATCACTATTGCGAGACACGTTGCAAACAGGGTTTTCTGTGCGGTCCAAGTCGATTGGTATTTTAAATGTTGTATGTGCAGTTTTTCCTCCTGGTAATAAAGTGGCAGCTATTCCTGAGGAAGCGACGGCAAGGGCAATTTTGTTTTGGCTCCTTATTTGAGCCAAGATAACTTTAGTGAGGAAAGTTTTACCTGTTCCACCAGGTGCATCTAAAAACAGCATTTCTCCTAATGAATGTTCTACACTACAGCATACTCTATCAAAGATTTGACGTTGTTCTGACGTCAAATTTGAACAGCCATTTCGCAATATTTCTGCTAACTCTTCGGGGTTGTAATTTATTTCAGATGTATACTCCCTATTAATTCGTTCCCCACCAACTGTCGGTGTCGGCAAGCCGTATTGACTGAGGGGGTTCCCTCCTATACTTGTAACTATATCTTGTATAGCCAGCAAAGCCCTATTATGGCAGCTTTCACGTACTTGGTCAGAAGTTTCACTATTTATATTTTGCTGTCTCAAAAAATCTTCGGCAAACGCGTCTTTATATTTTTGCCACAACTGCCCAGCGTCCGATAGGCCACAAAATGTCAACAAAATGGCAAATAAATGGCGCAAACGATGTGGACTATCACTGACGCATGCTTCGGCTAAAGCATCATCCCAATGCTGATCGCCATCTAATAAATGCCGTGCGCGGCAAGCAGCTTGAAATGTGGGATATTCTATATCGTCCACTTTGCGGAGCTCAGCAAAAGAAGTAGGTCCTCGCACTGTGTGAAGAAGAAGGCGTAAATAATAACACTCTGCATTATTTGGGTGCACCGTGTATACTCTTCCAATCACGTGTTCTTTAAAAATGCCGGACTCGCCTTCTACAGCAGTTCCACGTCTCCTGCGATTAAAAACACCTTGCTGCTTGTTATAAGTATAATAATGTGGCACTTCATTGTACAACAGAGACTTAGCGAAATTGTCTCTTTCGCAAAGGCGAAAGAATGCGAGCAAGGTGGTTTGTCTTGGGTTGTTCATTCTTTCTGCCACATTTTCTGGCTGAAAGTAAACTCGCTGCCCGCCTTCCAGGTGCACGTCAAGATGGATGACTGGCGGATACCTTTCATGAATAGGGAAACTCAAAATGCGCCAAACTGCCTCCGAAGAGCTTATGTATCGGCCAGATTGATACCTTGTCACTTCATCAAATTGGTTGTTATTTCTTAGTGCTATCATGGCTTGATCACTACCTTTATTAACATATTTACATATATATTTTATAGATTCGACGCTATTACAAATTTCAACATTAATGTGTGCTTGAAAAGCGTTTGACAAAACTGGAGAATACGGTACCACCCAACTATTATTTGAAGAGCGATGTGCTCTCGGTTAGCAGATAACCGTGCTTCACGATCTTCTTCCGATTCCTGAGACCTACAAAGTCTCATCCTTTTCGCATTTCGGCTACGCAGCGAAAGGTTAGTTTTTTTTCTTTGAGGCATTTTCAAGGAAAATTAAAGCAATAAACAAAACTAACAACACTTATGACTGAATAGCCTACAAACTTAAAAGAACGGTGCGTCGAACAGTCTAGTGTGACAACGTATCGTCTGTTCGTGGTCGTGACTCAACGAATTGGCAACACTAACTTACTGTATAACGATTGGCACTATTGGATTCAAACTACGAAGTAAATCAAATACAATCTTAACTTCGTACTTCAAACCAATGACCAAAGTTGACCAAACGAAACCAATAAGATAAGCAAATACTTTTTTTTCGACCAATTTAGAAAATCGATAAACCAAGCAACCAAAGAACTTTTACGACACACGCAAGAACTTTTAAGACACCTAACGAAACCCAATTTGCCTAGTAAACACGGTGGACGTCATCCTCGCGCGGAAAATCTTAACACCGCGATTCAGAAAATGACGTCATTTGCACAACGCCATCTATCGGATTTAGATTTCAACTATCAACATTAGTTCTCGTAACGTAATATTTTACTTCTTGAACTCACTAAATTAATCATATCTTTTGATAGAGTGAACCGATTTCGATGAAACAAAAACTAAGTTAAACCTCAAGTTGCGTATAATTTTTGTATATAAACATTGTCAGCATTGAATTCGTAGATTTTACGTGATGTGCGCACAAACAAACAGACAAACAGACAAACAGACAAACAGACAAAAATTTCAAAAATGATGGAAATGGGTTCTGTTACTTATCTTTTCACACGCTGGCTATTTTTTGTTTCAATTTCTTCAATGTACAAAAATGACTTTTCTACAGATTTATTATATGTATAGATAACAAAAACTTCCAACTTACCTTCCCATCATACTGTCCTTCATCCATAGCGAGTATAACTTCTGGCGCCATCCAGTACGGCGTCCCCACAAAACTGTTGGCTGGGCACTTGATGCTGGCGCTGCCAAAGTCGGCCAGCTTGACAGTCCCGTTCTCCGTTAGTAAGATGTTGCCCGCCTTGATGTCGCGGTGGATGCGGCCCAGGCTGTGCAGGTACGACAGACCGCATACCACGCCCTCGCATATCGCAGCGATCTCTTCTTCGCGCAGAGGCCGTTTGTGTACCTGGTTGAAGAAATATTTTTTTACTGTGGGCATGGTCAAGCTGCGGTGTACAGCAACAGAACAAGTATTTCAAAAGCATAAAGATAGTTCTAGGTTTCATCTTCAGCCTATTAATGTTCACACTGCTGGGACACAGGCCTCCTCTCTGTGAGAGGGAATGGGCCGTAATCCACCACGCGGGCCCAGTGCGGGTTGGTGGATGTCACATGTCTTCGAATTTTTGGTTCTAAGACATGCCGGTTTCCTCACGTATTTTCCTTCACCGTTTTGAGAGCAGTGGTGATTAAATAATTTACACAAAGTAAAAAGCACCTGGCTGGATTCGAACCCACGACCTACAAATTGTAAGTCGCGGCCGATACCACTGGGCCACCACTGCCCTCACCACCACCACCACTGTTCTAGGTTAGGTAGGTTCATTATACCGGGATGAAAAGTTGCCTAAGTGCTATTCCAGACTATAATCAACTCTGTGATAAATTTCATCCAGATCCGTTCAGCCGTTCTGGCGTGATTGAGTAACAAGCATACATACATCCAAACTTTCGCATTTATAATATTAGTAAGTAATAAGATTTGTAAGTCTCGTGACGAAGATATCTAGGAACATATCCCGACATTTTTCATACAACATGGTTTTCAAAAGGAAATGCACCATATCATGTGCTACATACATTTAACTTCTGTTGTTGACATTCAATTATTCTTTAAGTTGTTCAGTTCAGTTGCATGAATAATTATGTATCAGTGAATTGAGATTTATTGCACAAAATGCTCGTATGTCCTTAGAAATAATTATATACCTACGACAATTACTATCAACTACAAACAATGCCCAGCAAAACGAAAGCAATGAGAGTCAAGTGAAGCACGATCAACAATGTCGGAAATCAGATTGTATTATGTAACACAAAAACAGGAAACAATATGACATTATATTATGATATTTTATTTAATTAGCATGTCGATCGCGTCGGCATGCGGTGTGCAATCATTACACACTAGTGACGGGACGCGACAGCACTTGACGTTTTGTGGAATCCTACGTTACATAATAAGCAGGTATTATACCTTGTAACTTCGTAGTAATCTAGTATTTGTTTGTCTATTTTAATAGGGATGTTTCATGGGTAGAAAAATGATAATTCTATTTAGTCCGTCTGTGACATTAGGTATCAAATAATATTGGACATGTATTTTTTGCTTTACCAAATCAATTAAAAATTACAAAGTTAAAGCGCATCAAAGTTCAGGAGTGGGGGCTTGTAAAGGCAGTATAAAGTGTACTAGCGGCGTGACGATTCACGACATTTCAACGCATTATATCGTCGTCACTTTATATTTACGTGTCAAAAGAAAAATTACGTGTCCAATATTTTTTATTAATCTACAAGAAGTGCAAAAAACATTTTTTCAGTAAACTACCCTATTGTCTATACTAATATTATAAAGAGGAAAGATTGTTTTGTTTGTTTGTACCGAATAGGCTCCGAAACTACTGGACCGATTTGAAAAATTCTTTCACCAATAGAAAGCTACATTATTGCTGAGTGACATAGGCTATTTTATTATCCCGAAAACGGGTCCTGTGGGGTGGCCCACGGGAGCGAAGCCACGGGCAACAGCTAGTATTGAATATACTGGCTTTGTTTTGTGATGAAAAGAAAAGGACAAACAGAGGAAAGCGGTAGTTTTCTCAAGGGCAACAAAACAACCAAAAACAAGTAAGAGAAATGGCTAAACAAATCAAGAATAGATGGGAAACCCTAGGTCCCAGCAGTCGAAACATGATGGGCTGATGGGAAAACGAAAAATAACAAAAAGTTTCAAGTTTGAGATAATAAGGTAGCACCGAGTACGATAAGACACATTTTAAAATAAAAGAATATCATAACTTTCTGAGAACGATTATCCGTCATATCAAACTACCATAAAAAAATCATCCGAATATGTTAATTAAGTACTTAAATGATATTCGTACAGATAAATATAGGTGACTCAATTGCGGATTGTCAGTGCGTATTACCTAAGTTGATTTGAATTCCTTCTGGGAAATCAAAGATAACTAACAGCTCATACAACAAGAGCATTAGAACAACAATTTTCGGATGTAAGTTGTTCACATGTATTTAGTTAGTCATCGGAATTCCAAGAACATTGAGTGTGCAACGACAGAAAAAATATTCGCAACAGTTTAGGGAGACCACAGACTATAATTTTTATAGGTCTCTCAACGAAATTGGTTCACGATTCCTGAAAATTTATCGATGATCTATAAAAAGTAGGTTGTATTGTAAATGTGCATTGTGAGTGACGCTTCATGAGGTCACAGTGACGAAACAGTTCGTCCACAACTTAGTTGCGCATCATTAATTCGCATGTAAACATATCATCAATGAAATATTATAAAGACAAGTGTCAGGCTTGACTGACTCATCTAAATTCAAACTGCTTTGTACAAAATTGTCTTTCCTACGAGTCTTGAGTTGAGGCCTACGTGTTATGTAATGAAAGTATGCACGTGAATATTGAATATCTATATTTTTGAATTTTATTATTCTAGGTCAAGGACAAGTAAAGATATACAAGTATGTACTCTTGTCACGGTAGTTCAATATTATTCCTTATTGGCACGTCAGTTGATTAAGTGAAATATTGGAAATGGGAGACCGCGAAGTTTTGTTCCTAGTGATTCTACGACAAAACATATTCCTGGATTTGATAGATGAGATGGGCGGCGGTAGGTATGTAGGTACAAAAACTACGGGCCCGTTCACACAGTACATCCGTATTTCCAGAATCTACTGGGGGTAATGGCATGCCCAACGTGGCTCCGATCCGATAAAACGGATCAAATTTTAATAATTTTGTGAGTGCAAACTCGCTCATACAACTACCTTACTCCATTGCACAATTTCGTTATGTGAACAAAAATTCCCTGGTACAATTTTATTGGAATGATGATTTTGATGAATGACTTGAGTCATTCAATTCATACAAGTACTTCTTTCAGTATCTGAGATACAAATTGCAAATATTCTTACATTTCCATGAAGAAATGGACACAGTACTTTGTAAAGTTCTAGCCAAACTTCTTAGCCGCCCTAAAGTTGGCAACAATAGCTGCGCAGTAGTAAATCGCTTACAAAAACTGCACCGATCCGAGCCTTGCGCATCGGAATTCGAACTTCAGGGCGGCCAAGAACTATTCAATGATTTAAAAGAGTGTGCATCAGTGCATGGAGTTTCTTGCAGTCTCTCCGAGTACCAGAGACCTACGCTTTGGAATGAAAATGGTTTAATTTAAATGAATACTTTGAGTTTGCCTAATGGTGTCTACCACGAGAGGTATACTGTAACTGGTAAGTACGTAGGTACTGGTAGGTAACTGGCAAGGAGTACGAAAGAGGCGCATTCCCAATGGCTGCAATACGCAGTCGCGCGCAAATTGTGTCACAAATGAAACGCAAGTCAAACGCATTTAGCTGTTGAAACTTCATTAAAACAAACACAGCAGCTAACGCGCGTTTTTCAATTTGTACAGACAAGCAGTTGGCAGTACAAATTGCGCAGGCGTATTACTGCTGGATTGGGTGATTGTGTTGCAGCCTTATATTATTCAATTAAGCTTTAGAAGCGTGTCCACCATCAAAAGTTCGAAATCAGAACTGTAGGTGAATTTTTTAAGCTACATCTGGCTCTCTTCATGACATTGGCTACATTTTAATTTGCAAAATACACTTGTCCTGGGGACACACGGGAACGAAGCCGCGGGAAAGGTCTTTTTCTATATTATTTGATAAAATGAAAGATCAATTACCTCTATGATGTCTGATGCTGAACCAACACAATACTCCATGACCAGCCATGCTGTATGCTCTCGTTTGTAGCACCCCTTATATTCTATGGTGTTCGGATGTTCCAGCTGTTTGAGGAATCTAAAAAAAAATTGGTATTGTTAATACTGCCTCATACTGACAATATCCATATTCTCTACTTCTATAGCCATAGGAAATATTGAATTTTTTGTAAAGTAGTTAAGTCTAAACTTTTGGTGAAGTGTTGTTGTATTTGCAAGTGTTATAACTACAGAGTAAAGGGGTCCTGTCCTGTACCCTCCCCCCCCCTCTCCCAGAGGGTTTATGGGCTGTCTAGCTAGAATTAATTATTATTAAGCTATTGCATAGCTTCTATCGCGGGCCTTGAGCGCGGGGACCGAATCAAGAAATTCCGTAACGAAAAAACCTCACGCTCCCCACTCCGACGGGCAAGGAGGTGTGGCTTGAAGGCCGTGCATCGTCTAACGTCGTTTCAGTTCGGCAGTCTTCGACACGGCGTTGTGTGCGATTAGACGTATTGTACGACTCTACGAAACTTGTTTTTGGTGTATAGATAATGCACATGAATGCCTCCCAGAGAAAGTATATATGATATTATATCTATATAAATGTACATCGCGCGAAATTCGATAATCACTTCTTAATATTGTTATTTTTTTATAAATGAATATTGTTTTGGTGTGTCATTACACTATTTATACCTAATTATTTATACCTATTATTTATACCTAGATATTTTTTTTTATAAATGAATATTGTTTTGGTGTGTCATTACACTATTTATACCTAATTATTTATACCTATTATTTATACCTAGATATTTTCGTTTAATAAACAATATTAACTTTTTTTATTTATTTAATAATAGAAAAATTAGTTTTCTTATCGGTCACCTCGCTCAAAAAGTGTAACTTGAATTAATATCAAAGAAAAAGCAATACTGCATGAATAAAAAAAAAAAAAAAAAAACAAAATATAATTGCATAAGTTGATACAAAATGCTATGCAATAGCTTTACCGCGGCAGTCCCCGAGTGCCACACGTCTTTTTTAGGGTTCCGTACCCAAAGGGTAAAAACGGGACCCTATTACTAAGACTTCGCGATCCGTCTGTCTGTCTGTCTGTCTGTCTGTCTGTCTGTCCGTCTGTCTCCAGGCTGTATCTCATGAACCGTGATAGCTAGACAGTTGAAATTTTCACAGATGATGTATTTCTGTTGCCGCTATAACAACAAATACTAAAAACAGTATAAAGTAAATATTAAAGGGGGGCTCCCATACAACAAACGTGATATTTTTGCCGTTTTTTGCTCGATATTAATAACGGCAACAGGTAGACGCTTGAAATATTCACAGAATGTTTAGTTGTATATTTACTTCAAAAAATAATAATTAATAAATTAAAATAAAATAAATTAAGGGGGGCTCCCATACAACAAACGTGATTTTTATGCAGTGTTTTGCGATAATGGTACGGAACCCTTCGTGTGCGAGTCCGACTCGCACTTGGCCGGTTTTTTATTATTTTATTTTTACCCGACTGCCGAAGGAGGGTAATGTGTTTATCAGTCTATGTATGTATGTTTGTTCCTATGTGGCGTTCCAGAGACCAAATGCGTTGACCGATTTTGATGATTCATACGTCAATCGATTCGTCTTAACCTTGCGAGTGTCATAGGCTACATTAAAATTGAAAAATAGAAAAATGACGGCTTTTGGGCGCCATATTGTGGGGGGCCCATTTTATTTTTTCTTCCAAACCCATCGTGTGGGGTATCAAAATAAAGGATTTCAATAGGTGATTTCAAAAATATATAACACTTATATATTTAAATGTACCTAATTCGAAAAAAATGTTAACTAAAAAGTTATAAATAAAAAATTTAATTAAAAAAATCAAAATACCCGACTGCTTAAAAAGCGAACTAAAAAGACGTAAACAAGAAGAAAATCATGCTGTGCAGTCGGAGGATACATCTGGTTTTGGTCAGCCAGCTCGCGAATATGTATTATTATGGCAGCCAGTCAATAGATCTTTACTTTTAATTTGAGTAATTTGATGTGAACATTTTTACAACTTACCATATTGAGGTTAAATAAAATTTTAAAATTAGAATACAGTGACACTAAATTAATTATGATGTTCTCTAATTATTGTTTTCCTTAATTTTTAACCAATTTGATGAATACAATTTATATGATGAATGTTGGTTACATAAATCAATAATATTACCTACTTTCCTTGACTTCTGTCTTGATTGACTCTTATCAAAATATTTTGTACCAGATTATGACAAGATGATAGCTGATGATAGGCTTTTAAGTGGTACAAAACCAAAAAATAAATAAAATTACATACATATCCATTTGTCATTTTTCTTAATATAAAAGACAGAGGATAAGGCTAATTAGTCAGTACAGGTTCCTGGTAATTGCATGTAATTAATCTTTATTAAAATAACTTAGACTTCCATGACACAGGGTTTAGAATCATTTAGCACTAACAAAAACTCTTAACATAACGTCATGTCTGTTAGCCTCATGTATGCCCAAAGGGTTAGGTTTCAATAGAGGTGCATTCACATAACTAAATCTCTTCATACTCATAAAAAATAACTTACTTAATTTCTTTCAAGATATCCTGCCATTTCTCCTCACTTTGTTTCCCAACATATGACATTTTCTTAATCGCCACAATCTCTTTGGAGAGATTGCAGCGAGCATAGTAGACTGCTCCGAAGGACCCATGACCGATCTCACGAAGGTCCTCGAAGATCTTCTCCGGATCATGTCTGCTGAACAACTCAGCAATGTCTGGGTCTTTCAGACTGCCAGGTCGTGGCATTTTTATCTGGAACATGTTTGCATCATTAGCTATTTAAGTAGAGGTAATTCCAATATAAAACAATCTTAGCAATAGTCAGTAGTGCGGCAGAAGGTAAAATTGATGAAAAGGCTTCATTCAATTTGTTTCAGTCTGTATTATACCTATATATATGAATTTTGTTTACATTTGAACTGTAACACAATTCCACCCCAAATTACTCTTTCCTTAAGTACCCAGTTCAAATTTCTCTGCCATATTATTATTCAATCTTATAGTTTTAGAGATTTATTAGAGAGTTATTTAACTATTATGTCATTAAATTGATGCTATTAATGAAAAGGAGTCATGCATCCATTTACAAACATATAGACTTAGCGAAGGAAAGCCTTTGTTTTGAGTTACAAGGTAAAAGCTTAACATTACTCACTTGTGTTTGACATTTACTATTCTTACAAGTAAGTGACATAACCTATAAGTCTATTGATCCAAATTTTCTTCCAAATCTCAAGTTTGGTCAACATATTGTTCCACTATACTGCATGACACTAAAATTAGGTCTTTTGATGGTGAGAAATGAGGTTAAATTCACTAATTATGAGTAATTTAAAATCTGAGTAACATTGTTGTTTTCCTTATCTGGATGATTTCTTTATTCATGTTAAATTGTACTTTACATTTAATTTCTATCAATACAGCCATTACATCTGATCAAACAAGTAATTCAATTATTAGAGGGTGTTTTTATTTTAGCCCTTGTTATAGCAAGAACAATGATTGTGCTTGTAATGTAAATATTTGGGTCTTTGTGATCCACAGCTAAATTGGTGGTCAATCAATGTTCCAACATTATTCTTCTATGGATCCCCATACTCAATGACAAACAAGACATTACTTTTGGAAAGTAGACTGGTGAAAACTTATATCATCTTGCAGATGTCAGGAACCATATTATCATGAACCTCTGGGAAAAGTGGAATCAGGTAAAAATGTCTGGGAGAATACAGAACTGTGTATGCATGAACCATGCTTCATTGACCTGTGCAGTGGGGAAATCTCGTATTTAATGCTCAAATGACATGAAAAAATCAATGTCAAAGTAATGTATTGTTTAGTGTATAATTGATGAAAACACAAGGCATTGAACCTACTGCTTGCGCCAGCTGGAAGCCGGCAGCGTCCGTCAGTTATTGAGAGCACTCCCGTCGGGCCGAGCCATCCTCCGCGCCACCCGCTATCTGCAACAGTCGGAAACGCCACCGATAACGCTCGCCACGCCGAAATACACCACTCCGCACTCACCACTAACGTTCAAAGCCCACAGGAATATTACACACTTTACTGCCTACTGTACACTTCGTCGTCTAACAATTTGTCAGTTCAATATACCACTATTAATTTAATTAATGCGAGCTCCAGATAAACGGCGCCGCAACCCACCTCGATGCAACCACCGACTCTGGGCATCCGTCAATGCACTTTATCACATACTGGCACCTCTTCAGGCGTGTTTCACATTCACTGTTATCGATAATTATCAAACGCACCCCCTTTACAAGGGTGAGAATTGAAAATATTGCGAAATACTTGGCACTTACATACAAAATTTCGCTTCAAAATGGCGTTGGGGTATCGTGCGCAATGATAGTTTTTTGTTTCATAGGGCACACCATTTACGGTTTCCCATCACTTTCAGAACTCACTTTGTAATCATTAGGTCACTTTTTATTTATGATAGGCTTCTATTGAAGGAGCTTCGTCAAAATTTTAATGAAAATTATTTACAACTTTCCCGTATTGAGACATACATAGACACATACAGACAGATAAATATATTACTTTATAATAATACCGATTTTCGAATCGAGTTATATCAAAAATATCGATTCATTTCGGTCCATAGTCGATATTTTTTACATTATCTGTGCAACCTGGAAAAATTATAGAACGTTTTTAGGTATTGTTCACACGTAGTCAGTGTTGCTATATCTGCGATCATTTCGGTAGATCTATCTACCGCTTTCGGTCCTAGTCTACCATTCTACCGCCACAATCTATAAATTTACCGTTTTTGGGGTTGCGTACCCAAAGGGTTAAAACGGGACCCTATTACTAAGGCTCCACGACCCGTCTGTTTGTCTGTCTGTCACTAGGCTGTATCTCATGAACCGTAATAGCTACACTGTTGAAATTTTCACAGATGATGTATTTCTGTTGCAGCTATAACAATAAATACTAAACAGAATAAAATAAATATTTACGTAGGGCTCCCATACAACAAACGTGATTTTTTTGCCGTTTCTTGCGATAATGGTACGAAACTTCGTGCGCGAGTCTGACTCGCACTTGGCCGGTTTTTTATTATAATTATCAACATTTTATCAAAAATCTGTTTGTTACCAGCGTTTAAATGTAGTATAGATAGTTCAACCCATCTTTGCGGACGGCGCTATGTGTGGGTAAGCATGTCCGTCCGCACCTGCACTTTAGACGTTGATGCAATTGCTATTTAGAATACCGCCTACGAAAAGAAGCGAAATATTATTCTTGTTTGTAACCGCTTGAATACCAGAAAACAACAGACTGGCGAATCGTTGGCGGAGTACTCAAGATCTCTTAATATAATCGCTCGTGACTGCCTTTTTAAGGATGTTACTTCCGATGGGCACCATAATGAAACAGTGCGCGATATATTTATTGCCGGAATATCGTCTTAAAAAATAAAAAAACGACTTTTAGAGAGACCACTATGACTCTGAAAGAAACCTTGGACTTCGCTATATCTTTAGAAACTGCTGAAAATACCTCGCATATATTAACAGCGCCTTGTCCTTCTACGTCGTTTGCTCCTGTCAATGCAGTCACTGAAACTCAAGAAATGTCAAGGCGTCAACATCTAGCAGTCTCCAGCATCCAAAACAATGTTCAACATAGCCGCTCTATATGAAATAGCCGTCAATGCTTTTTCTGCGGAAATATATTCACCAAATACTCAAATGTCCTGCTAGAAACGCTGACTTTTAGCCAATGTATGCTGAGGCATCGAACAAAGCCAACGCACCGCAAACGCTATTAATACGAATGACGATAAATCGCAATCTGAAACCCCTGGCTCTTAACTGTCGACTATCTCTGCTGCTGCTCCAATAAGCCTGCAAAAAGTGACTATCAATATCACTTTAAATAACTTACGTACTCACCACCTACCGCTCTAATCAACTCGCTCGCTCTGCTCTACTCGATACCGGAAGCTCTCTCAGCTTTATCGATAAGAATCTTGCTCAAACTATGAATCTAAAACGCAAGCCCTGCAATCAAGCAATAACTCTAGCACCTCAAAGCAACATTTCATACGTAGAGGGGCTAAGTTTCGCTATCATTCAAAGTGAGCACATATAGAGGATTTCTATCAACGTCGACCTCTACTTATTATTGCTAAACTGAGTGCTGACTTAATTATTGGGCATGATATATTGAAAACACACTCTTCGAGGGAACTGCAGTTCGGGCGAGATAAACAACCCCTGAAAACGCCAGCATCAGTTTTTACTAACCTTGCACCAAATATTTGGCCCATAGCGATCTACCCGAGAAGGCATTCTCAAGAAGATTCATAACTTACGAGATAAATGATTTAATTAAAGACAACCCAGTCACCTTGGCGAGCTCAACAAGTCGTTGCTGGAAGGGGCCACGGAACAGAAAAAGGAGCCATCATCGGAAGCGCCTTGTAATCGATTAATCACAAACAATAAACATATTCACAGAGCTAGACGCATCCCCTCCCGAGCAATGACTCTATCATAACGCAAGTCGCTAAATATAAGGTCTTTAGCTTAATCGACCTCAAAAGCGCCTAACATCTAGTGCCCATTCTCTCTACAGATACACCGCCTTTGAAGCATGAGTTCACATTCGGGTGAGGTTACCGAACCTCACCCGAATAACGTTCGGGTTCAAGAACGGTGTAATAGCGGCCTTTCAGCGAACTCTGCAATATATTATAGATTCTGAAAATCTACAAGGTACATATGCTTACCTTGATGATGTTACCGTTTGTGCGATCACCTGGAAGAACCTTCACAAATTCATGGAAGCCGCTGAGAAAAATAAAAACTCACTTTGAATACTAGCAAATGCAATTTTGAAACAGACTCGATCAATCTTCTTGGTTACACCATTCATCGTAACATTATCAGACCTGAGAAATCTCGTTTGGAAACACTGATGAATTATACTTGAAGTGGATCAACAGCTTTTCTTCCAAAATAAGACCACTAATTAAAACTACTCTACCGTTAACTAAAGACGCTATCAATTCATTCAATAATCTTTAAACTGATATTTGCTAAGCTACCTTGGTTAGTTGGAATAGACGATAACGAGACATTTTCCGTTGAAACCGACGCCTCGGACTTCGCAATCGCAGCGACATTGTCACAGAAAGGACGTCCTCTAGCGTTCTTCTCACGATCTTTTATCGATTCTGAGAAGCGACAATCCACAATTGAAAAGGAGGCAAGCGCGATATTTCCTAATCGGAAGACACTTTCTACTAATTACTGACCAACATTCAGTTGTTTTTATGTTATTATCAACCAAACGCATTCAAACAAAAGCAAAAATGAAAAACTAGAAAGATGGCGCCTAGAAATGTCATGATGGTTCTAGCTATGATATTGTAGTCATTCTTATAACAAGTTGGTAGGTACATGTAACACAACTTATACAGTATCTTGGAAGATTCAAATAAGAACTTGTGAATAATTAGGGGTCGATTTTTAGACATCGTCGACTCCCAAAAGCAGTTTTCGATAATATCGACCCGAGGCCTAGTAAGCCGATATCGGCCACTTTGGGAATCCCTGCTTTAGACAATCAATCTGTTGTTGAATCTAATTGATATCTAATTTATTAACTATCTACTAGCGATCCGCCCCGGCTTCGCACGGGTAGTAGAGCATATTACTATACCTACCACGTTATTTCTTTCGTAGTATCCCGTCATCGGTGTGAAGCCACGCGCTCTCTTGAAGTTATTTTCGCGCACTTTACCATTTATTTTGCGATAACTCCTAAGATATTCATATAAGTTGTATGGTGTAATGGATTATCATAATGTGTATGAAATGCTTAAGTTAACTAAGATATTTAAATTGTTACGGATTAATACTCTATCCGCCTAAATAGTTTACCAATTACCGCATTGTATGTGACGATATTTTGAGAAGTTAGAATGTGTATAGTAAGCTATCATTAAAAGATAGACATATGCCATCGCGAACTTTTCTGTGGACCTATAAAAGAAGAACAATTCCACCATACATTGTTTTGTTGTATCTCAAAGGGATAAGGCAGTGTTTTCGATGAATGCTCTAGGGTGGCTTGATTTTTCCGAAATTTTGAACAATTATCGACTTAATTCAACCAATTTATACAAAACCTTAACAAATTATACATTTAAACCTTCCTCATGAATCACTCTGTTTATTGGTGAAAACCGCATGAAAATCCGTTTAGTGGTTTTTGAGTTAATACGGCTTCCGCCGAAATCGGTCCACTGGGGTTCTTCTTGCGTATGCCAGTCACATCTGGAGTGAGGCCATCGAGAGACACGGGGAAGCGCTAGCCGTCTCCCTCGACATCTCGAAGGCTTTCGACAGGGTCTGGCACGAAAGCCTCATTGGTAAGCTTCCTTCCTTCGGTCTGCTTAGTGGTCTGTGTGATTGGATTGCGGACTTCCTGAGGGATCGATCCATCCGAGTGGTTATCGACGGCTGTTCGCAGACCCCTCTATCCCAGTAGGCACTTTAGGCAAGTGCCCAGGGCCCCGCGATCGATAGGGGCCCCCCTCAGATCAAATACAAAGTCCCTAGTTCTTGTCAGATCACCAAACGATAACCGATATTTATTACCAAAAAACTTATATAATTCGAAGAAATCGACACTAAATTACTGACTACAACATACTAGCTTTTACATGCGCGAAGCTATTCTACTCCTGCCCAAATATTAGGCTTTCCGACTTCAGCATGCTTAGATAAATTGAAATATATAATGGTATACTAAGCACATACACATTTTAAAGAAAAATCATTAGTGTGACTCGCTCCATTTAAATTAAGCGAACGAAGCGAAGCATGAAGCTCCAAGTTTGAATTAACCAATTAATTTAATTGAGAAATTACATAGAAAATTGAAACAAAATGTGTTGGACTTTATATTTAAAGAGATGGTGGAATGGAATCCCATACAAGTTTGGCCCTGGTTTGAATATCGATGTCCAAGAATAATTTATGCCACATTATTTAGGTATATAAATGCTAATAATAGGTACATATTTTATTTATTTACAATGAGTTTTAATAAAACAATGGAATTTGTGATCTGATAGATTTTTTTTTTAGAGAACTTCGGTTCACATTGAGGTTTTTTTTTATTATAAATGAAGACTTTTTTATTTTTACTTTACTTTACCGTATATTTTACATAAAAACAATAATTTGTCAAATATCCCTTCGCCACATAGACAGAGAAGGCATTCGCAACATGACGATTCTTTTCGTACTTAACAAATAAGTGTGGTACGATGAAAAATACGTATTTTACGAAGTATTTTGGAGTAAAACTAACATATTAAAAACCGCAAATACTACAATCATATCTGTGTACACGCTGCATTCCTCTTCAAATAACATAGATTTTTGAGCAGTAACCTAAAATGCTAAAAGAGTTACTTTTGTGGACTATATTACATTTGTCTATTCGTTTCATGTGATTGGTAATAAAAATAAATATTTAACCTTGTTTATCTACTTTCTTTGTCTATTCTTACAAAATAGTGTTCTGTCAAAGTCATAGGGGCCCCATTACCCTAATATGCCCAGGGCCTCCAATAGGTTAAAGACGGCCCTGGCTGTTCGCCCGGTCAGTTAGATATCAACGCCGGAGTCCCTCAGGGGTCAGTGCTCTCGTCAACATTATTCTTGCTGCACATTAATGATCTACTAAAACCCTTGGGTACGCAGTCGATAGCACTGTTACTGAGAGATACGTGTCCGACGCACGGGCTATTGGGCCTCAGATTTGGTCTCTCCGGGAGGCCATGGTTGAACGCTTGAACTTGTCCTTGAAGGCGGTCTCCGAATGGGGTGATGCCAACCTGGTCAGTTTCAATGCAGCTAAGACCCAGGCGTGTCTTTTCTAAAAAGAGCCATTTCCACCCGGCTCCGTGGTGTAACCGCTTCCATCTTTCCGTGGTGTAACCGTGCCGTTAGCGGACCGTCTCGAAATTCTCGGTGTCACGTTGACATCGACCCTCAACTTCGGTCCATTCAGCTGCAAAAAAGTTGGGGATTCTTGCTGATATGGTACTTCACGCCTGAACAGCTGCTCAACTTGTATAAAGCGCATGTTCGGTCATGCATGGAGTACTGCTCTCACCTCTGATCTGCCAAATACCAGCTTGATGCACTTGAGTCGATTGACAGACGTGCCAAACGGCTTATTGGCAACGATGCACTATGGTCGCCTCAAAGCTCCAGAGCCTCGAACATCGACGCCGAGTTGCCAGCCTGTCGGTTGTTTATCGGTTACATTTCGGGGAGTGTGCGACGGAACTGCACAATTTGATTCCACCTAGCCCTTTCCATCATCAGACTACAAGACGTACGGCCATGTGCCATCGGTACATGGTGGAAATCCCTCCCATACACACAAAGCGTTTTGCTAATACTTTCATTGTGCGTACAGTTAAGGTGTGGAACTCCCTGCCGGGGTCTTTGTTGCCTGATAGCTACAAGCGTGCTTCATCGTAGACCACATCATCGCTTAACATCAGGCGAGATAGTGGTCAAACGCGAGCCTATAAATTATAAAAAAAAAATACAGAAGCGGCGGGGGACTTTGTTTTATAATATGTATTAGTGCTAACACATGTTCGAATTTGGTCCGGCCGGACCAACTCCGCCCACAAATCCTTTCTCGCTTACACACGCTTGTGTAGACCGAGACGGAATCAATTAATAATAATAATGTCCGCGGGCCACTCTACACACGCTCGGATATGGTCCGGGCCGGACTAACCACGCCCACAAATCCGTGATCCGGTCGGACCAAATCCGGACGTGTGGTAACACTATATTGATGATAGTAATAGAGATGATAATGATAGAGATGATAGTGATGTATTGATAGTGATAGTAATATGCTCACATAAGTCAAGAACAATTTGCGTCGATCTATCACAACACGTTGGAACCGTTTGGCTGCCTGAAGTCCTTTACTTTATAACAACAACAGTATGCCGCTGAGTTTGTCCCAGCTTGGTCCCAGGGTCATAATAGGATCGTAATGGTTAAACCCTTTCTAAACATTCGGGTTGTTGTGCCGGCCAAGATTTGAATTGAATTGAGTTGACCTTCCAACAACCTTGGTTGGAAAGTTTGCGTTTGCGACCAATTTGGTTGGCCAACCACCGTTGAACGAGTGTCGTTGTGGGCGGGGCCAATACAGTTCCTCAAATGTGCGGAAAAAAAAACGCGCGTATAAAAATCGCAGTGCGTTCTGAGCCTAACACGATTGCGATTTTTTTCCGCGTACTGAATCTTACTAACACCCACTGCCGATAAAATTCCGCGCGTTTTTTGTATCTTATTACCTGTTCATCATAGAGCAACACTGTTCATAGACCTCAAAATATTCGCGCTAATTTAACCTCCGCTGCGGTGCGGTGGATTCAAAACACAGATTTCTTGCGGTATTATTTCCTTAATTTTGTACCGCAATGCGTGCAAGGTAAATTACAATTCCATAGGTCTAAGAATGGGCGCAAAAAAATCGCGCGAAGAATAATCGCAATGCGTGCTAAGCTTTACGCCAATATTCAGTAATGTAGCTGATTCAATGTACTCTGTGTAATATAAAAATATACTCTGTGGTATGTATTGATGTAATTACCACAGAGTACATTTCAATTGATGTAATCTGTGGATAACGCCAGCTACGAACGCCGGTTTCTAGTTTTTCTAAATTTGTTCGTGATTTTACCGATTTAAACAAAAGGTGTGTATTTTAAGAAAACAACTAATTTTTACTTTCGCTTATTACTTTTGAAAGCGCAACATGTAATTTCATTACTACTAAAATAATATAGGTAGTTCATTACAAAATGTATTAGACGACTCAAAAATTTGGTTTATCATGAGTCAAAATGGCGGGACACGATGCAGAATAAATTGATTTGTGTACATTTTGATACTAAAAAAGGCTTAAAATTATTACTTATTTATTATAGTTCTCACTAAATAATGTTTGTTTTCATTGTATAAGTAATGGCATGTTCTGCAGAAGAAATTTTAAGAGCATAGGTTATTTTTACCTAGTGATATCCGTGTCTCGTTTTCCTCTACAATATGGTATTCTTCAGACAAGATGAACGTAAACATTTTAGGTACGAGAGGAATTGGTAGTTTTTATTCATTCGCACGTTAAATAGAAAAGAAGAAAGATAAGAATTTATGCCGCCAAGACGTTTGTTTGTTTTTTTCTTATACTCCCGGGGGTTTTTTGAATCTTCCTTTGCACTAAATTGATAAAGCATAAAGTATCGGAATAATCATGTTTATTTAATCGTCAGAACTAAGCATGGCTGAGAGGAAGAAGGAAGGTGAGCCTGAGGGTGAGGAAGAATTCTCAGTTGAGAAAGTGCTGGATCGCCGTATGCGAAATGGAAAGGTAAATCTAGCCCTATTTTATGCTTATTTTGTTCCCAAAGAACAAAGATCCAGTTGCTCCATTACTAAAAATCCAGAATATGATATCCTTCAAAATGTTTTGATGTGAAAAATTGTTTGTAATCGCACCATAAATATATTGGAAGTAGTTAAACGTAAAGGATCAAATCTACAAAACCACCAAAATTTAGTATACCAAAGAGATTGTTAAGGTTGTTATGCAATATATCATTTTAATATTCTTAATGTGGAATATCATTAAAAGCTGGCCTTATTGATAGTGCCATATATTAAAAAAAAAACCACTTAACATTCCAAACTTAACTACATATTACAAAGTTAAACATAAAAATAGTTCTCCTATAAATCCTATTGAAAGCAAAAAAATCACGATGCAAACCCTAATATATAATATCTCGCAACTAACTCAATGTGGATTGGATCCTTTTTGTTTAACTTTGTTCAATTGTAGGAATGGAACGGAAGGCCTCCCATTAGGTAGACCGATGACCTGGTGAAGGTTGCGGGGATCCACTGGATACAAGATGCACGGGTTACTGTGACGATGCTTGGGAGAGCCCTATGTCCAGCAGTGGACTTCTTTAGTTGATTTGATGATGATGATGTCCAATTATTATTGTTAGTGTACCCCAAAAAGTAAGGAATAAAAAAAAAATATGTTCCAGGTTGAATATTACCTAAAATGGAAAGGGTATAGTGATGAAGACAACACTTGGGAGCCGGAAGAGAATCTTGATTGTCCAGATCTTATATCAGCCTTTGAAGAGGCTAGGAAAAAGAAGGAAGCTGGTGGGTGAAATAATTATGATTCTTGTTAAATTCATTTATTAAATTGGAACTCTAAAGAAAGAACTGTAGCTGAGAAAGTCAGTAATTTTGTCAGGCTATTTGAACTGCAGAATGATTAGGATCTTTGTGCTTTTCTACCTTTATGTATTCCTTTATTTGATTTCAATATTTAAGTTTCTTTATCTAATTTCAGAGGGTAAAGTCGTGAAAGTTGACAAAGATGTTAAGAAGCGAAAATCTACTGTACCAACACCGGACTTGAAAGGAGCCAAAAAAGCAAAAAGTGATGACAAAAAAGCTTCAGGCTTTGACCGCGGTTTGGAGCCTGAGAAGATTATTGGTCAGTATTTTTAATGTAAGCTTAGTTCTGTTAGGCATTATTTATTTTATATGATAGCTTTTTAAATTATATCTAAGGCCTACTGTCCGGAGGCGTAGCTTCATAGACATGTATTCGTCATTACACTTTTTTTTTTATAAATAGCCTGCATCCTTACCAACCGACCTTTAAAAAAATATTATGAAATTATCAAAAAATAATACAATATTTTTTTAAACACATTTTTTTTTGGCATTTTTATCAAATATGAACAAGGATAACAGGAAATAATAAGAACATACAGCCATTTGGGTTTTACCACAGTCGCAGTCACTTATTTTATTTATATTCATAGATGTTTTTATTGGCCTTGTATTTTTTCGAATTTAGTTTTTTTTTAAAGAAAGACTAATTAGGCTGCTTTCTTGGTGCCTAGTCTATTTCTTATTTTGCTGTGCACCATAGTCATCATTTTTGGCTGATTTGGTTGCAGTAAAAAAGTATTGATTTAAATCATTGATTTTTTTACAAAAATCATTTGATTTTAATCGCGATTTAAATCACTGATTTAAATCAAGTGATTGAAGACAATCATATCAACCCTGATGGACGGTCGATCGAAGATTCCACCTTAAACTATAACAAAACAACATGTAGTTTATACCTTTGTATGTTGTATACCTTGGTGTCCAGTGAGTAAAGGCTATGAAGCTCGCAAGATTCTTCTTTGCTTCTGGGCAGAGCTAGGCTGGTTATATTAGCCAGAAACCCCATGCCTCGGGGTCCTAGCGTTTAGAAAGAAAATTTGATTCAAATAAATATCACTAGATGGCGGTATGCATCTATTTGTTATTGAATTGTGTTTAAAAATAACATTTTTGGGTATTCATAATAAAAATTGTATGTTCTTGTTTAATCAACTTTTAAAAATATTATGGCATATTGGGCTCCCAATTCACATTTCAAAGATTATTTGAATGGGGTCATTTAAAATTGATTCCAATGGTTTTAAATTTCTGAGGCATGCCACTTGATTTTTTAAATTTGTATTGTAACACATTTTGATACAATGAAGTAAAATCATGCAAAAATATACTATAAAACAAATCATACAGTGTTTATAGAAAAAAATTGACACGAACCGAGTAAACCCTTTTTACTTGCAAATCACTGCTAACACCATCTATAGCCGTGGAACGTAACCGAACGCGATCGATGTATAGTCCTCGCCAAACTTCTTGGCCCCCCTGAAGTTGGCTACAATGGCTGCGCAGTAGTAAATCTCATACAAAAACAGCACCGTTTCGTGCCTCGCGCATCCGTTAAACCAACTACAGGGCGGCCAAGGAGTTTGGCGAGGACTATACTTTTAGCACAGATAATAATTATAATACTAGCATACAGATGCCTTATCCCATACAAAGAAACCGTGCCGACGTAACTAGCGTTTTTCATCTGATTAATCTTGTTATTTTTGTAAGTACATCAATCACGTTTGATCCCGTTTCACGGCAATAGATGGTGTTAGCAGCGACTTGCAAGTAAAAGGGTTTACTAGGTTCGTGAATATTTTTTTCTTTGAATACAGTGACGGTTCGTTTTATAGTATTTTTTTGCACGTTTTTTTGTTATGCACCATAATGTGTTACAATGCAAATTTTAACAATCGAGTGGAATGCCTCAGAAATTTAAAAATGCGCCATCTATTGGCATCAATTTCAAATGATCCGTTCAAATAATCTTTGAAATGTGAATTAAGAGCCCAATATTCCATAATTTTGTACTTAGGAGAGTTGATTATACAAGAACATACAAATTTTATGTTCAATTCCACAAAATGTTAATTTTACACACAGTACTATTTACATACAGTATTGAATTGTATGTACATGTCGCGCCATCTAGTAAGATTTATTTGAACCAAATTTTCTTTCTTAGCAATGAGACCCCGTGCTTTTAGTAAATAGTTTGTATAGTCCGTCGAAAAACGCTATTTACGTCGGCACAGTTTCTTTGTATGAGGCATCTGTATGCTAGTATTATATTATCTGTACCCATGTGCAACAGACCAAATCGGAGTTTATTGCAGAAAATAGAGTCGTTTCTCAATCTATCTATACCTACCCTCATTCCAAGCCACACCATTTATACCAATGCTTTATAAATTTACAGGTGCCACGGACAGTAGCGGTGAGCTGATGTTCCTCATGAAGTGGCAGGGCACCGACGAGGCGGACCTGGTGCCGGCGAAGCAGGCAAACGTGCGGTGCCCACAAGTCGTCATACAGTTCTACGAGGAGAGGCTTACTTGGCACACGCCTGCGCCCGATGAGACGGGCACCGAGGACTAGGAAACGGGGCTGTAGCCAACCAGAAGAGTTGATAACGTCTTTTCGCCCAGTGGTAAGTGCTAATGCTAAAAATAAAAAATAAAACAAATAATGTACAGGACAACTATTTTCTTAATGTCCCTCGGTAATAATCGCATTTCCGAATACAAACGAATGCTAATTTCCATGTCCATCAATTACACACACACACATTTATTATGTATAATAATTTGAATTCAGAACTAAGTACTTTATTTTTGTTTTGATTTCTGTGTGAAATATATAGAGCTGTAAAAATAGCAGCTTCACACCCATTTTATTAATAAATTACATTATGCTAAAAGAGTGTTTAACAACTCTATATACTTCCAAGCTGATAGAGAGCGTCCAGTCTGCACCAAGTGCAAAGGGCAACTGAATTGAACAGATATTTATCTGATGACTGACAAAACACATACTTTGCTGAGGGTCATTAAGAAAATGTTTGTACTAAGTTAGCTTAAATACATATCAACCAGGGATGATATGGATATGAAATTTCGGATATACAAATAAAATTATACTGGTTTCGGATATTGTTATGTGTATTAGATTTTTAAGAAATTGAAAAATGCAACTGACGCGCGGCTTGTGTCTCGTTACGACCGGGCAGCAAAACCTGTATTAACGTGTCGCAAGATTTCGCCCCCTATCCGAAACTTATATATCGGATTCGGTTATGGATAGATTTTTATTCAGATATCTAATAGTTTCGATTTCAGTTGCGGAGTTCCTTAACATCCCTGATACCAACACAAAAGAAAACTAGATAATTTCGCTTCACTCAATATTTGGCTTCCAGCTATAGTACTCGCCACTCTTCTTGGCCGCCCTGAAGTTGGCTTTGCAATACGCATGGCATGGCGCACTGCTGTTTTAGTATGAAATTTACTACTGCGCAGCCATTGTAGCCAACTTCAGGGCGGCCAAGAAGATTCGCAAGTACTGTACGAGACCTTTAATGCTAGGCTAATGGTTGAGCATACAAAAGACAGGTCAAAAAAATTATATATATATATAAAAATAAAAAAATATAAAAAATAAAATAAAAAATAATAATAATAATAATATATAAATTATTATATTATATTATTACACATGATACAATAGACAGGTCATGTGTCTATAATATTTTTGATAAGATTTCTTTTTTGTCTCTTCCAACCGATTTCTTTTTTGTGTCTGCCACCCTTTATATTATTTATTCGCGAGCCGCCCCTGCTTCGCGCGGTTTCTCGAATTGACAAAACATCTAAATTAATTTATTACGTTAAATCGGAACGGTTACGCCGGAATGAATTCTAATTCTCTAAACTATGCTAAAAACTACATCAAAACCTGTTGCGAAGTTACTTACAATACTTATTTTTGTTAGGATAGAGGATAGATGGACCTCTTTTCCGCACTTAGACTCGCATTTGGTCCGTTGTGCGTGCAGGCCTCCTCTCTGTGAGAGGGAATGGGCTGTAATCCACCACGCGAGCCCAGTGCATGTTGGTGGATGTCACATGTCTTTGAATTTTTGGTTTTAAGACAAGCCGTATTCATCACGATGCTTTCCTTCACCGTTTTGAGAACAGTGGTGACGAAATAATTTACACAAAGTAAAGTGCCTGCCCGGGTTCGAACCCACGACCTACAACTTGTAAGTCGCGGCCTTTACCACTGGGCCATCACTGCTCTCACTTACTCTCACGACATGATCTGTGTTGGTACCTAAATAAATTACTTATTTTTGTTATCCGATTTTAAGTTATTCACCATGAGTATTTTTTCCTTTCAGATATTCCACGTTCGCAACATGAAGTTTTCATGATTTTATCAACTTACACTGCTTCAGATTCTGTTTAAGTAAACTTCATTCATCTTAATAAATTAGTGACATAGGATTAACTGATACTGTAGATATATTATGTGTATCGCTAAACATTGATAAATCATTGGGAGTCGCGAATTATTTTTTTACTTTTGAGTATAAAAAATGGGATATAGTGTTACACTTACGATTTTCAATCGTAAGAGTCATTGACTTAATATTACTAGGTTCTGCAAAATTATTTTATAGTTTAAACGTGATGGAAACACAAACTTTAACATTTGTAATGTTGGTAGGATTTCTTAACTACCATGATGATTCCAATTTTATGATGTATGTTTTTTAAATAAAATAACTGAAGAAACTAACATTTATGCCCGTTATAAAACACTAGGTGACACCTGATTGAACGCCTGAATAAAATGACTACGATGCAATAAATATTAAATTGTTTATTAAGGTTTTTCCTAGTGTTTGTCACGGACATTAACATAAAAATAAATTAGATATTAATTTGACCTCCTGTGTTGTAATAGAGAGTTGTTACTGTTAAAATAGCTGTAATATTAACATACTTACACCTAGTTAGTAAGATAAAATTCTGGCAGGCATTCATTTGATTAAAGCACTTCAGTACGTCATGACACAGGTATTACCGTGTATGAATGAATACCATAGATTAAGATGTTCGTATAAAAGCAGAACTCGGGTAGTTGTGTGTTATGCGGTGTCGATCGACAATCTTAAACAACAATATTTTATATGCTTATATTGTCACACTGCAGAGCAAAGACCTCTTAACAACAACAAATGTGACATATAATGTTAAGCAAGCAATTTACTAGACGGACTTGCCTGTGTATATGGCCGCCAGATCTCGCTACTGAAGATCTGAAAAACAGAGCCTAAAGAATTAATAATTCATGTTTTTGATGTATGTCGCGAAAAATGTTAGTCGTATAGTAGTCACAGTGGATATTTGTGTCTCTGAAGTTGGCTCTGCGAACCATTGCACAAAAAATAGTTTGTCATCGAATATACTGCATAGAGTAAGCGAGATAGGATGATGCGACAAACGTAAGCGAGTGAATGAGGCAGTTATACAATGCTATCTTGTACTTCAACATTGAGCAACTGCGCAGGGACTTGCAGCCAACTTCAGAGACACAAAGATCCACTGTGATTACTATGACCACGCAAGTCGTCGTCGACGTCGATGACCGAGCGTAAGCTAGAAAGTTTCACTTCTATACATTCTTATTCTTTGACTACAGCTGAAATGCAGTTAGATGTTCTGTCCGATTTAGATCGCTGACTCTGTCTCGAAATCTTAAAAAAAAATATAAATACAAGATCTAAACTTTCGCTAGCTTCAACCGGGATTTTGCTTTGACCTTCGATCCACCCGCTCTGTGATTTTCGTAATTTGTAGACTTATAAAAATATGAAATGGCGAAAAGTTGACTTGTATTCTCCGAAAGGTTATTGTTATATATTCCAAGTACAAAATTTTATTTTTATCAATGTGGAAGTATATAATAATAATGTTTTAGCGAAATATTTGTTATATTTTACTATTGGCCAAGTCTTCTGCCAACATTATTTTGCTTAGTTTAAGATAATATAAGATTCGCAATATTTTAAGAGCGAATTAGGATATGTAAGCCTACATTAAAATGATGTTTGGACAACTTGATGACTATTATTTCCATGGAACCCACACTCTGACCTGACTAACCTTCTGGATGCGGTCCCATTGAGAGCTATACTACACTCGCGAGCAATAAACTGGAATCACTTCATAAATTACAATTTCTATGCAATTAACTATGGATTGTGGTATATCGTCTGAAAGGTGTTAGCTTTCAACCTCTTTCAATATCATAACCAAAGATTATTCACCCTATGTCATGTAACGTAAAAACAAAACTCATAATTTTTTTAAACAAAACACCGTATTTTTTGGTAGTCCTGAAATCCTATAAAAGTGGGCGTTTGTGAAAATTGGTCATCAGTCCAATGTTTCACATCACTGGGAACGCTGAAGCTAAAAGAAAATGGAAACCACATCTATTGAAGCCGCTCAAGTCGTCATCCTAATCAAGCAAGGGTTGTCTCAGCGTACTATCATCGTTCGACAGCTTCATCTGAACCAGTCTTGTGTCTCTCGAGGTATACAAAAGGTTCAGGGAGACCGGAGACTGGAAACTCAGTCCGGAGACCAGGATCTGGACGACAGCGATGCGCTTCGGTGGTGTACGTAGTCGCAGCGGAAAAACGTCGAATTTATTAATTTCAGATAAGCAGATAATTAGTGTATGACGTCGTGTAATTGTGTATAGTAAGTACAAATTTGTGTATCCAACCATTGGGGAGCTATTCAACAAAAACTGTTTCCGCTGGAACTACGTCATCCTAGCGGCACCTTTTTTTTCCTAAGCACGTAGATAAAAAAAAATACATTCAATAATTGGTTTAAAACGAGAGGTAAATGTGTATGCTTAAATGCAATTTGTGTGACATAAAACTGCGAAGATAATCAAGTTTCCGCTGCGCTGACGTTTGGCTATTTGATAAAAATCATATAAAACGGCTTAGTGCAGAGTTGATTTTTTTTACGCACGTTACTTTGAATTTGTGTGTAATGATTGTGAAAACAGAATTTGAAAAAATCATACCGTTCAGAAGATATACACGTAAAAGCAAAATAAGGTTATTAGGTCCAAATACTTAAAATAGGAACACTAGAGCCTAACTTATAACGTTTATTTGTATCTTGTAAGGGTCTACAATATCTTGCCAAGTATCATGTATGTGTTCTTAGTAATTAATGACCAGTCGCATAATTTACTACGACTGGACCACTATATTGTATGACAACCGATTTTAGGACTTTTTAATGGAAATGCAACGTAAAACATATGGCGATAGTTAGTGTATTAATGCAACCATTCACATGTAAAATTACAGCTCATTACACTAAATAATTAAAGAGAAATAATAAAAATACCAGAACAACCGCAATTCATGGATAAACCGACCAAGTTTGAATGACTACAAAAAAGCGGCCGTGCAGTATATAGAGCTAACGTTCTAAAATTTCCAGTGTCGTACCATTATTGGATTGGTACAGGTGAGCACACAATTCTTGAACAAGTAACAAATAATGTTCGTGATCAAAATAGTAGATCACTTGTTTGTTTTTCAAACTTACGAAATTATTACAATAAGAATTACTTCTGTATTAGCAAATGCATTTATTTGTCAGAATATAACAAAAAGTTGTTACAGTAGGTAATTATTATGTCCATAATATTCTGCTGCTTCCATCGTATAAATATTTTGATGTTAGTAAATATTGATTAAATGAAATACTAATAATAATTAGAATAAAAAAATAACACACCAGTAGTTATTAGATAGAACAACCTTCTTTAGAATATTCCCTTATCTATCTCACGACGGTGGGTTGATCTTAGTCGTGTGTGTGTAGTGCACATGCACATTGTTTCTGTGTGCGTAAGCTCGGGAGCGCTCAGCAGAGTTTGTATTATACTAGATGTAACGTATTTAAGTTATAAAAAGTTACCTCTTTGACGTTCAGGATGGTAGCGTTTGTCTATGTTTGTCTCTTTTTTAACCGACTTCAAAAAAAGGAGGAGGTTCTCAATTCGTCGGCATCTTTTATGTTTTCTTTTTATGTATGTTCCCCGATTACTGTAAGACGCCTGGAACGAATTGGAAATTCTTCTTTTGTTTGAAAGTGTATACTTCCCAGTTGGTCCCATAGTCATCAGGTCTGGATCTGATGATGGGATCTTGGAGAAATCGAGGGAACTCCTCAAATATTATAGGCATACATATAGCGATTTTAGTATTTTTATCAACAATGCAATCATCTGCACTCAGAAAGTAACATTTGGTGAAGTGGAACTGGTGAAGAAGACCACAGATGGCCAATAGAATTCCTTAATGCTAAGTATGTCATGGGTTATAAGATATCTCGAATAGTTTAACGACTATGATGAAGCATATACTTATAAATATATAGTGCTGATGAAAATGGTACCATCGAACTGATCTGATGATGAAGCCGGCAGGTAGGCACTGGAACTCCGAAATAAAACAATGTATCCTAGTCGTGTATGTGCTTATTGGAATCGTCATGAGATGTACTTTGGCTATATATGAATTTTATGGCAATTGGAAGTACCTATCAAAACAAATAAGATATAAATAAAAAACTTTTTAACAAAAAAACAAACCGACTTCCAAAAAAACACTGCAAAATGAAAAATATTATCCTGTCAGGACAACTCCCCCTAGACCTCCGGGTACTCGAAGCGGAAATCCTTTTCAAGATCAATAAGGGACATTCCCAAGAGTTCATACCGCTGAGCCGCGTGCTGGAGTGCAACGTGCACCACTCCAAAAATCCCCACCCAGCGCAACTCACAACAACCGAGTATGAATGCCTAGAGAATTTGACTCCCGAAACCCAGGCAACCCACCAAGTAATCGGCCCCCAAATATACACCGATGGCAGTAAGATAGAGGGGAAAGTCGGAGCTGCCCTAACTTGGTGGGAAAACGGGACGGAGTCAAGGTTCAGCACCTTCGGCTTGGAGCCTCACAACACAGTCTTCCAATCGGAAATGTACGCTCTCTTCAGAGCTGTCAGGATGGCAAGAGAATCCAAGGCGGCCTCCGTAAGCATCTTAAGTGACTCAAGATCGTCACTTGATCTGCTGAGGAGACCGTCTGTCACGCACCACCTGGCACTCCCAAATCAAGAGAAGCGTCCGTGAAATCAGAGAGGAGGGCAGAGAAGTGAGGCTCTTTTGGCTCAAGGCCCATGTGGGAACTGCCGGGAATGAGAGAGCGGATGAGCTGGCCAAGGAGGCAGCCCTAACAAAACTCACATCAGACTACAGCAAGGTCCCCGTTTCATTCGTGAGGAGGAAGATACGGGAGGGGACTATAAGGAAGTGGCAAGCCCGGTACGACTCCTCGAAAGCGAAAAGGACACTCAGAGACGCAGTGCTCACACCGGTCCACGTACAAGTCCTTACAGGACACGGCGGATTTTCAGCATATCTCCACCGTTTCCATCTCAAAGATAGTCCCTCGTGCGTCTGTGACCCGAGTTGCGAAGAGACAGTCTGACACTTGCTCTTCGAATGCCCAAGGTTCAGCCAAGACAGAATGGAGCTCGAAATAAAATTCGAAACCCAGCTTAGCCAGTCCACACTCCACACCATCATGGGGAGACCGGCTACTAGGATTCCATTCTTGGCATTCGCGAGCAAAGTCGCCACAATCGCAGCAAGGGCTAACAAAACGGACGTAACCTTGCGAAGTCGACCACACATTCGAACACACACAACCACAACAACAACCACAACCACAAACAGCAACCACAACTACACAAGCAACAACAAGCACACAATTGACTGATACACAAATTACACACACACATTCTAACCAACGGCCATTATCAACGGTAGCAGCAGCGGTAGGAGCAACAGCCAGCCTACAACCAGCCCCTAGCATGACTACCACACAATTCCTGGCATGCGGAGAAGACGGAGTCCCTGGCATCAGACTGCGAGGCGTCGCTCTGTTCATGAACAGGGAACAGGAGAAGTTAGGCATAGGCTTCTGCATAGGCTCAAGTCGAGCTACGGCCCGAATACACCTTTCACCGGGCCTTGCCGCCTTGATTAACGGAAGCACCACCAAAACGAGCATAAAAGGCAGCAAGTATGCTGCACTACCTCAAGTGGAAGTGGCCACTCACCGATGCCGTCTAATGCGATTTAAAGGGAAAACAATCGCATTACTCGAGTGGGGAGAGGCTACTCCATTTGCTCAGGCAAGCTCATTGCTTCAGAAGATCGGGGAGGCAGGATACTACACGTCAGCCGCGGCCCGAACCATAAGTGTGGACGCAATGGTGGTGGGAGGAGAAAGAGGAGACGTCGCAGACCGCTTTGGCTGTCTAAAGGCCTCAGAACATCATGAGGTCGTTGTCTACGAGGATAGAGGGGAAACCCTAAGTTTCCTCAAAGCCCCCAGACAACCAACAGCCAGCGCGACGAGCACCACAAAAAGCCCCACCACTCAAAGCGGATCGGAAAGGGCCCAGCAGAAGGCAGCAGCCGAAAAAGCCGCTAAGAAGTAGTGCAACACCATAAACCCGGAGGACCGGGCCCGGTCGAGGAGTCGCCTGAAAGCGTTTGGCACTTTCCTCAGTGCACTGCTCCCAAGCACCAGCCATGCATCACCATCCCACAAGCAGGAGACAGCACTGGAGAGGTTCCTCAGAAAAACACCAAAGGAACCAACCCAGCAAAAGCCTAAGCCAACACGAGCCGACAAAGGGCAAGTCAGCCCGCCGACCCTCGCAGTAATGTCGGGTACCACGGACCACGTAAAAAGCGCGTTCCTCGAGTACGTAGCAATCGTAAGAGCGACCAGAGATGTCAATCTTACGACATGCAGGAAGATCCTGCAGACCTTCCAAAGAGACACAGAGGGTCTGTTAAGGATACTGCTCAAGGAAGCAGGGGCAGCGGTTTACGACAACGTCACATCCCAAGTCATCAAAGGGGAAATGACGGGGTCGTATATGGCAGCCTACAGCGCGAGGAGTGGTTTTGTGGCCCTGGACAAGGAGGAGACGGAGCGCTCAGGCAAACTCAAGTTCAGTGTGCCAAATGACGACCCGATAGTGGTTACCGGCAAATGTACTAAGATCATGCCGGATGATAAGATCCTGGAAATGGCACAGTCCATTTCGGGGACCCCAGGTATCCCGGCATCGCAGGAAAGTTGGGCGGTACCCAATATCAGGTGGATTAACGGAGTTCCGGGTTGCGGTAAGACAACCTGGCTGGTAAAGCACTTCGACGAGGACAGGGACGTGATAGCCACCACGACAACAGAAGCTGCCAAAGACCTTAGGGAAAAGCTTGCGCGCCGCTTAGGAGACCGAGCAAAGACCAAGGTGCGCACTATGGCCTCAATCCTAGCAAACGGTTTCAAGGGCCAAGACAAATGCTACCGTCTTACGGTAGACGAGGCTCTTATGAACCACTTTGGGGCAATAGTCATGGCAGTAAAGTTGTCTGGAGCTAGCGAGCTTGTCCTCGTCGGAGACGTTAACCAGCTCCCATTTTTGGACAGAGAGAACCTTTTCGAGCTTAGGTACACCCGTCCAGACCTGGTGGCTGGCATCACCCAGGAGTTTCTCTGCACACACCGCAATCCAATGGACGTGGCGTTTGCACTGAGTGAGATATACCCCGGCATATACTCCTCCAAGTCGTCGCTGTCGCGGGTCCACTCCCTGAAGGTGAAAGGTTACACAGGGGCGCAAATACCGAGCACTGCCCAAAACACCCTGTTCCTGGTTCATACGCAGGAGGAGAAAGCCTCTCTTGCGAGCCAGGGATTTAGGTCCGGTGAAGGGTCGCGCCTGCTAACCATACACGAGGCTCAGGGGTCGACCTACGACAGTGTCATCATCATCAACACCAAGTCCAGGAGGCTTCAGGTCCACGACAGCATCTCCCACGCGGTAGTGGCGGTGTCCAGACATACAGTCAGTTGCGTATTAATATACACGCCGCAAGCCGCCTTGCTAAGAGGGCGATGGATGCGCCGACTAAAACGGTCGTCAACTACAATCTTAAGACGGCCATGCAGCATCGAGACGTAGTCGTCATAGAGGCCTTGCTCACGCTGGTGAAGTCCCTGGTCAGCAGACATCACCAAAACACCACCTAACAAGTCCCATCCAAAAACTCCAACCCAAACACATACCCAAACCATCACCCTGTCTAAACCCTGAAACGCAAAAAATTATATATATATTTGTAAAGCTGCATGGTGGAGCGAGTCAGTCATACACACCTTAACGTCCTAACGACGGGGTTCTATAGCCGGAACCGTCGGCCGGGACTGGTCTGCTCGCACTGCCATGCATCTTCCCCGAAAATGTACCAATAGATATAAGAAAACAAAATAACATAAGCAGTGTATCAATAGAAATAAGCAACAAAATAGAAATAACATTAATATAAGTAGCAAATAGAAACTTAAATTGTAATGCCGGTGTGTGATATATATATAATAAATAATAATAAATGTTTATTTCAATAACTTAAGAATACTATTACATTTGGTTTTTAGGGAATTTCCATTGTAAGAAATATACTTGTGTTAGGAAGTTCCGCTCTTCCAGTAATTACAACTTTTATAGGCTATTGAATAGACATTTCATTAAAGTAGGTATTAGAAAAGAAAAAAGTTATATAAATCAAAATATAAAGTAAAACTTGAACAAAGTAGGTAATGATTAATTAAAGACGCTCTGTAGTGTGAAGGTGTGTAATGGTGTGTATGTGTGTGTGAGTGAGTGTGAGTGTATGTGTTTAATGATAATAGGTATAAGGCCTGTAAATAGCAGTGGATATGTGTTAGTGAGTAAAAGTAGTCTCAGTTAATAATAATAGATTATTTTAATATTTATGAACTTATAGTTTGGACTATATTCTCAATCTCGTCGTAAGTTTTTGTCTTTAACCATTCAGTCAGAGCAATTTTACAATCTCGATACGAAAGTGGGTAAACATTTAATTCCTTGCTTATCAAGTTACATAAGTGAGAAGATTGCCTGGCGTACTGTCTCTTAGCAAAAGTTGATTTAACGGGAACACTGGGGATCATGTATTTCCTTCTCCTTTGTCGAGTCGAGGGGTCGAAGGTGAGAGATTTATGTTTTTTTAAAATAATGTGGAGCACATATAGTTTTCGAACCGTCAGAACATCAGAAATTAGGTAAAGAGTTTCAGTTGGGAACCTAAAGGGCTTGAATAGCATAACTTTTAATAGTGATCTCTGAGCTCTTTCTAGTTCTAAGTATTTAGTTTTAGTTGCTCCACCCCAAACTGGTAAACAATACGCTAGTACCGACTGTGCCAGTGATGTGTAAATTTGTAACAGAAGATTTTTAGTAATCACGTAACGCAATGTTTTAAATGTCCAGATAAGTTTCCGAATTCTTTTCATTATCAATTCAGTATGCAAATGCCAAGATAAACGTTGGTCGATCATTATACCTAGATATTTGTTATATTGCACTTTTTCAATTTCTATGCAAGGGCAAGCAAAGCTAGAGTTTAAGGGGGTCTGGCAATTGTGAATTTTTATTTTGAAGTCAGTTGAAGGTTGTGAAAGGTTATATTTAGAGAAGCAAATGAAGGTGGTTTTAGATATATTTAGGGTCAAAAGATTTTCGTCGAGCCATGATGCTATCCTAGACAGGCCAGACTCTGCAGATTTCTTAACCTTGTTCCAAGTTGTGTCGCTAAACACTATAGCAGTATCATCTGCGTATGAGTAGATGTGACCTCCTTCTATGTTCATCTTACAGAGGCTATTTATATAAACTAAGAAAAGAGTGGGGCCAAGCACGCTTCCTTGTCCAACGCCGTAAGTAGTAGTTTCATCTAAACTAACAGTGTCGCCAATTTTAACTTTTTGCTTCCGCCCACATAGATAATCCCTGAATAAAGCAAGCGGCTGACCTCTTATGCCATTGCTTTCCAACACGACCAGAAGAGTGGAGACAGAGACAGTGTCGAACGCTTTTTTGAGGTCAAGAAAGACGGCGAGGCACTTGTCTCCACTGTCTACTTTACTGGTTACAGTGGAGACAAGAGCCAAGGCTGCATCTTCCGTTGACATTCTTCGCCGGAAGCCAAACTGATTGGGTGACAATAATCTGTTTTTATTAAAATAATTTATTAGGCGTGAGTTTATTAGTCTTTCTAAGATTTTGGAGATAGATGGTAATACTGATATGGGCCTGTAGTTCGATGGGTCTGTCTTGTCTCCACTCTTATGCACTGGTGTTATTAAAGCAAGCTTCAGAGCTGTTGGAAACGTCGAATGGTCAAAGCACAGATTTGCCAAATGAGTAATAATTGGCACAATCAGCCCATGGGAAGCCTTTAGGAAGCTAACCGGGACACCATCCCACCCCGGGGCGCTATCAGACTTTAGAGTCATTAGAGTGTTGTAAACCTCTATATGGTCAGTTGGAAGAATTACGAATGAAGATGAAGGGGCGTTGTCATTCGCGCCAGGATGAAGAGCGTTTGCTCTAGAGGTGTTCGAAATGATTTCATTGGCGAGAACATTACCTATGCTGGAGAAATATTTATTTACTGCATTTGCAGAATCCTGTGCAGTTGGTTTTAGATGTAAAAGTTCCGTGTTAGGTGTTTTATTAGGTTTACGTTGAGTTATAATGTTAATTGTGTCCCATAGTTTTTTAGGATTTTTCTGTGCTTTGGTTAATCGCTCTCTATCATAAGTTTGCTTTTGTTTTTTGATGATATAGTTACAATAATTACGGTATCTTCTGTATGTGACTCTTAATATTTCGTTAAACTGATCTGTCTTAAGTCTTTTTTGCATGTCATTCCTATTTCGAATGCATCGAAGTAAGCCAGTGGTCATCCATGGTTTAAGCAGCCTATGTTTCACTGGAATTATTTTAGTTAGAGTACTGGAGATAAGGCTTGTTTGTAATATATTTATAAGGGAATCGGTAAGTATATTAGGGTCATTTAGGTCTAAAAGATTTTGAAGGTTACTTTGTTTTAAATGTTCCAGTGCGTTCTCCATATTTACCGTAGTTTTTGTGATAGTGCTCTTTTGTTTATATTCCTGGTCAGATAGTTTTAAAAAAGTCATATAGTGGTCGGTTATAGTAGTATTAATAATAGCTATAGTTCCAGTTTTGCGTGATGATTTTAACTTTAGGATAAAATGGTCAAGGCAGTTTTTTCCTCTGGTAGGCAGTGTGTGACCCGGCAGCAACCCGTGCATTGACAGCATGTTTAAATAACTTAACTTTCTTGAGCGATCAACAGCTTGCTCATCTTGATAACAGATTAAATTAATATTTATGTCGCCAGTGATTATTATGTTTTTATCGGCTTTAATATTTTTATATATATATATATAGTATTTAGTGAGGGATGAACTCACGTAGACTTAAGTTAGTTAAGTAAGCCTAAAAATAATGTCCGACGTAGGAGTCAGACAATTGTAACGTTTATGAAAAAATAAGAAACAAACAAAATTAAACCACTATAAAAAAGATCGCGGAGTGCCACATGTCCGCGGTAGAATATTGAAATAAAAAAAATAAAAAAAAAATGAAAAATACTTTCTTTTCCGAATTCGGTCTTTGGTACCTATTGTTTTCCGTGTTTCGACACCGACTTCGGAAAAGAAAGTTATTTTTCGTTTTGCAGTGTTTTTTTGGAAGTCGGTTTGTTTTTTTGTTAAAAAGTTTTTTATTTATATCTTATTTGTTTTTTTTGATAGAATTTTTCTATAAGCAAGAATGAAAGAATTAACAGTTTCTTTTTCGTTGTAAATACGTTCCCTCTATTATAATACTAACTCTCTGGCGCTCAGTATCGCTTACGCACACGGAAACAATGTGCATCTGCACACATGGCTAAGACGATCCCGCAGTCTAGCAGTGCGTCGGTCATGACTCGTGAGATAGAACAATTGTATCAGTTTCCCGATAAGTGGTACCTAACCAGTAAAAATCCTAAGATTTACTTATTCATACGGGCTTTTACAGTGGGCCATATATTTGTTATTTATATTTAATAAAAAACTGATTCTTTATGTTAATGTTATTATTACCTAAATTGTTAATAATATTGTATTTTTTTCATTTTAATTATTCATTATCTATAAATACTTTTATGAGTATAATGTTAATACTTACAGTTGTTTTATTTTCTGCTAAACGATTGTGTACGCACCTGTACGAAACTATTACACACAATAACGATACTATTCTGGAAATTTTAGAATGTTAGCCCTATATACTGCACGGCCGCTTTTTTGTAGCCATTCAAACTGGGTCGGTTTATCTATGAATTGCGGTTGTTCTGGTATTTTTATTATATCTCTTTAATTATTTAGCTTTTAATTATAATGAGCTGAAATTTTACATGTGAATAGTTGCATTAATACACTAACTATCGCCATATGTTTTACGTTGCATTTCCATTAAAAAGTCCTAAAATCGGTTGCCATACAATTTAATGGTCCAGTCGTAGTAAATTATGCGACTGCTCATTAATTACTAAGAATACATACAAGAAACTTGGCAGGACTTTGTAGACCCTTACAAGATACAAATTAACCGTTATAAGTTAGGCTCTAGTGTTCCTATTTTAAGTATTTGGACCTAAAAACCTTACGTGTATATCTTCTGAATGGTATGATTTTTTCTGTTTTCACAATCATTACACACAAATTCAAAGCAAAGTGCGTAAAAAAAATCAACTTTGCACTAAGCCGTTTTATATGATTTTTATCAAATAGCCAAACGTCAGCGCAGCGGAAACTCGATTATCTTCGCAGTTTTATGTCACACAAATTTCATTTAAGCATACACATTTATCTCTCGTTTTAAACTAATTATTGAATGTATTTTTATCTACGTGCTTAGGAAAAGAAACGTGCCGGTAGGATGACGTAGTTCCAGCGGAAACAGTTTTTGTTGAATAGCTCCCCAATGGTTGGATACACAAATTTGTACTTACTATACACAATTACACGACGTCATACACTGATAATTAGTGCTTATCTGAAATTAATAAATTCGACGTTTTTCCGCTGCGACTACGTACACACCAGCAGCTTATTGCGTAAAGCAAAGCGTTTGCGGCAAGGCAAAAGGTAAAGAGAATGAACAATCACATAGAAGGAAATCCACATCGCGTCTTTCATCTCGCATGTGATTGGTTGATTTTTCATACTCTTTGCCTTGCCGATTTCACTTACGCAATAAGGCTGCAGGAGATCGATTCGCACAATGCTGTTTCGCGGAAACATTGGCATTTGGGAGTGGGTCCTGTATGTTGTGGGCGGGGATTTCTATTGAAGCAAAAACGGAGGTGATATTCGTACCTGGTGGAGGTCGGGGAAGGGGGCTTACCACAGAAAGAAAGATACATCAACACAACAACACGACATTCTGCTAGGCCATGTGTTCCCGTATCGGTATATTGGCGAATATTTCCTGCTCATGCACGATAATGTCCGCTGCCACACCGCTGCAGTGACTAGACAGTACTTGGAAGAAGTCGGGATTCCCACACTAGACTGGCCAGCCCTCAGCCCGAATCCGATTAAAATAATGAGGGACGAGCTGAAAAGGTGGATATTAGACCTGCAAACTGCTTTAGTCGAAGAGTGGCAGGAAATCCCACAGGATTCCATCAGGAAACTCATTCGGTCAACGAAAAACCGTTTACAGGCAGTCATTAGGGCCAGGGGTAACAAACTATTGAGGGGTAAATAACATAGTTAAATTGTAAATATTTTTTTAGCAACATAATTTAATGGGGGGCCTGGAGTTCTAAAATACAGGCCTAGGCTTAGTTTAGACTCCAGATCTTAACATAATTTAATGGGGGGCCTGGAGTTCTAAAATACAGGCCTAGGCTTAGTTTAGACTCCAGATCTCCCACAAATTACACACTTTGCCAATATTTCTGTGTCTGACTGTAATTTGTACTCACGTTGATATGTAATTTGTGGAGATAAATAAAGTATTTTTTTTTTTTTTTTTATCTTTTTATACCTATTACTTCCTATTCTCTTAGACGTCCACAACTTCGACCTATTGCAATAATGTCCTAAAAGGTAGACAATTAAATCAATATTAAATCATTCAATACCACAATCCATAGTTAATTGCGTAGAAATTGTAAAAAAATGTTTTCAGCAACGCGTGATGAAGTGATTCCAGTTTATTGCTCGCGTGTATAATAGTTTCATAGTTCGAGAAAAGCTACAATGCAATTAGATCCTCAACGGTAGATAGGAATAGAAATATTATAGTAAAGTAGTTAAGAAGTATGTCAATAGGTCTCAATGGGTCCGCACCCTTATCTTGCAACACTACAAGTCAACAACATAAACCGGCCAAGTGCATGTCGGATTACGCACATTTATGGTGCCTTACCAAATGGTGAATATATTGGTATTTTTTAGTAAAATATACGTAACTAGCTGTTCCCCGCGGCTTCGCTCCTGTGGACCACCCCCCACAGGACCGTTTTCGAGATTAAAAAATAGCCTATGTCACTCAGGAATAATGTAGCTTTCTATTGGTGAAAGAATTTTTTAAATCGGTCGAGTAGTATCGGAGCCTATTCGATGCAAACAAACAAACAAATCTTTCCTCTTTATAATATTATTGTTATTATATTATTATAATTATAATATTAGTAATTAGTATAGATAATAAACATTTTCACCAAATTTCGGCTTTATCTATCCTAAGGCAATTGTAGATTTACTATCTCAGAAAAGGAAACAAAGGAAGCTTTGGCAGCAAACAAGGTGCCCGAGGGATAAAACATCACTAATTATCCTAACTAAACAAAGAGGAAAATTCTACAGTTTGAGGATGAATCTCTGAATACCAACCTTCTGCAGCTAACCAATGACAAATCAACTGATTACTCCCTTTGGAAAGCAACAATAAATCTAAAAAGGCCAATTAAACAAATACCGCCCATCAGAGATAGCGACGGAAAATGGGCCATAAGCAATGACCAAAAAGCTTTAAAGTTTGCTCAACACTTAGAAGAAACTTTTCAACCCAATAAAAACTCGATAGAAATACTTGAGAGTGAAAGATTGTCACAAAATCAAAGAATTAAGCTTGTGACTCCTAAAGTAGTAATGAGAGAAATCCAAAATAACATTAGCTCGAAAAAGTCTCCGGGTTACGACCTCATTACAGGAGAAATTTTAAAACACCTCCCACATAAAGCCATAGTAAAGCTGACCAAGCTTATCAATGCTGCATTTATCCTATAATATGTACCTGAGCCATGGAAGGACGCTGAAGTCATTATGATTGCGAAGCCTGGGAAACTACCCCATGAAGCATCATCTTATATACCCTATTTCTCTGTTGCCCGTGTTATCAAAGCTATTCGAAAAACTGTTATTGAAACGGTTAAAACCAGTAATAGAAGATTTATTCCAAATCATCAATTTGGCTGTAGGGAAAAACACTCAACAATAGACCAGGTACATAGCATAACCCATAACATTGAAAAAACACTTGAAAATAAGGAAGTCTGCGCCACCGTGTTTTTAGATGTCGCGCAAGCTTTTGACAAAGTTTGGCATAAGGGTCTAATATCAAGCTCAGACACATGCTACCAGAATTGCAGATATCCTTGAGTCATATATAACAAATAGAATGTTTAGAATACGGCAAGAAGACGCATATTCCGAGCTGAAAGCTATAAAAGCTGGGGTACCTCAAGGAAGTGTGCTAGGCCCAATTTTGTACTTGTTATACACATGTGACATCCCAGAACTGGAAAACAACACGATTGCAACCTTTGCAGATGATACTGCAATTATGGCTACCGGATCAAGCCACAGAGAAGCAGTAGAAAAAGATCAACTAGCTGTGAACAAAGTTTATGACTGGACACAAAAATGGAAGATCAAACTGAATGAGTCAAAATCAATTCACATTGACTTCACAAATAAACACTTGGACTATCACCCAATCTACATAAATGGCATGCAAGTGCCTTATGCTAATACAGCCAAATACCTTGGCATAACTCTCGACGCCAAGTTGCGTTGGAAAGGTCATGTCAAAAAGAAAAGACAGGAACTCGACATATATTATAAAAGTATGTATTGGTTACTCGGAATGAAATCCTGTCTATCAATACATAATAAAATTACCATATACAAGCATATACTGATGCCAATTTGGACGTATGGTATCCAACTTTGGGGCTGTACTAAACAAAGCAACGTAAAATTAATCCAACAATTCCAAAATAAAGTGCTCATAGATGCTGTAAATGCACCCTGGTACATAAGAAATGACGATCTTCACCGTGACCTTAAAACGGAATTCGTCACCATCATCATCCAAAAATTTGCTGAAGCCCACGAACACAGACTTCATCGACACGTGAATGTTGAGGCTATCCAGCTGCTAGACAATACAGACTTAGTGCGTAGGCTAAGAAGAACTAAACCTTTTGAATTAGTGTAGTGTACAAAAGTGAATGAATAATAGTGACAACGCTGTGCTATACATATAACACATGAACATAGTGTTTTTATAAATTATGTCAGACTCTAAGAAAGTGCTACGGACTTGTGTAAAAGTGCAAATGGACACTATTCTTAGTTTAAACATAATCTATAACATAACATATTAAGTTAGAGTTAAATTGCTTATTAGTATTTCAGGCTAGATTATTCTGATTAATTATTCAGAATTTTGTTCTTACTAACAAAGTACAAAAAAAACAAATTTCAAGTTCATAAGTCAAAGAGATGATAAAATTCTTCGGACAGACAGACGGAGACGTGTGTTATGACAGCAATAGGGTTCCATTTGGACCCTTCGGGTACGGTACCCTTAAAAATTACTATGTAGGTACTATACGAACAGGAAAGATGAAGCGGGGCCTGGAGGAGAAATTATTTAAATATTGATGCGATTATTTTTCTTACTGGTAGCCAAAGGCGGCAGTCGCCCCTGTGTTAGCAACCCTGCGGCACACCGCCGAACTCGTCTGCCGAAGGCGGCTCGGTCTGGAATGACGTCCTGTGTTCGGTTCAAGTGTCGACAGAGGGTAGTCGCCCTTGGAGTATCGTGCAGTGCAGTGTTCCACTTCCAACATCGACAGCAACACGACACTTCGCTGAGTAGGTAGGTACGCTTACTACCTCGCAACATAAATTACTTGGTTTGGATGTTTCGAGTTTAATATGTACAATTTACTAATTTTATTTCTACTCTTCTTCTTTTTTTATGATAGCTTGTGTTTGCTTGCAAAAATGAAGCCTAAGCTGCAATCAATGGATTTTGAGTTTTATGTGATTGTTTATCTGAATTACCATTCACTCAATGAAATCGTAGTTCCAGACACAGTGATATCCTTAGTGATGGTTTTCATTCGTCACAGGTGCCTATTTTTTGCCTAAATAAAAGGCAGGTATGTTTTTTATATTTTTTAATCAAATAAATAAAAACAATTATTATGCATTAAATATTGAAAAAGTTTCATTTTAAAGTAAGTAAGTAGGTTAATATAACTTGTGCGCAAATAACATGGTCATCTTGTTGCCCATGTATCTTGGGAGTCGATGCAACACGTTTGTTTTCTTCAATTCTGTCCTGTCAGCCGTCACGATATCATCATAGACTACTATTATCTGACCGACTTCTTTATTTTTCATATCACTCATCTCACAATCCATCCGTCTTTTATTGGTCTTCCCTCGTGTGCGCAAATAATCTTACGATTTGTTAACGGTTAATATTGAACGTAAAGTAGGTAACACATTTAATAATATCTATTCATCTAAAATGCAAACAATCAATACAAGAAATGTGGTTTTGTAATTTAGTAGCGTCTTTCATCTCGGTTTCTATGGTAATAATGCATTTTAACTTCCACGGAAGGGTGTTCAAATATTTTCTTCCATAGATCTCCATAGTTTTCCTTATCGTAACTGTACGCATCGCTGCTGTTCTGTATCGTAGTTAGGTAACCTTGAACAAAATCCGTTTCAGCCAGCAAGCATTCGTAAATTTTTACCTTATTATTTTCTGCAGTAATTAATGTTAAAAACATTTTATTTAAAGCTTGAGCGAAAAGTTTGTAAATACAAGGGAAATGTGCGTTAACGTCTTCTTTCAAATAATCCAAGCAAATTTTGCCGAACTGTGGCGATATTTCAGAAGTAATACTTTCCCAGTCTTTACTTTCGCAATTTAATTTGCCAGCCAGTTTAGCTACGGTTACTGTTAATTTCCACTTTGTTAACAACATATAGTTTTCTGAGATTGACAAGTTTTTATCTAATTCATCTTGTATGTTTATAAACATTTTTACCGGCATAATCATATTGTTTGCTGCGACATATTCTTTTAAGTCGTCGGAGAGGCGTGTTAGTAAATACTGAAAGTGCACTCGGGTTACGTAATTACCATCGCGTTTCTCTCCCCACTTAGTGAAAGCGCGTTGCATAATGGGCACCAAAACTTCTTCATATTTTTCTGTTTGAATATTTTCAGTTTTAGTACACAGTAAATACGAAGAGAGTACGGATAAAATTCCGCCAGATGAGTAAACTGTTCCGCAATTGTCACCGGTACCGAAAAAATCTTTATCGATGAACTCTTTTATTATGTCAGTAACAACAAAGTCGGGACTCATGTCTTCCATTATCTCTCGTGTATGTTGCGCCAGTTGTGCACTTAGCACTTGGTACTTCGCTCGATCTTCTTCTTTCACTTTTTGAGATAAAATTATCATAAACTTGTAGCTTTTCATTAAATATTTTGCTCTGACATTTCGTGGAACTTTTTCAACGTCAGACATCAACTCGTAAATCTTCTTATCTTCTTCAAATGTTAAGTTATCAATAAACAGTTCTATCAATTCCCAGAGACTCATAGCGTTTACAGGATCTTTTTCACGGCACAAGAGTTCGAACGTAAATTGAAATATTATAGCTCGAATGCTAGCATTTTTAGATGCTTTCCAGCAACCGAAAAATATTTTTTTGACGGATTCGTGCTCCAACTTTCGATAAGCAAGTCTGATGCCGTGTTTCTGTACAGACACCGGTGAATCTAAAAGTTTCGGAATATGTTCCTTACTTTCAGTTATATTCAGATTATAAAATATTGCAAGTAGTGATGGAAGAGCGAATTGCAAGTAGTCACCTTTAGCGTACAGCAAGATAGCGTCGGGAGAAGGTTGCGGACGCGCAATGTGCATGTTTTTGGCAATAATCCGTTGAATACTGAGAACACGGTCGTCGATTCCATTCCAGTCAATTTTGGCTTGTGCAGGCTTATATTTTTCTATAAATTCAAGTAACAGCTTTTGTGGCAGAGCTGAACAAATTCCACGAACTGTGGCTTTATGACTATCGGTTCTGTTCAGATTTTGAAGATAGGCTTCGGTCCAGTGCTGGGCGAGTGAGTGCGGCCAGTAGACGCGCAGCTTGGCGAGCACACGTCGCAGCGAGACAGCGTCGTTAGTTCGCAACGTTGCCACGTCCTGCTGGTACCGCTGTAGCAGCTGCGGGTCGTGCTTCAGCGCGTTCAAGCACACCTCCTCGCATGGATTTATCGCAACAGACTCTTCAAACATGTGTTTTCGCCAGGACTTATTAAAGTTGTAAATAGGTAACAAAGTCTCCTTCCATGCATTTTCCCTTTGTATTTTAACGCATTCCTTAATTTTGTCGGTAACAAAAGGATAATCTGTCAGTTGCTTTTTCCAATCACGCAGTAACTGTAAAATATTCTCTATAATTTTAATTGTTTTAGAGAGGTCCTCTTCTTTTGTAATAGGTTCAAATTGACCTATCAGAAATTCGTATAAGTAACGAAATATTTTTTCTTTTTGGTCTTCATTTAGTTTAATTCCATATGATATTAAAGTTCCAAACGAAAACTGCTGCTGTATGTCAGCAGGTATACTTTGATTATGTAGCAGATTATATATTATTATGGATTCAACGATTACGCTGGCATTTCCAAAATAAAAAGAGTCGGTCTTGTCATAATTTTTCAGTATTTTGAATAGTTCGCTTACCAAAGTCCAAGTTTTCTCATCATATTGGTGAATGTTCGTGTGCTGAAGTAACTCCGTAGTAAAACTTAAAGTCAAATTGTTCTCCTCCTGCTTGTGTTTGTCAAGGTAATACTCAAGTAAAGTTTGGATGTGCTGTGAGTTATTGTCAGCACATGATATTAGTACTCTCAGCATGGGGACTTTATTATAGTTATCCAAATCCTTAGATATTATTCTGGTGATGTCCTCAAACGCACGTTCAAAACTAGCAAAACGATACCAGACGTAACCAGGTGTACTCACCGCGTTATATAACTTTTTCATAGAGTATGATTCTGAATCAACTTCCAAATTTTCTTCAACAGTATCTACATTTTTTTTATCGATGAATATTTTTTCTACAAAACCGAATTGCTCGCCTTTAGGCAACCTTTTGATAAAGTATTTCAATGAGTCGTAGTTAAACAATCTTCGCAAATGATGAAATTTATAACGACTGTTATTATCTTTTTTAGCTTGCGTGTATAAAAATGTTTCAATTTCATCAGTTTTGAGATATCTAGAAAATGTCGGTATGTCAATAAATCTTACATACCGATCAAAATTATCCATGATTCTGTTTGGAGATTTCCTCATTATGATATTTGTCGCTTTGTCATTAAATTTAGGTAAGTTACGGTAACTATCTTCTTTTTCTAATATATCTAGATATTTATCGACATCAGCTTTTAACAGGAACATCACGGCCTGAGCGTACCTTGTTTTTTCATGATACTGGAATTTATTTATAACAATCTCGAAGATGTTGTTAGATTTTTCGCAAAGCCGCTTAAATGTTCTAAGTTTGCAATGATCGACATGTTTTTCAACATTGCTCTCAATAAAAGTAACTGAACAGCGTGGTAACCATTTAATGGCGTCGGTTAATTTCTTTTCGTGCAGATAGAATTGTTCAGCACGTGCTTCATCTTGTATATTGTGTCTTATGTGCTTGTTGAGCTTGATGAATGCCTTAGTGCTCATGTGTGGCAGCAACTGTGTGTTCAAATAGTCAGGGTTAATGATGTGAGCGTACTGCTGGTCGGTGATCAACCAGATACTTTGCGCGAGTGCACGAGACACGCACAGCATATCACCATGTTTGAACACGTTGATAACATAATCAACGTCCCTGTTGTGACACGCTAGATCTATTTTCAATAAGTTTTCGACATCGGTATCATCCAATGTGATGTCTGCAACCGGTTGACGATTGGTAATAGCTGTTTTGAGTAATTCGTTGTAATGTTGATGTCTCTCCCCGAGAGTTTCGCCTTGCAAGTCTAGCGGTGCCATGGCGAGACCTGGAAAAGAAAAATATAACCCTCAATTAAACAATTTTTTGAATAGCTACCCTTGCAGATTCTACTTTGGGGAGGAATGATAGATCAATAAGATTATTTTGAACCAGTTTTTACTCTTAGTAATTAGCTAGGTAGACAACGTGTAACAGAATAAACGTAAAACCTTTTTAATGAAAGCAGATAATTACTGCTCTAATGAAGTGTAAATAAAATCATTTGCAGCTGATACATCCATTCATTTCATCATCATTTTCAGCCTTTTTTTAATGTTCCCACTGCTGGGACTCGGGCCTCCTCTCATAGAGAGGGAGTGGACTATAATCCACCACGCGGGCCCAGTGCGGGTTGGTACGATTCATTTACATATGAATAATTAGGTGAGGATAATCCTAAGATCTAGGGGAAAGTAATGAAAAACATGATATTAAGGTTTAAAAATAGTAATAATGTTTTGATTGGCACAAAACTAGCATGAAAAAAATCATGTTTTCTAAATGAGAACGAAGTATTTAAATATCGAAAAATGAGCTGAGTACACTGGCTGCATGCATCTGAGTAACAATTCAAGGTTGTCTGCCAGAAATAGATGTTTCCAATATATTTTAAAGTACGTACGTAATCTATAATGTTTCTTAGAAATTGACTAGCTACGTTAAAGGGTAATATAGAAATAAAAAACCGGCCAAGCGCGAGTCGGACTCGCGCACGAAGGGTTCCGTACCATTATCGCAAAAAAAAAACACGTTTGTTGTATGGGAGCCCCACTTAAATATTTATTATATTCTTTTTAGTATTTGTTGTTATAGCGGCAACAGAAATACATAATCTGTGAAAATTTCAACCGTCTAGCTATCACGGACCGTGGAGTCTTAGTAATAGGGTCCTGTTTTTACCATATGGGTACGGAACCCTAAAAATGGACTAATAAGTATAGAACGTGATTAAGGGTCGATTTTTTAATAGTCTGATAACTTTTAACAGAGGAATAAAAATGGTCGTTTGACATATTTTCTATACAAAAACTTTTAACTGAACAAAAGTTATCAGGCTATTGAAAAATCGGCCCTTAGAGTATAAAATTTGTCTGATGGCCGACTAGTGGTCGAGTGGCGATCACATTGGTGTTTGGAAGTAGGTTCCACAATGTAGATAACCTAGGTACCTACTTAGTGATGCAAGGCCTAGGATATATTACATGAGATTCTTGATCTGGGACTTGGGAGGCTCATGTCTAGCCCGGCTTGCAGCTAAGTTTAAACAATAGAACGAGGCAAATGCTCTTCTGATTGTTAGTTTATAGTGATAGGTATTCTGCAGTACCTAGTTCTAAATATTCGCGAGCTAGCGGACCAAAACTATAAATATCCTCCGAATGCACAGTATGATTTTCTTCTTGTTTACATCTGTGCAGACGGGTTTTTTGATTTTATTAACGTTTTTTATTTACAACTTTTTAGTTATACTTTTTTATGACTATTAAACTTATAAGTCGTATATATTTTTGTAATCACCTCTAAAAACCCTTCATTTTGATACCCCACTCGATGAGTACCGAAGGAAAAAAAATTGCAGCCCCTATATTACAGCGCCCAAAATCCACCATGTTTATTTTTTTTTAACACACTAGAGGACAAAAAAGACACACTTTTGGACACACTAGAGGTTAATAGCCAGTGCCTTACAATCCCTGAACTAGACAGTGATACTCTCCTCAAAAAACTACAATCTGTTAATATTAGGAAAGGTGCAGGTCCAGACGGAATTCCGCCATTATTTATTTCGGCTTGCGCTACTGCGTTGGTTGCCCCACTCCTAAAAATATATAGGGTGTCTTTAGCTACTGGAACCTTCCCTGCTGAATGGAAAAAGGCTAAAGTTGTTCCTGTCCACAAGTCGGACAAAAAAGACACCATATCCAACTATAGGCCTATTGCGATTCTCTCCACCTTCGCCAAGATATTTGAGTCTATAGTCTGTCCTCACATTCAACATCATTTCAGACTTTATCTGAGTGATCACCAGCACGGCTTTGTTGCGTCTAGGTCGACTGCCACAAATTTGTTGTCCTTCTCGGAGTCCCTCATAGAATCTGTTGATTCAAACAAACAATTTGATGTGTTGTACACAGATTTCAGTAAGGCCTTCGATAAAATTTCTCACTCCATACTATTACATAAACTAGCTACGTATGGTATTACTGGCCCCTTGCTGAAATGGCTGACGTCTTACCTACTGGATCGGGAATTCTATGTTGTGGTGAACGGTTTTCGATCTACTGGCAATTATCGCATGACTTCCGGGGCTCCGCAGGGTTCACATCTTGCTCCCATATTATTTATTATATTCATTAATGACCTCCCCAGCTGCTTTTACTTCTCTGAGTGCTTTTTGTACGCCGATGACCTAAAGTTTGCCAGAGCAATCGATTCATCTAGTGATATCGCGCTCTTACAAGATGATTTAAATAGGGTAGTCGAATGGTGTAAAAATAACAAAATGGAGTTAAATTTGAAAAAATGTTACCACCTTTCATATTCAAGGAAGGCTCATCCTATACACTCAGAATACCTGATAGATAACACAAAAATGCAACAAGTTGATAACATCACAGATCTAGGAGTACTTTTTGATAAGAAAATTACTTTTATCCCTCACATCGAGAATATTATTAAAAAGGCCTCTAAAATGTTAGGGTTCGTACAGAGAAACACAAAAGGTTTCAAACTGCTTCTTCTTTCTTCGAAAGGGAAAAGCAAACAGCTGCCCTCCTACAACACCCGTTTGAAATACTTCAAGATGCACTCATTATCAACTCGAAGGGATATCATTGATGCCTTGTTTCTTTATAAACTACTAAGAAATAAAATCGACTGCCCTGATTTACTAAGTCTTATAAAGTTTCGTGCCCCATCCCGATACCCGCGAAACCCCATCACTCCGTTGCACCCACCTTCACGCAGAACGGTTTTGGGTGCAAACTCTCCGATTCCACGACTATGTAAAATGCTTGATAGTTGCAGTGATCTAATAGATATACACCACGACAAATTAAGCAAATTTTACAAAATAATTAGAGAGCACTATTCTAGTATTCAATGATGACTGAATATTGATAGGTTTTAGGTTTTAGATATTGATTAAGAATGTGATATTATGAATGTGATATTAAGAATGTGATATTTTTTTTTTTCAATAATTATTAATTTAATTATATTACTTGCTTTTATTATTATAATTTTTATTTGATTTTAATTGTTTTTAAATATATTAATGATGTGATGTGATGCAGGTACTTAATTTAATTTAATTTATTAATCTGTTAATGTTGTTTCAATTGTTTTAATTTTAATTGAATGCTTTTAATTGTATATGTTGTGTATTGTTCTATAATTTAATATTTGGTATTATTTTAATATAAATTTAATGTTTTTATTTGTATACGTTGTGTCGTTTTAAAATTTTACTAAATGGGCTTATTAACCAGAAATCTTGCTGTACTTTTATTATTATTGAATGCTGTTGTCATGTTTTGTTATTTATATAATACGTAATAATAATATGTATAACCACAAAGTGTGCATGTGGTGTTAGCCTATAATTAATTGTTACACTTATAAATGAAGCTACTATGAAACTGTAAACGTTCTGTGTAAACAATTGTTGGTTAACCAAATAAATAAATAAAAAATAAATAAATTAACGGCACTTTTCTAAGAACACTTGGGCGGCCAAGACCTATCTTACGATGTCTTAATTATAAAAGTGCGTACAAGTGGTTTGAAAGATACGAGGTAAACAATATTACATACATACATAACTACGTACAAGATACGCGCGAAAAACAAACCTTGCCTTGCAGCCGGGTAAAAACAGAACTAGGAAAAAAACGTATCGGTGTCACCGGTATTCCAAACATTAACTCCCTGAAAGCCCAATAATTTACCATGTAATGAATTTGCACTTCTAGAGATATAGGTAGGTATGTGTTTATTATTACCTGATTGCCGAAGGAGGGTAATGTGTTTATCAGTCTATGTATGTATGTTTGTTCATATGTGGCGTTCCAGAGACCAAACGCGTTGGTCGATTTTGATGATTCTTACGTCAATCGATTCGCTGGCTATATTAAAATTGTAAGATAGAAAAATGGCGGATTTTGGGCGCCATATTGTGGGGGACCAATTTTTTTTTTCTTCCTATCCCATCGTGTGGGGTATCAATATAAAGGGTTTTACGACGCGATTTCAAAAATATATAACAATTATATATTTCTATGTACCAAATTCGAAAAAAAGTAACTAAAAAGTTATAAATAAAAAAAGTTAATTAAAAAAAACAATTTTACGTAGGTACTTGTAAGTGAATATTTTTTATTTCGTAAGTATATCGATAAGTTGATAGGTAGGTACTTATTATTAAAAAAATATATAATGCCGAAATTGGTCTCACGAAAAAACAGCAACTTAAAGATTCATAGGTAGTTATCTTGTAACTCTTAATGATTCAGATTTCCGATGTACTTTCATTTATTAAAAACCATTCTCCAATAGTTTCCAAATGTGATGCAGACTTGTAGGCTATCTCTTAGAGCGTAAGTGTTCCCACATTCAATTAGGGTTCCGTGCGTTCGGAACCCAATAATGTAGAGATACTCTATATATATTAGTCTATGGGAGTGATTCTTTATTGGGTTCCAAACGTACGATATACACACGAGAGATCGTGTGTATATCTGTCCTGTCACAAAAAATTTTCTTCGAATCTACAGGACCGATCACAATTACCCCCGATTGAGTTGAAATTTTGTACACAATTAAATATCTGTGGCCCAAACACGGCCGTGTAACGTCAATAAATTAATTTGGAGAGCAAATTGGAAAAGATAAAAAAGCGAACGTAACAAACGTGAGCTGATAAAAAAAACCGATCATGTCCGAGTCGGACTCGCGCACGAAGTGTTCCGTACCATTATCGCAAAAAACGATAAAAAAAACACGTTTGTTGTATGGGAGCCCCACTCAAATATTTATTTTATTGTTTTTAGTATTTGTTGTTATAGCGGCAACATAAATACATCATCTGTGAAAATTCCAACTGTCTAGCTATCACGGTTCATGAGATACAGCCTGGTGACAGACAGACGGACCGCGAAGTCTTAGTAATAGGGTCCCGTTTTTACCCTTTGGTTACGGAACCCTAAAAAACAGTTTTGGAAACTGTACTGTAAGTGTGTTTTAACCAACAAAAAGGCTTGTTGTGAGGGTCTCAAATATTTTGTTTTATTATTTCAAAATAAATAGTTCGGAAGTTATCCCCGAAAGTGAAATGCCCTTATGCCGTGAAAAAACAGAGCCTGTTTGAAAATAATTCTTTACTTATGGAATACAGGCAAATCTATGAAGTCTTTAGTCTTACTTAAAATAACATGGTAAATCTCTCATTAATCTTCGTACAAATTTTCGTTTTTACTTAGACTTGGAATGTACCTAAGGGAAAACATGTTTTTCAACTTGTTACCATGTACAGTTTGTTCTTGATAAACACAGAGTACATTATTTGATAAACATGCATGTCAGACTTCATCGTACGGCATCCTTTCACGTGAGTCCAACTCACACTAAGCGATGTTTTTAATTAGAAAAAAAATGGTAGGAAGGAACCTTCATTGTCGGATAGTGCAGTAGGCTTTTTCGTCCCGGAAAATGCACAAATTCTGTGCTAATGTCTACGGGAGTGAAGCCGCGGGGAGTTAGTGTTTAACAAATACAGAAAATTTCATGGACAAGTGTAGGAGAAAAACTTTCTAATATTTACGATGGTCTGAATACTCTGAATCATCTTGAAGTAGGCAGGTATGTACTTATGGTCCGATTTAAAATCTTAAAAATAGAACGATCCATATTTTTTTTCGTTTATGTAATTAAATTGATCTTGAAATGAAAAGAGCATGACCTCATCACATCGATGTAGGCGATTTGCGCAGTACTGTGACGTCATAGCAAACAAACATTATTTTTAATGAATATTACTTACCTCAGTTTTTGCGATATAAGTTCGAATAAATGACACACTGCACTGCACTGTTTTCCCACAAAATCTTTCTGCGTATTTTTAAAGATTGGGTGACTAAGATAGGATCTAGTTCTAGATAATGAAAATAACACTGTCGTAGGAGGCGGGGCCGGCCGGTGTTCGGCCGAGTACTCACTACTCACTCAAAGTCAAAACTTACCAAAAAATCTCTTTCTATTTGACTGTTAAGCTATTTTATCACTTATTTGAATTAGATAAAGTCACAATACTCGCAATGACATTTTTGTACCACGCAGGTGTTACCTTATATTTTTATTTTGTCCTCATCAGAGGAGTTTGGCTTCGCACATCTTGTGCATTTGCCAGTCAATTTATTTCTGGTTTGTCTCTCATTTTCAGTTCTTCTACATTTTTATTAATTTCTTCTTGTGAAATTAGTCTTGATCTCTCGGGCTTGAGTTGCATCATCTCTTGTATGGGTAGGAAAGACGAGGAAATGCAGGGAAGAGATTTGAAGAGTACTTTTTTTTAGTATATCGGGGAACGTATGGGTAGGATAAAGATCGCGGACGGGCGGTAATGATCAAGGAAGGAACAATGGAAAGGGATTGAGGAAGAAATAAAATGAAAATAAACAAATTAATTATCTAGAAATATCGAAATACAATTATATTAAACTACTAAATAGTTGCCTACATATGTTACAGTTTTATGTTATTAGCTTCGTTATATAAAGCTAAGACTTTATATATCGGAATGGAGTTATTAAACAGTAAAAACGGTATGCTAGTTGGAAATGGGTCTTCTAAAATAGATAGACTTGTATATAGGTGAGTATGATCATACACTGAACATCTAAGAATAATATGATTCGTGTCAGCATCCTCTTCTCCGTACTCACAAGTATCATTGTCGATAATGCGAACCGAGCGAGATGTGCAGGGCTGCACACGTCACCCAAACATATGCGTATCAATACTGAAGTAGCTCTTTTACCAAACTGTTTTGAAGAACCAAGACTTAATAGGGACTTTCAGGTTGAATAGAAGAGTTGATTTCATTATTCCCATGACTTTATCCCCCTTTGCCCCCCTAAAGGGATCTTCAAAATCGCTGAGACACTTGTAAATTATTTTTTAACCTTCAGCCCAAACCCAAAATATGAAGACCCTGACTTTAAAACTGACGGATTTTCATACAAACTTTCATCCCCTATTTCACGCCCTTAGGGGTGGAATGCCAATCCAGAACCTTTTAGACATCCTCCAGCGCAGCAGTGAACAGTTTCGGAGAAATGACCTGTCTCATTCTGCGCTGGAGAAGGATTGGTTTCGAGGTCTGATCCTGAAAACGGACTGACATGGTGGAGATTGAAAAAAAAAATGACAAATATTTTTTATAAAATATCCAGTTATGTCATATAAAGATGTCTTAAGCAAATATAAAACAATGAAATTCAAATTTTATTATAAATGTCAAGAGTAAAAATATAATGTCAATAATATGTCAGACGTAACAGTCTAGGTGTAAGTGTCACAGAGAAACTCATCAAGCGTGTAATAATAGCATTTATCTATAAGAAATGACTTTAGTTGTAGCTTAAACTGAGTTAAATTATAAATGGACTTGAACTGTATGGGCAGCTTATTGAATAGCTTAACTGATTGGTACACTCCAGCATGACTAACTACTTCCAAATGTGGTTGTATCTCATACTGTAAGTCCCTACGCCTTGTAGCTTCCCACTTAGTTCTTTCCTCAAGTGCTTAGAGATTATATAACTTTTTCATAAGATCCGTGAGTAGTACTAAAATATACAAGCAAGGGACCGTTAGTATATGAAGCTTCTTAAAATATTCCTTAAACGATACCCACTGTGGAATTCTTACCATGGTTCGTATGGCCATTTTTTGTACAATTTAAATACTGCTTTATTTAAATTGTACGCATAACTTCCTCCCCATAGAGCGATACTGTACCTGAGTTTTGACTCTACAAGCGAATAATACACTGCTTTTAATTGTTCAATATCAATTAAATCTCGAAGGCTTCTTAAGACATAGCAAGCTGAGCTAATTGAGCTTTCTATAGATGTCAGTTCCTTTTCCAGTTTAAACTTTCGTCAATATAAATACCTAAAAATTTTACGCTGTCTACCAATTCTATTTGATCATTATTTACTTTTGTGTCCATTGTCACTTTATTTCTCGAGTAGTTCTAAATATAATAGCATTCGTTTTGCTAGCATTCAACTTGAGATTGTTGAAGCCAAACCAAGAATGAAAAAAAGTCAAAGCCTTATTTACTTTATTGCTGAGGGTATCTAGATCTATAGCGGCTATAATAGCATTCGTATCATCAGCAAATAAAACTAGTTCAGTATTATTTATTTTTAGCATAAAGTTAATCAAATCATTAACAAACAAAATGAACAAGATTGGCCCTAATATAGAACCTTGTGGGACTCCTTGTTTTATTAGTTTAAGTGCGGATTTGTAAATTTTCACAATTTCCTTCTTCTACTTTAATTTCTACGTATTGCTGCCGAATTTCCAGGTAAGATTTAAATAAGTTTAACACCGGTACTCGTACTCCATAATGCTCAATTTTTGTTAAGGTCAAAGGTAAGTTAAAAATTTTTTCGGACAGACAGACGGAGACGTGTGTTATGACAGCAATAGGGTTCAATATGGACCCTTCAGGTACGGTACCCTTAAAAATTACTACAAACTGGAAAGATGAAGCGGGGCCTGGAGGAGAAGTTATCTAAATATTGATGCGTTTGACTTTTTTACTGGAAGCCAAAGGTGTCAGTCGCCCCTGTGTTAGCAACCCTTCGGCACACCGCCGAACTCGTCTGCCGAAGGCGGCTGGGTCTGGAGTATGGCGAATATGAATATGGCGATTTTTTTTTCTTATTTTACTCCTTTTGTTTGCAACAATGAAGCTTATGCGGCGAACCTTGGGTTTTGGGTTTTCTGTGATTTTTTGGCTGAATTACCATTTCACCCAAAGTTTAATTTTGACACGTCGAAAACTGTTCCAGACCATAAACAAGGACATCCTTGGTGATGGTTTTCATCCGTTAAATTAACTGGTGCCTATTGTTTGCCTAAATAAAACGCAGGTATGTTTTTTATATTTTTTAATCAAATAAATAAAAACAATTATTATGCATTAAATATTGAAAAAGCTACAAGTTTCATTTTAAAGTAGGTAAGTAAGTAGGTTAGTAATATAACTTGTGCGCAAATAACATGGTCATCTTGTTTCCCATGTATCTTGGGAGTCGGTGCAACACGTTTGTTTTCTTCAATTCTGTCCTGTCAGCCGTCACGATATCATCATAGACTACTATTATCTGACAGAATTCTTTTTCTTTTTCTACGCACTCCTCACACAATCCATCCATCTTTTATTCTCCTGTGCGGAAATAATCTAACGATTTGTTAACGGTTAATATTGAACGTAAAGTAGGTAACACATTTAATAATATCTATTAATCTAAAATGCAGAAACAATCAATACAAGAAATGCGGTTTTGTAATTTAGTAGCGTCTTTCATCTCGGTTTCTATAGTAATAATGCATTTTAACTTCCACGGAAGGGTGTTCAAATATTTTCTTCCATAGATCTCCATAGTTTTCCTTATCGTAACTGTAGGCATCGCTGCTGTTCTGTATCGTAGTTAGGTAACCTTGAACAAAATCCGTTTCAGCCAGCAAGCATTCGTAAATTTTTACCTTATTATTTTCTGCTGTAATTAATGTTAAAAACATTTTATTTAAAGCTTGAGCGAAAAGTTTGTAAATACAAGGGAAATGTGCCTTAACGTCTTCTTTCAAATAATCCAAGCAAATTTTGCCGAACTCGGGCGATATTTCAGAAGCAATACTTTCCCAGTCTTTACTTTCGGAATTTAATTTGCCAGCCAGTTTAGCTACGGTTACTGTTAATTTCCACTTTGTTAACAACATATAGTTTTCTGAGATTGACAAGTTTTTATCTAATTCATCTTGTATGTTTATAAACATTTTTACCGGCATAATCATATTGTTCACTGCGACATATTCTTTTAAGTCGTCGGAGAGGCGTGTTAGTAAATACTGAAAGTGCACTCGGGTTACATAGTTATCATCGCGTTTCTCTCCCCACTTAGTGAAAGCGCGTTTCATAATGGGCACCAAAACTTTTTCATATTTTTCTGTTTGAATATTTTCAGTCTTAGTACACAGTAAATACGCAGAGAGTACGGATAAAATTCCGCCAGATGAGTAAACTGTTCCGCAATTGTCACCGGTGCCGAAGAAATCTTTATCGATGAACTCTTTTATTATGTCAGTAACAAAGTCGGGACTCATGTCTTCCATTATCTCTCGTGTATGTTGAGCCAGCTGTGCACTTAGCACTTGGTACTTCGCTCGATCTTCTTCTTTCACTTTTTGAGATAAAATTTTCATAAACTTGTAGCTTTTCATCAAATATTTTGCTCTGACATTTCGTGGCACTTTTTCAACGTCAGACATCAACTCGTAAATCTTCTTATCTTCTTCAAATGTTAAGTTATCAATAAACAGTTCTATCAATTCCCAAAGACTCACAGCGTTTACAGGATCTTTTTCACGGCACAAGAGTTCGAACGTAAATTGAAATATTATAGCTCGAATGCTAGCATTTTTAGATGCTTTCCAGCAATCGAAAAATATTTTTTTGACAGATTCGTGCTCCAACTTTTGATAAGCAAGTCTGATGCCGTGTTTCTGTACAGACACCGGTGAATCTAAAAGTTTCGGAATATGCTTCTTACTTTCAGTTATATTCAGATTATAAAATATGGCAAGTAGTGATGGAAGAGCGAATTGCAAGTAGTCACCTTTAGCGTACAGCAAGATAGCGTCGGGAGAAGGTTGCGGACGCGCAATGTGCATGTTTTTGGCAATAAACCGTTGAATACTGAGAACACGGTCGTCGATTCCATTCCAGTCAATTTTGGCTTGTGCAGGCTTATATTTTTCTATAAATTCAAGTAACAGCTTTTGTGGCAGAGCTGAACAAATTCCACGAACTGTGGCTTTATGACTATCGGTTCTGTTCAGATTTTGAAGATAGGTTTCGGTCCAGTGCTGGGCGAGTGAGTGCGGCCAGTAGACGCGCAGCTTGGCGAGCACACGTCGCAGCGAGACAGCGTCGTTAGTTCGCAACGTGTCCACGTCCTGCTGGTACCGCTGCAGCAGCTGCGGGTCGTGCTTCAGCGCGTTCAAGCACACCTCCTCGCATGGATTTATCGCAACAGACTCTTCAAACATGTGTTTTCGCCAGGACTTATTAAAGTTGTAAATAGGTAACAAAGTCTCCTTCCATGCATTTTCCCTTTGTATTTTAACGCATTCCTTAATTTTGTCGGTAACAAAAGGATAATCTGTCAGTTGCTTTTTCCAATCACGCAGTAACTGTAAAATATTCTCTATAATTTTAATTGTTTTAGAGAGGTCCTCTTCTTTTGTAATAGGTTCAAATTGACCTATCAGAAATTCGTATAAGTAACGAAATATTTTTTCTTTTTGGTCTTCATTTAGTTTAATTCCATATGATATTAAAGTTCCAAACGAAAACTGCTGCTGTATATCGGCAGGTACACTTTGATTATGTAGCAGATTATATATTATTATGGATTCAACGATTATGCTGGTATTTCTAAAATAAAAAGTGTCGGTCTTGTTATAATTTTTCAGGATTTTGAATAGTTCGCTTATCAAAGTCCAAGTTTTTCCATCATATTGGTGAATGTTCGTGTGCTGAAGTAACTCCGTAGTAAAACTTAAAGTAAAATTGTAATCCTCCTGCTTGTGTTTGTCAAGGTAATACTCTAGTAAAGTTTGGATGTGCTGTGAGTTATTGTCAGCACATGATATTAGTACTCTCAGCATGGGAACTTTATTATGGTTATCCAAATCCTTAGATATTATTCTGGTGATGTCCTCAAACGCACGTTCAAAACTAGCAAAACGATACCAGACGTAACCAGGTGTTCTCACTGCGTTATATAACTTTTTCATATAGTATGGTTCTGTATCAACTTTCAAATTTTCTTCAAGAGCATCCACATTTTCTTTATCGATGAATATTTTTTTTACGAAATCAAATTGCTCGGCGTTAGGCAACCTTTTGATGAAGTATTTCAATGAGTCGTAGTTAAACAATCTTCGCAAATTATAAAATTCATAACGACTGTTATTATCTTTTTTAGCTTGCGTGTATAAAAATGTTTTAATTTCGTCAGTTTTGAGATATCTAGAAAATGTCGGTATGTCAATAAAGCTTACATACCGATCAAATTTATCTATGATCCTGTTTGGAGATTTTCTCATGATGATATTTGTCGCTTTGTCATTGAATTTAGGTAAGTTACGGTCACTATCGTCTTTTTCTAATATATCTAGATATTTATCGACATCAGCTTTTAACAGGAACATCACGGCCTGAGCGTACCTTGTTTTTTCATAATACTGGACTTTATTTATAACAATCTCGAAGATGTTGTTAGATTTCTCGCAAAGCCGCTTAAATGTTCTAAGTTTGCAATGATCGACATGTTTTTCAACATTGCTCTCAATAAAAGTAACTGAACAGCGTGGTAACCATTTAATGGCGTCGGTTAATTTCTTTTCGTGCAGATAGAATTGTTCAGCACGTGCTTCATCTTGTATATTGTGCCTTATGTGCTTGTTGAGCTTGATGAATGCCTTAGTGCTCATGTGTGGCAGCAACTGTGTGTTTAGATAGTCAGGTTTAATGATGTGGGCGTACTGCTGGTCGGTGATCAACCAGATGCTCTGCGCGAGTGCACGAGACACACACAGCATATCACCATGTTTAAACACGTTGATAACATAATCAACGTCCCTGTTGTGACACGCTAAATCTATTTTCAATAAGTTTTCGACATCGGTGTCATCCAATGTGAAGTCTGCAACCGGTTGACGATTAGTAATAGCTGTTTTGAGTAATTCGTTGTAATATTGATGTCTCTCCCCAAGAGTTTCGCCTTGCAAGTCTAGCGGTGCCATGGCGAGACCTGGAAAAGAAAAATATAACCCTCAATTAAATATTTTTTTGTATGTAAATTCTAAAAAACTCTTGTAAATTCTATTGGGGTGGAAAGATAGATCAATAAGATTATTTTGAACCAGTTTTTACTTTCAGTAATTAGCTAGGTAGACAACGTGTAACAGAATAAACGTAAAACCTTTTTAATGAAAGCAGATAATTACTGCTATAATGAAGTGTAAATAAAATCATTTGCAGCTGATACATCGATTCATTTCATCATCATTATCAGCCTTTTTTAATGTTCCCACTGCTGGGACTCGGGCCTCCTCTCATAGAGAGGGGTGGACTATAATCCACCACGCGGGCCCAGTGCGGGTTGGTACGATTCATTTACATTTGAATAATAAGTTGAGGATAATCCTAAGATCTAGGGGAAAGTAATGAAAAACATGATATTAAGCTTTAAAAATAATAATTATGTTTTGATTTGCACAAAACTAAGAGATAGCCTACGAGTCTGCATCACATTTGGAAACTATTGGAGGATGATTTATAAATGGAAGTACCTACATCGGAAATCTGAATCATAGAGTTACAAGGCAACTACCATATGAACCTATTAGTTGCTGTTTTTTCGTGAAAACAGTTTCTGGCAGACAACCTTGGATTGTTACTCAGATGCATACAGCCAGTGTACTCAGGTCATTTTTAGACTAACTTAAGTACCAGGAGATTATAATCATGAAGAAGCTAGGCTGGAATCATGAGCGGTAAAAAAAGTACCGGGCGATTTTCGATTCTGAAGCCGGAGTACTCCGTTAATCTCTACCGCTAATGATTCTAGCTCTGGAAATACTTCTTCATGATTATGGCCTCCTGGTAGTTTGAATTGCTTTCCTAGTTTCTAGTACAATATCTATTAACTTCGATTAATTCTTCATATTATTACCGAGACGGGTAAGCACGACTGTACTTTTATATTGTTTGTTCTCTAAAATAAAATTCGGGTGTGAATCTTCTTCTAAATAATATTGGAGTGGTCGATTCGCCCACCGATAAAATAACTTCGGGCGAATCGACACAGAAAAATAAATATTTTTAATAGTGAACAATTCGCCCGATTCGGGCGAGTTAAATTCGGGCGAGTCGTCCAATAACCCAAAAACGGCCGTGTAACGTCAATAAATTATAATTTAGAGAGCAAATTGGCGAAGATAAAAAAGCGAACGTAACAATCGTGAACTAATAAAAAAACAGTTTTGGAAACTGTACTGTGTGATATATCAAACAAAAAGGCTGTTGTGAGGTTTCAAATATTTCTATTTATTATTTAAAAATGAATAGTTCTGAAGTTATCCCCGAAAGTGAAATGCCCTTATGCCCGAAAATACAGAGCCTAAAGTTTCGAAAATAATTCTTTAGGTACTTATAGATTACGGGAAAATCTATGAAGTCTTTGGTCTTATTTAAATAACACGGTAAATCTCTCAATAGTCTTCATGCAAATTTACGTTTTTAGTTGGACTTTTAATGTAAGGCAAAACATGTTTTTCAACTACCATGTTCAATTCAATTCATTTATTGCATCAAATATGGTACGTACATAAAGTTCTTATATAAAATATTTAGCAACACACATTTGGCCAATATACAGCATGCAATAGTACAAGTTTTTGTCTTAAGATATTAATTAGGTAACTACATTATGTCAATTTATGTTAAGTTTGTTCGCATGGCAGACTTCATCGTACGGAACCCTATCCCGTGAGTCCAACTCGCACTAAGCCATTTTTTATATTTCACTGGTAGGAACAAGGTAGGAAGGAACCTTCACTGTGGGATAGTGCAGTAGGCTTTTTCGTCCCGGAAAATGCACAATTCCTGTGCTAATGTTTACGGGTGTGAAGCCGCGGGGAGCAAGTGTTTAACAAATAAAGAACATTTCATGGACAAGTGTAGGAGGAAATCCTTTAAATATTTACGATGGTCTGAATACTCTGAATCATCTTGAAGTAGGTAGATAGGTACTTTTGGTCCGATTTCATATCATAAAAATAATGTCGTTTTAACCTAAAGCTGTTATAGGTCTAATCCCAAAAATAGAACGATCCATATTTTTTTACGTATTTAAATTTAACTTGAAATGAATAGAGCATGACCTCATCACATCGATGTAGGAGCTTTGCGCAATGCTGTGACGTCATAGCAAACAAACTATATTTTTAGTGAATATTACTTACCTAGCTCAGTTTTTACGATATGAGTCCAAATAAATGACACACTGCACTGCACTGTTTTCCCACTAAATCTTTACTGCGTATTTTTTAAGATTGGGTGACTAAGATACATCCAGATAATGAAAATAACACTATCGTAGAAGGCGGGGCCGGCCGGTACTCACTAGCACTACTCCTCACTCAAAATCAAAACTTTACCAAAACTATCTCTTTCTATTTACCAAAATGAAACAAAAACAATTCACTATTAAGCAATTTTAACACTTATTTGAATTAGGTAAAGTCGCAATGACATTTTTGTTTACCACGGCACGCAGGTGGCCTTTTAATGTTGTCCTTTTCACTGTTTGACAAGAGGCGACCACAGATAACAAATAACGTTATACGCTTATAACGTTATTCGCTTATAACGTTATGTTCGGTAGCAGTTATCGAATATTGGTAGTTATTTACATATTTATAAAAACAATTTGTAGTACATAACTATAGCACAGAATAAATACCTATAGTGACTACTCTCCTTCCAGCTTGTAAATTTTACATTTAACAGCTCAAAACTAATAATTTAATGATGAACTAATGCGATACCTACCGATTCGATTTCTTATAACAATCGACTTTATTTACGAATCACTTAATTGATTTAGAAGACATTTGTATTTTATTTTTGCTCAATATTTTGTATTGTTTTATACATACCCATGCGTTTAAATGACTATGTTTTATGTATTACAATGAACTGTTACATTTTGTATAACTATAAGCTATCTAAATGTAAATTCTACATCCAACCTTACTTATCTAGCTTATTGATAATAAGATTATTATGTTTTATGATAATAAAATGCTAATATTTAATGTTTACCTACTGTTTTATTTACTGGTACATATTTCGATTCATTTGTGAATTTTAATTCATCGGAATATTGGGGCTAAAGAACACTTTGCTTCACTTTTGGAAGCGTCCGTGGAGTATTGCATTTTATTGTCTGCCTGTTAATAATTAAGGAACTTCATAGGCGGGCTTATGTCAAATGTAAAATTATAGGCTGGAAGCAATCTGACCGAGTTTATCCTGTTATCTTATTTTAATACCCAGACGCAAAAAAGGGAATTGTGATATAAAAGCGGTTTTACCCTAATTTGATAAATTAACCTTAGAAGGTACCATAATATTGAATCTTAACAATGTTCAAATTAAAATCTGTTGAATGAATTAGAAAATCATAAGCTACTTGGAGACGGATATTCTAATCCTAACTAATAATATATATATATACTGTAACGGATGAATAAAATTCGGGCAGAGCTTTGTTCAGATGTTGTATTCACAATCGAAAGAGAGAAATAAATGACTGGCAATCGCTTATATTAACACATCCCCACTGCTTGACATGGATTGACTGAAGAGGAGGCTTCAATAGCCATTTAAGCCGCCCGGCTTAGCTTGGTCGGTTGCACGTAGGCTGACGTCACATCCGTAACAATACCTAATAATAAAGCATCCAAAAACATTAGTAAATATTTAAGTAGTACCCCTAATACACAATTCGGAAGTTTTCGCATCAATACACCAAAAGTAATTGGATGGTATCCTACTGGTAGCGATTTCAGAGTTCATGCCATAGTAAATGTTGTTCCTCGATATTTGGTAGGTAAATTAAAAGCTTTACCTACTCAATATCCTAACTATTATTATCATTTTGAATGTAAGTCAATTTGCTTGTTAAGTTTTCATGCCTTAGCGGCTGAACGGATTAGGATGAAACTTGACCAGAACTTGTATTAGGAACATAAGATACTTCTCATCCCGACGTAATGTTCCTTGGGATATTAAGACTCTTTTCACACGGGCAAAGCCGCGGGCAGAAGCTATAGTTCTAAATAAAACAACAAACAGTAGGAATAAATGTAGCTATAATATTAAAATAAAAAAACACAATTGAATACATACGGTCAATCTATTGGTTGATATACGGACATAATGAAGTACAATAATAATTAGACATATAAGTACTTAACTATCGCGCTAAAGTCATGTTTAAAGATTTATTCAACATTATTTTCTTCCTTGATTTCGTCAAGAGGCAATTCCTTAAAATCATTGTAATAATGCATTTGCACTTCTTGAGACGGATGTGATTTAAGTTTTTTACGTATTTCTGTTCGTATCCTTTTCAAAGAATCTGAAACATGATGATTAGACTTGATGGTGGCCCGAGAAACTACTACATAACTAGGAGTGAAATCAGGATCATCAAGCATGTGTTTAAGTATTTCTAGTTTATACTCGGAATCGTATGAAAATAGGCGATCAAACATATTATCGAATGCGTCCGCAAACAGCAAACATATCGATGGAAAATATATCTCGGTATCTTCTTTTAAACAGTTAACAATTAGTAAAGCTAGGGCAGGAGCCATTGCAACATGAATTTCGTTCCATATTTTTTCATTTTCACCTGTCAACCATGCGTCTCCCATTTCAGAAATGTGTTGTTCCATTAATTTAGCGTATTCTGTTACTAATCTCCAACTAGTGTACAGTACATAATTTTCTAGCAATTGTAAATTATTTTCCATTTTAATTTTAATTTCTGCAAACAATTTGGCGGGAGTAGTTTTTTTGTTCAAAGTAGTGTCTTTGAAATTCTCAATTAAATATCGAATGAATTGATTGAAGTTGTATTTAACGTAATAATCGTCAAAATGAGCTTTACGCCACGAAAGAAAGGCTTCTTCTATTGCTGGATCAATTACCCTTCTAAATCTCCGAATCTGATCTTCCTCTGTTTTAGCCCACATTACAAAACGCCCAAATGTATTTATAAAGTCGCTGCGCTGCGCGCAAAATTTTGTGCCTGCTGGTGACAACAATTTATCGGCAACAAAATCGTCGTCGAATGATTCTATAATGTCTGGATTGCTACTTAAATAATACACTAAATTACTCACAAGCCTGTCGCGCGTGATATTTTGTGGCAACGAAGTTAAATACGTGAAATTCTTCATGTAAAATTCTGCTCGCACGCTGAGGGGAACATTTTCAACTTTACTTAAACATTTATTAAGTATTTCTTTATTTTCCCGTGAAGTTAACGTATCGAAATACACACTTAATAATGTCCATAGCTCTTTTTCAACGGTTGTATTTTTAACCTTACACATTTGACGATATGTGTTTTTAAAAATAACCGCTCTGATTATTGAATTCGTTGTAGACTTCCAAACATTTAAAATAAATGTTTTAAGTTCATTAGGTTCAAGTTTTGAAATTGCAAAATGCAATCCTAATTTCCGTAATGAGACTGGTGCTTCCAATAATTTTAGCACATATTTACGACTTTCAACTATACTCAATTTGGACATAATGGCGTTAAGTGATGGCACCACGTATTGTAAGTAATCTCCTTTAGCATACCATAACACCGTATCTAAAGGAATCAGTGGTCTGGCTACGTGTAAATGTTTTGCTATATTTTTCTGTATACTAATTTCGGTCTGATCAGTCTCGCCCCAATTTATCTTAAAATTGTCGGGAGCATGTTTTTTTGCTAAGTTTATTATTTGATTTTGGGGAAGTAGTGCAAAGAGACCCTTAATAACGGCTTTTTGTCCTGTGGGTTTGTTCAGATTTTGAAGATAGGCGTTGGTCCAGTGCTGGGCGAGTGAGTGCGGCCAGTAGACGCGCAGCTTGGCGAGCACACGTCGCAGCGAGATAGCGTCGTTAGTTCGCAACGTGTCTATTTCATTATCGTGGCGCGTCAGCAGCAGCGGCTTGTGCTTCAGCGCGTTCAGGCACGTTTCCTCGCATAGACACAGTGACAAAGACTCCTCAAACAAGTGCTTCCGCCACGATTTTTTCATGTTGTATATTTCAGAGTTTATGTTCCATTCGTTCTGTTGTTTAATATTCACCAGTTCCTGAATTTTTTCGAGTACAAATGGGTAGCAACTGATGTCTTTTTTCCAATCTTTTAACAAAGTAAGGACATTTTTTAAATGGAGCGAACAGGCTTCAAATTCGGATTCATTTGCAACGTTGTTACTTCGTATTTTCGTCAGTAAGGAATTAAGGAGGTAATTAAATATTTTGTCACTTTGTTCTTGATTCAGAATTCTCTGGTTTTTTTTTAAAGTATCAAATTCTATCTTTTGTTCTACAATCTCTGGTACCGGTTCATCGTGCAATACTTTATATAGTACTATAGATTGGAGACACAATTGTACATTGTTTTCTGATTCAGTGTACACTTCCATACTGTGAAACAACTGATCCAAAATGTTCCAAGTTTCAACGTCGAACTCGTGAGTAGATACTTGTGAAAGTAGATTATTGACGAACTGAATCTTGAATTTAAATGGTTCATTAACGTGTCGGTCTTTGGAAAATTGTAGCAAAGTTTTAATTTGCTGTGGGTTATTTTTTGCATTCTTTATTAATGTGGAAAGCATTTCAAATCGTTCGGTGGGGGAGTTCTCTGCAAGTATATGCTTCTTTAGTTCTGGAAATGCAATATTAAATGGGACGATTTCATACCAATGGTAAAAGTGAACGTCTATTTCGTATTCATCATATTCGTCTTCATCATTATGAAGAAAAGTCAGATCAGTTCTGTCAATAAAAGTTTTCTTTATGAACTCTAGTTTTTCTTCTTCAGGCATGTTTTTTACAAAATGTTTTAATACGTTAAATTCGCAAAAATGCCAGCGATTTTTTTTTATTTCTTTAAATAGGAAAGGTTTTATTTCTTTTTTATGTAAATATTTTGCTGCTACGGACGGGTCGAGAGTGTCTGCGTATTTTTCATATTTGGCAAAAATCCTATGCGGGCATGTCTTCATAAGGATTTCTGTTTTCTTTTTCCCAATATTTATACTAAAACGGTCGAACTCTTCCAGAAAGTTCAAATATTGTTCAGTATGTGACTTTAGTAAAAACAAAAATTTTTTTTTGAAGTCGTAGTCGTCACAACCCACCACTCTTTTATGGTATGTAAGAAAATGAGCAGATCTTCTGCACAAACGTTTAAACAGAGACACTGGTATGATCTGTTCGTTTTTAATGACATTTTCTATGAAAGGAATGGAACAGTTTTGCAGCCATTTGTAAGCACTATCGGATTCTTTCAAGTATTCATAAAAGATTTCGACTCGTTTCTCGTCTTTCAGATTGAGTCTAATGTGAAGCATGAGTTTGTTAAATGTTTTGGTGTTCATGCTAGGTAATAGTTGTGTGTGTAGGTACTCTGGATTGATGATGTTTGCGTACTGCTGCTCGGTGATTAGCCACGTGGATTTTTTTATAGCTGTCGCCGCATACAGCATATCGTTAGATTTCATTACTTCGATGATATAGTCTACATTTCTGGTTTTACTGGCGATGTCTATTTTGAGAAGGTTGTCTATGTCGCTGTCATCGGCTCTGATGTTACATAATTCATAATGTTTGTTAGCAATCGAATCTTCGACAAGCTTGTTGTAATGTCGGCGCTTCTCGCCGAGTGTGTCTCCTTCTAGCGTCAGCGGCGGCATTGTGTTGAGCTGGAAATTAAATATTTATTTTGTTACTAATACTGGTCATTAATGTCACAAAACAAGTCTTGTTGTCTTTTATGGTGTACAATAAAGTATATTCTATTCTATTCTTGTTAGAGAGGATCTCAGTTTATTTAGGGTCATCGTCACAGTAGTCACCTATTTCCTTGGCATATCTTTCACACATTCTACCCAACGCCTTTTTGTTATAGGTAATAACAAAAAGACGTTGAGTTCACTCTTTAAGTTACCTACGTTGTACTGAAAACTTTCCTTACAACATTTTCCTTATTGAACAGCAAAATTGACTAGTTAGGTATTTTTATAAGTCGTGGGTTTTACTGATATTTATAAATGTGGATGGTATGATGTGTCTTGAGTGCTGATTAAATCACAATTGAGCCTGATAAAGATAATAACGCCGATAACCGAATAGTATGACAAGACTGAGACATTAAAATACTGAGGTGTTACTAATCGATTTCCAAAGTAAGTATCTGATTATGTATATATATATTATACTAGCTTCTGCCAGCGGCTTCGCCAGCGTGAATGTCGAAAATTGTCCGACGGGACATATTCCCGGGATAAAAAGTTTTTCAACAAAAATTCCTGATTATAGTCTATCTCTGTGCCAAATTTCATCCAGATCCGTTCAATAGTTTTTGCGTGAAAGAGTAACAAACATACATACATCCTCACAAACTTTCGCATTTATAATATTATTTATATATTTATATTATATTATTATATAGTAGGAACAGGATTATGCCCTGTCGGTATAGTGTCTGTCGGCGTTTAGTCGTACACTCCGTTATTTGAGCTATCAAAAAGTTACGCTGGTGAAAAAGGGCAATCTTTAGTGTTTTTTTTTGTATTCAACGACTAAGAAAGCTAAAGTGCTTTTTAGGATATATTTTTATGAGCGGTGGTGCAGAGGTTACAAAAGTTTGAGTAGGTACCTATTTTGAAAATTTTCGCTCCGAATCTCGCATACCTAGTTTAGATCTTCTTTTGAGATTATAATTATTATGATTTAAGTACCACTCTGTTAGGCTGCCACGGCCCCACAGAGCGTTGGCAGTGTGGAGCCCATGTGTACTGCACTAATATGCACCTTATTGCCCAATAAGGTACAAAGTAGGTACGCTACTGATAGCATATCTATTGATTTTGTGTATTACAAACTTTACTCTTACAGAATGCTAAATATCATACAATTTTGGGCTATTTTAACCGACTTCTCAAAAAGGAGGAGGTTCTATGTTCGACTGTACGTATTTTTTTAATGTATATTCACCGATTTCTCCGTCAATTGTGGACCTCTTTAATGATATGTATATTTCGGGTATAAGATATGTCGAATAGTTAACTGACTATGATGAAGCAAATACTTATAAAAAAATGAAAACTGATGAAAATGGTACCATAGAACTGATAATGAAGCCGGAAGATAAGCACTGGAACTCCGAAATAAAACTATATGGGTATTCTCGTGTTTGAGCTTATTGGAATCGTCATGAGTACTTTGGCTATAAATGATTTCTATGGTAATATTTTGAGGCACCAACACTACACATCACATCATCAGCCTATTAATGTTCCCACTGCTGGGACACAGGCCTCCTCTCTGTGAGAGGGGATGGGCCGTAATCCACCACGCGGGCCCAGTGCGGGTTGGTGGATGTCACATGTTTTCGAATTTTTGTTTCTAGGACATGCCGGTTTCTTCACGATGTTTTCCTTCACCGTTTTTGAGAGCAGTGGTGATGAAATAATTTACACAAAGTAAAGCGCTCGCCTTGGTTCGAAGTTTCGAACCCACGACCTACAACTTGTAAATTGCGGCCGATACCACTGGGCCACCACTGCTCTTAAAACTCTGCTCTATAAAGAGAAAAATAAAAAATCTTCTCTTTGATCCTATTGTTTTTCGTTTTTCGACACCGATTTCGGAAAAGAAAGTTAGTTTTCGCTCTGTAGTGTTTTGTTTGAGAAGTCGGTTTATTTATTTTGTTTAAAAGTTTTTTATACTTATAGCAATAGATACCTACTTACAGTAACAAGTTGAAGTACCATAAAGTTAAAAACCAAAAACAGGATTGATATACGGAACTGCCGATAGATGATGCATTTTTTTTTTTTGTCTTTTACGCTGAATGCAGCGCCAGCCCTAGGGCTTAAAAAAGTCTGTATATCTACGGATTTATCTAGAGGCAATCTACGGATTTTCAGCTACACCCTATGTATTTTTTAAAATCTGATCTGGCAACACTGTTCCTGCACCTCTGAAAGGGCGCCATTACAATTTTATTCTGCGCTGAATGTTTTACAAGCTTTTAATTAACTTGCACTGTATGTATGTTAATGTGTTCAGGTCAAATCTTGCAACTGAATTTTAAAGCAGTTGTCCCCCATCGATAAAGATGAAATTTTTCATACACGTTTAGTTTATATGACAATACATGGCTAGCTAAGTGACGTCATTCTAAATCCAATATGGCGGACGGCCCATGATGGCAGACTAGTTATTTTTTGTGCACTGCGATTATATGGGTATCAAATTAAAGGGTTTACTGAGAACAATACGAAAAAAGATCAATTTGTCTCGGCCATGGGCGTACCCAGGGGGGGGGCAGGGAGGGGCAGCTGCCCCCCCCTTGAAATCTCGCAGAACATGTATGAACTCGCCTAATTACTAATCAAAGTGTAAACGGGGCCTTATGCTCTAACTTTTAAATAAACCGCGCAGTGGACACTGGCAAAATGCACGGTGCAATTGCCAATAAACACATAACCCTACTTCGGCACTCGGGTAAAAAACCGCGCGCGACGATGGCGGACGAAGATTATCGAATCTGTGAAGGTTGCGAGCGACTAGCATTTATTTAAAATAAATTATTTCATTTGACATGTTATTGTTTTGAAGGAGCTAAAAAATATTCATTCAGTGTCTATGTTAAAGTATAGACATTTACTTTTATTTATATATCTACCTATAAAGCAGGATCATTTGCGACTGTTTGCCCTACACAGTACACTACATATACCTAATGTTTCATGTAGGTGTGTTTGTGTAGTGTGTATGAAAAAACAGCCGCGGACGATCCGACCTAAAAAATCTGAATTGCCCCCCCCTAGGCCAGAAGCTGGGTACGCCCATGGTCACGGCACTCTCGGATACAAAGACAAAGTTTGCGACCGTGGAACTTAATAATGTGAAAAGATACGCACATAGGTACAATTGTAGGTAGGTAGGTGTATTGTACCTACACTTGTCTATAGAAAAATTTGTCATGTGCCTAGTATGTACCTATGAGGTGTACAATGAAGTATTTAATAAATAAATACATACATGGACTGCTAAGATCATAACCCTTCCTAATGCCGTCGTCGGGACATATAGTATTAACCCCTTGAGTGCCCAAAACGTGGATCCACGCGAGACACAATGGCTTTATAATTGTTTCGGTAATTACGGCATTCATCCAGCAAACCATAAACAGCAACCTTAGGTATGGTTAATCTAACCATACGCTAGTATTATATTATCTGTGACCATACTTAAGTTATAACCGATATCTTTCATAAACTAAAGATAAAATAAAAAAAAATCCCTACCAATAATTATCCCACTCTTACGTTACCAACTATAGATAAGTTAAAATAATAATAATCATGACTAATTTGCAGAGTAGAAATTGTCTTTGCTGTATGATTAACTTGGTTTTTACCGCGGCTTCTCCTCCGATGATTATGCCACAGATACCGTGCTTACTTTCGTGAAGAGGCTTTATTGATACCTAATTTCTATCAGTAAAATAATTTTCGGAATCGGATCGGCACTTTCAGAAATTAACTTTTAAGCATATAAATAATTTATTTATATTTATATTAAAAACATACGATTTATTATCTTTATTATATAATATGTCTATGGTAATTTAGATTTAGATATTGGCTGACCGAATTAAACAAATTGAAAACCTATAAATTAGACGAACCCAAAGTGGTTTTATGATTCTGGTAGTGGCCAATATTTTAAGTTTGTATTCCAGTCCATTTGCCTTGGCAGTGCACAAAAAATATGATTTTTTCATTTTCGGGCTCTGACTCAACCACAAAAATATAAAATTTAGTAAGTAGGCATTTTATGCGAATGAATACAGATGGCCTTGTCGAATGGTTTATGTTGATACTGGGAACCGCTTCGGGGCCATGACGTCATACAAACACAACAATAAAACAGGAAAAATATGTATCTATTGCTTACCTACGATTTTCCGATGTTTTCCCGAAGAGACGCCACACCGAACTGGATTTAATTTTGCTCACACTACCGAGTTTCAAAGATTAGGAGTAATATTGTGCAATCCAAGCCAGAATGAGGAAAATCCGGTAAGGTATTTGAAGTACCAGACAACAACAAACACTACGTATTACCGTAGAGTGGTAGTTTACAAAGTTACAACACTATAAAAAAAAGTTTAAGTAGCGGTACCCTGTTACGATTTTAATGTTTACTAGTTTCTTATTAGTTTTGACTAAAATGTAGTAAGTAGCTATGTGACGTACAGATAATACAGACAGATACCATTCAAATAACGTTGGTATAACTAGTTATAACGCGTTAATAAAGCAGTTAACGAATAGAGTCTGGCAAACGAAAGTAGAGACTGAAAAAGCGCGGCAAATTTAAAAAAAATATCAGCATAGCAACCTCAAAACTAATATGAAATACCTGGAATAACCTAATTTGATACTTTAGAATTATTTATTTTATTTCGTCTGAATAAAAATACCATACATAATTGAGGTAGGTAATATTTTAGATATTATGTATCAATCTCAATAAAAAACAACAGTATTCTATAATAATTTTGGTTTATTCAACTTACTAGCGTCATACAACTTATGAAATCTAACACCACACGTAAACAATCTCGTTTTTGTTTGAGTTTGACATCTTTATCCTGATGTTTTTCTTGATATTTAGACATCATGCGAAACGACAGCTCCCGTAATCCACTTTTAATTGTATTATTCATTTTTCACTTAATAAATGCTATTATCAATAATGCTATTATATTATTTGCCTTTGTACATAAGTTATCCTTTTGTATTTGTAATGTCTGTTTTGTGTACAATAAAGAATATGAATATGAATATCAAAAGCACAACAAACTACCAAAAATTTATGTTGGCATTAGTATAGCATTTCCATATAAAAAGAAAAACAAATAATTCGAGTGTCTACTTTCGTTTGCCAGACTCTAATTAATTATACTTACAAAATACCTATATTTTTAACAAAGATTTTTATTGTTAGATCCTTACATATGAAATTGACGGTTTTTGAAACGGGTTAATAAGGTAAGTAACCAGGTACATTAAAGGTAGTTAGTTAAGCATACGAACTTTTCTATTACTTTACAGTGAAACCCCTACCAAAAATCGCATAACGCTGCTAAAGAATAGCCGCGTTATGCGATTTTTGGTAGGGGCAAAACTTATAATATAGGAAATGCTAAGGTGACAGCGTCATCGACATGCTAATTAATAATTATGATGGGATACAATGATATTCTAGTAAACAGGGGTGTGACCATAAGCTCTTAGAGTAAGGTTATTTTGAGTGTGTGTAAGGGACAGGTATATAACTTACAAGTCATATACATCTGTCCCTTACAGACCCGTTCCTGTCCTTCCGGTCCTGTCCCTTAGATGTATACATACATCTGTCACTTATAATAATAATAATAATAGCCTTTATTCAGACATCTTATACAAAAAAATTACAATTTAATTTATTAAATACATTGTACTATTTGACACCTGTCTGTGTGCCTTTATGGGCAAAGGCCTCCTCCAACTGTTTCCATTTTCCTCTATCTTTAGCAACTGTTGTCCATCCACCTCCAGCTACGATCTTTATTTCATCCACCCTGTCACACATCTGTCACTTACGCGATCTTAAAATAACCTTACTCTAAGAGCTTATGGTCACCCTCCAAATATGTTATGAGCGCGCGCATTGTGAAGACTCGAATGCGACCTAATTGGGAAGTTTAGTCTTTAGTCTATGTTACGCATGGCGAAGAGCGATACGCTTTGTTGAAACAAAAACAAAATTAAAAAAAAAAGTTAATAAAAAAAATAAAAAAAACCCGACTGCTTAAAAAGCAAACTAAAAAGACGTAAACAAGAAGAAAATCATGCTGGGCAGTCGGAGGATACATATTCGCGAGCTGGCGGTCCAAAACCAGATGTTATAAGTGTTGTATATAACACTTATGTTATATACTTTTGAAATCGCCTCTTCAAATCCCAATATTTTGATACCCACACGATTGGTTTGAAAATTTTTTTCCCCACAAAATGGCGCCCAAAATCCGTCATTTTTGTTTTTTCCAATTTTAATGTAGCCAGTGACACTCGCAGGATTAAGACGAATCGATTGACGTAAGAATCATCAAAATCGTCCAACGCGTTTGGTCTCTAGAACGCCACATAGGAACAAACATACATACATACATACATAGACTGATAAACACATTACCCTCCTTCGGCAGTCGGGTAAAAAATGCCATCGTGTGTATTTAGAAAGTGTACCAATTATGATACTAAAGTACATAAAACAGAAGGGATCTCATACCATATGTAAGTACGCAATACACCTCAATCTACATTTTTTTTCTTATATTCTGGTATTTGGAGGTTAGAAAAAGAAAAAACTGGCCAAGTGCGAGTCGGACTCGCACACGAAGGGTCGGAACCCTTCGTGTGCGAGTCCGACTCGCACTTGGACGGTTTTTTTTTCTTGTTGGTTTTATCAAGCCATCCCTTTCGACTTGTAGTGAAATATCAGATGAATGAAAAGTGTGTATGTGTGCTGACGCTGCTGTGCGGAATACTTGTTTCGGTTGTTTTGTGAGAGTATAACGTATCGGTTTACTAGAATATCATTGATGGAATAACAATTATTCCATAGTTTTAAGTTTTCATTTTTGTTTGCAGTCCCCATCACTGCCTATTTTTTACCCATTTGGCAGCCCAATCAATCACGGTTTAAACGGACCAGTAAAACCGTGATTAATTCAACAGGCTAAATACTTTTGACAAAATCTTAAAATAGATCTTTATTTGAAATTATAAACTATCCCTTATAAGATCATTTCGTTGTCTGTCTGTCTGTCCGTGTGTCAAGACCTTTTTTTCTGGAACGCCTGGAGGTATCAAGTTGTAATTAATATCTTATACTCAGATCTGCAACCACTTGCAACGTGAAAAGATGTCGCCGTTTATGTAGTAAATTTTACGAATCGCAAGGGACTCAAATAGCCGGCTTCTGATTTATTAAGTATTTGAGGTAAAGAACATGTCAAACCCTACTCTAGTGCCAAACACGGGTAATGTCAGGTTTTCAGGCTAAAGTATAGTTTGACAAATACTCAACTAGTTCTTAATCTCAATTACTCAAATCAGGAACCGGCCAAAAACCTAATAACTGTCAACTGTACAGATTTGTAATCATCATCATCATCATAATTTCAGTTGAAAGACGTCCACTGCTGGACATAGGCCTCCCCCAAGAGTCGCCACACTGATCGGTCCTGTGCGTTTCGCATCCACCGGACGCCGGCAGCCTTGACCAGCAGCCGTATTGCGTAAGTGCGCAAAGAAGTTAAACTCTATCCAATCGACCAAATCGGCCAATCACACAAAACGGACGCGTCATTCATCTCGCATGTGATTGGTTGATTTGGTCGGTTGGATAGAGTTTAACTTCTTTGCGCACTTACGCAATAAGGCTGCAGGTCATCGCTCCACCTAGAGGGAGGCCTTCCAACGTTGCATCTTCCGGTACGCGGTCGCCACTCCAGAACTTTACGTCTCCAACGGCCATCCGTTCTGCGAGCAATGTGCCGTGCCCACTGCCACTTAAGTTTGGCAATTCTTCGGGCTATGTCGGTAACCTTGGTTCTCTTGCGGATGTCTTCATTTCTGATTCGATCACGCAAGGAAACTCCGAGCATAGCTCTCTCCATTGCCCTTTGGGTGACTTTAAGCCTTCTGATCAGGCCCATTGTGAGCGACCACGTCTCTGTTCCGTAAGTAATCACTGTGTTATTTTAGTATTATAAGTTCTTTGAAACAATTAGTACAATACTGTCTGTTAGTATAATATAGATAGATTCATTTATTTGCCTGAAATATGGTATTGTACAGATCTTAAAATAAACACACAATAGTTCTTCATATTCCGCTTACTAAATTCGGCATGCAAATTATGTTATCATAATGATTCTAATATACTCGATTTAAACAGAACAATAAACACCAATGTCAAAAAATACTAAATCAAAAATGATCCACAATACAATAAAAATCAAATTAGAAATGTCAAAGAAAAATAATTAAATTACAAATTGCATAGATGTCAAACATGAGAAACAACTAAATTAATTCATTCTAATTTAATCAATGAATAAAGAAATTCTATTAAATTCCAATGTCAAAATATAAAGAAATGCTAAATCAAATATTATCTACAATACAATAAAAATCAAATTACAAAGGCCAAAAAAAAAAAAAATACAAATTGTATAGATGTCAACTTTAACATGAGACTAAATAAATTAATCGATCAAAACAAACATGTCAAATTTAATTTTCATGTCATGCAATTTTCCCATTTGTCCTAGAGTTCATAAATTCGACAATAGTATAAAAACAAAACTTCGATGAGCCATGCTCTCAGATGCTTTTGAAATAAGCTGGTTCGCAGTTCTCTAATAACCTTCGGTATATTATTAAATATTTTTATTGCCATTCGACTTGTGTTTTTCTGGCAGTACGCTGTTCTGCATCTTGGCATTGCCAATTTTGTTGGATCCCTTGACATTTTACCCACCTTATAAACATTTTCGCTATCGGCTGTATTGAATAGGTGAGGATGTTTTTTTTACAAATACTCCCATTTCCATTATATATAAGCATGCTAATGTGAATAATTGATGTATTTTTAAAATAGGTCTGCACGAATCCAATGGGTCTACACCAAACACCGCTCGTAAGCACTTTTTTGCACAATGAATGCCTTTTTGATGTCAGTGGAATTACCCCATATGATGAAACCGTATCTCAGCACCGATGAGACATATCCATGATAAGCCAATAGAGCTGCATTATGTCCAACAGTTTTCCTGAGATTTCTCAGTGCAAATGCAAAGCTGTTTAGCCTATTACATACATTTTCAATATGTTTTTTCCAATTACAATTTTTATCAATTACTATGCCTAAAAATTTCGTATGGTCAACTTCTTCAATTTTGTTATCACGTCCAATAATTTTACTTGCTTCATTTGTCATTTTGTAATTGGAGAAATAAATGTATTTCGTTTTGGAAACATTTACACATAAATTATTTTGTTCAAGCCATTCTATAATAGCTTCTACAGCAGCATTTATTTTATCCTCAAATTGTTCATTTTTATTATTTATTATCAATGAGATGTCGTCTGCAAACAACACGCACTTATACTTCGTCACTGTCGGCAGATCATTTATGTATAGAAGAAAGAGCAATGGTGCCAAAATACTACCTTGATGCACGCCATATGAATTTGTCCTGTTTTGCGATTTATAGTTTATTACTTCCCTGTCTTTATTAACGCCTAAGATTTCAACCCGTTGTTTTTTATTAGTTAGGTAATCTTTTAGCCAGTTCAACGCTTTACCTCTTATCCCGTAACCCTCACATTTTCTAAAAGTATATCATGTTTTACAAAGTCAAATGCTTTGTTCATGTCAAAAAATATTGCGGTTACCGGTATTTTCTTATCTATATTCTCAGTAATCAATTTTATTAGTTGATAACAAGCTAGTGCGGTTGACTTTCCTCTATGAAAACCAATTTGTTCCGGACTTATTATATTGTATTTGGATATAAATGAGACAATCCTTCGTTTCGCTTATTCGTATATTTTTGAAAATATAGATATTAAGGTCACTGGACGATAATTGTTCAAATTCTGTTTATTATTTGTTTTATATAATGGTTTTACAACTGAGAACTTTAATTTGTCCGGGTACTTTTCTTCATAGAAACAAATTAACTAGGTGAGCTATAATATTAGACAATATGTCTGCACATGATTTTATTATGTGGGTGGAAATGTCATCATATCCCACTGCATTGGTATTATTTAGTGATGCAATTATTTGCTGAATTTCACTGGGCGTGCAAGGTTCAAGATATAAACTGTTACTTCCATTACTAGTGTTCTTTGTGATATTGTTTTTACTATTGGATAGATTTGTAGTATCAATGAAGTGATTATTAAAAGCTTCCGCTATTTCTTCAGGATTTTCTATCGTTTATTATTAAGAATATAATACGTATTGATTGAGAATGACTAAATAGGCGATATTAAATTCCTTAAATGTCTTGATACGTTTTAAAACGTTTTCAATACATAAGAATTGATTATTGTTTGCCTAATTGTGAGATTATTTAAAGTAATATAGAAAATGGCGGGATACCGCGCCATTTTCTCATATTGGACGTATTGAGACTCTGATAGACCCGATATTATAAAATATTGTGTAATTGATAAGCTGACTTACTTTTTTGTGAACTACTAGCCAATACAGGCCAGATATATTATTATATTTAATTTTAATATTTTCAATAATTATTGGTGTAAGATCGACTACACAAGGCTAACGTAAGTTATTTGATATCATAACTTTATTATTGCTTATGGGTGTGTTGAAACTGTATCTATATCATATTATGTCCTTTATTCCTAATCTGTTATATTGATTTAAGGGCTAGTCTATGTCCTTTGCCTTATCCTTGTTATTTTGATTCTATAATATTGTAAATACTTTATGTGGTTGTAAAAGATATCGATAAATACTATAAAAGAGCTTCCGTGGGGTTTGTTGCCCTTCTTCCCCACGAGAACTAGGTCTAGCGAAACTGGGTGGTAAGCTCAATGAGCCTTCTAAATCTGAATTAATTGACAAACCTTATTTAAATGAATACCTAGTCTTGTCTTTCTGTGCTTTTATTTATAAAACCCTTTCCTTACACACCACACATTGGAACTCTGATACACAGTAAATAACCAACAACCATCTCGACATCCAAAGCTTGTTATCTTGGTAGATATCAATACTTTTATATAGAGTTCCATTCATGATTCTAACACGCGCGCATAGGTAAAATGTTTTTTTTTTTAATTTTAATGGCGTAATATTTTTCACAGCTCGTTTAATTACAGTTATTTATAAATTAAAATGTCTACAAGTACTAATTTTGAAGAAAACTGATTTATGTTGTACGCCGCCCGATATAATATGTGAAGCCCTTAACGTTATGGAAAAACTTCAATGCAAAATCTACTTAATAAAATGATTTTTTGGTATTCTTTTCTTCACAAGTGTGTTGAAAAACTTCGTATGATACACGTGTGTATTGATGATTACCGTCCTCGCCTCTCTTAAGACCCTCACCTAACGGCTCGGGTCTCAATGGTGCCTCAGCGGTAATCACCAACATTACACACTTGTACCATAATGTACTATTATCTTGAGTGGCTGGGTTAGTGAAGCTGCCAAGTTAAGCAAGCTTTACCAAGGACGGTTTTTGGATGGGTAACCATTTTTTATTTTAGTTGCTTGCTTTTGGTTAGGTGACCCAATACAGGTTAAGCAACACTTACCAAGGTTAGTATTTGGAAGGGTGACCACATTATTTTGGATAGCTTGTTTATGGGTGTTCTTTTTTATTGGCTTGCTTGTTTTTGGATAGGAGACCCAGCACGAAGAGTGGTCACCCATCCAAAGACTGACTTACCAAGGTCAGTCTTTGGATGGGTGACCACTCTTTTTTGGGTTCGCTTGTTTTAAAAAAGACTGGTCACCCATCCCAAGATTGACCTTGGTAATTGTTGCTTACCCTGGCGAGGTCACCTATCCAAAAACAAGCAAACCAAAAAAGAAGTGTTCACATGTGTTTATAACTGAACCGATACCAAAGATTTCGCCGACCCCTATTATTTTTTTATCGTAATATAAGCATTTAAATTGAATAGCAACAAGCAAGGCCCCCCAAATGTACTCCAAATAAAAAACCACAAAAATTACCAAATATTAAAACATTTTCCTTGGAAAAAACTCCCCCAAGCCGGCTGGTTACCGTGAGGGTAAAAAACCAAAACCCCCCAGATTCACCCCGTTATCAACAAAAAGCAACAAAAGAAAACTCAAAAACTACGAATGAAAACATAAAAACTACGAATGAAAACATAAAAACTACGAATAAAAACCTAAACACTAGGAACAAAAACCTAAAAACTACGAATGAAAACACAAAACATCCGTGTATATGGGCAGCACTACTGAATCAAGGCGTGCACAAGAAGTATATAAGACTAATTAAACAAATCTACACAAATAAGACAGCTAGGGTAAAGACAGAAAGAGTGGGAGAAATATTCGAAATAAAGAAGGGTGTGAGACAATGTGACCCACTGTCGCCGAAACTCTTTTCTGCCACTCTGGAACAGGCATTCAGAAATCTAGACTGGGACGGCTATGGGATTAAAATAAACAGAGCAACATTTAACCATCTGCGCTTTGCTGATGATCTCATTCTTGTTACTAATAACCCAAAACATCTACAGGAAATGGTTGAACAGCTAGTAAGAGAAAGTAACAAAGTTAGACTCCAGATGAACACATCGAAAACTAAATTAATGACCAACAGCATATACCAGTGCCAATCTCGATTAACAACGGAAGCATCGAATACGTCGAAGAATATCCATACCTCGGACAAATTATCTCCCCAACACAGCTCACTGCCAAAGAAATCCAAAACAGGATTAACTCTTCATGGAAAAGGTACTGGTCATTAAAAGAAATTCTTAAAACCCATTAATACCTCTCAAACTAAAAAGCCAAACGTTCCACTCCTGCATTCTTCCTGTTATGACGTATGGCTGCCAAACATGGCCTCTTACTACCGGAAATTTAAAAAAGTTAGAAACATGCAGCATACATAACATGGAGCGCAGCATACTGAATCTGAAGAGAAAAGATAGAGTGAAATTTAAAGTCATAAGTAAAAAAAAACAAATATTACAGACGTGACATTCACAATAAAAAAACTTAAATGGCAGTGGACAGGCCACACAATCAGAAGCAGAATAGAGAAGTGGGCCAAAGACGTCACTCGACGTGGGTGGGTACCCGAGAGAGGGGATGAGAAGGCGAGGGAGACCGATGCGCAGGTCGACCTGCGATCGACAGCAGGAGCGTTATGGAGGAGAAAAACTCACGATCGTGTACTGTGGAAGGATCTGGGGGAGGCCTATGCTGAAAAGCAAAACAAACTGTTTACCTGTACAAAAGATAATAATATGTAAATAATTAGTTATAAGTTGGTAAATAAAGGCTATTTGAATTTGAATTTGAAGCATTTAAAATCATAACATTAATTTTAATTTGCGAATAATCGACCACTATCCAACAATTATAAATTAGGTTCGTTGACAAGAGATTAACATTGAAAAAGGTTCTCAGAAACCCAAAACTGCTGTAACATGTGGTTAATTCGAGATTTTTCTCAAATGTGATCTCAAAATTGTCAACTGCTTCTCTCACTAACTTGGTGTTGAGAAACTGAAAGTAGAATTAACCGGCGATTATTCGTCGATTACGTTAACAGCCCGATAATCAAGAGCTGGGCAACCGGGTGTAAGACTTCGCGGTCCGTCTGTCACCAGGCTGCATCTCATGAACCGTGATAGCTAGACAGTTGAAATTTTCACAGATGACGTTTTTCTGTTGCCGCTATAACAGCAAATACTAAAAATTTATTAAAATAAATATTTAAGTGGGGCTCGTCCCATACAACATACGTGATTTTTTGCCATTTTTGCTATAATGGTACGGAACCCTTCGTGAGCGAGTCCGATTCACACTTGGCCGGTTTTTTCTGCTTGTCATGATTGTGTGCTTATAAATGATAATGATAAATGATTTTATTTCTGTAAGTTGGTTTGTACAAACACTTTTACATGTCGATCATATTTTTTAAAACTAGATGAGGTCGGCGGTTCCTGTCTGACCACTGTGAGAAGAAAGGCCGAAACAAACTCAGAGGTCACAGTCTCTTTTAAAGTCCAGACAAAATCTTGGTTAGATCATGTGAAGTATGACAATATATAAGTGTGACATCGCCAACCCGCCTTCAGCAAGCGGGGTGATTAATGCTCGTGACTTCTCTGAATGAGAAGAGACCTTTGCCCTGCAGCGGCACAGTAATGGGGTTGTATTTAAACGTTTTTGGAAAGAAAATGTGTCAACAACCATAGGGTTCGAATCGGATTGTCGCCGAGATGAGCTCTAAAAAAAAACACAATAACAAAATACTTGATAGCTTGAGAAGCGAACTAAAAATATGTACTTAAACAAGAAGCAAATCATGCTGTGCAGTCGGTGCGGTCTTTGGTCAGAAGATACATATTCAATTAAAACAATTAAAGATTTACTTACAACACTAATTTGTATTTCAATAACAAACAATTGAACAAACAAATTCAATGGGAGCGATGGCTTTGCATGGTTATTAAAGTAGGAAATTTAAACTATACTAAACAATGTAACTTGCACTTAAAAATAAAACAATAACATACATTTGAGCAAACAAATTCAAGGCTTTGCATGGTTTTAGAAAATTTGGATAAATTTGGCTCATAACTCGTCGTTTTAAGTTTCAAACACGACTATAAATTTCATTTGTTAGTTGCCTTCTTAATTTTGATTTTAATTATATTCATGCAAGAGAACGCTACATAATATGTCGATCCGAAGATAGTCAGCACTCCAAATACCAACTTCTTCACCTCATTGTAGTAATCTGGAAGACTATTCCATGCTTCGAATATAACCCCAACCGTTGTTGTTGTTGGTCGTTGGTTATTGGTTGTGCCTAGGGTTGCCAACATTTTTTCAGCGAAATACAGTATTTTTCAAAATAAGCTATATAAAAATATAGTACACTTCTAAAAATATAGTAATTTATGGAAAAAAATACAAATAGACAAAGATATATTTGTTACTTATTTATTTTTATTAAAACTATATTTCTTAGCACTTATTGCATTTTTTAACAATGCTTTGTCTGAAATAAAAGTACATATGATTTATTACATTAAATTTTTTGATTAATATAAATCAAAAGCTAATTTTTAGGGTTCCGTACCCAAAGGGTAAAAACGGGACCCTATTACTGAGACTTCGCTGTCCGTCTGTCTGTCTGTCACCAGGCTGTATCTCATGAACCGTGATAGTTAGACAGTTGAAATTTTCACAGATGATGTATTCCTGTTGCCGCTATAACAACAAATACTAAAAACAGTATACAATTAATATTTAAGGGGGGCTCCCATACAACAAACGTGATATTTTTGCCGTTTTCTGCTCGATATTAATAACGGCAACAGGTAGACGCTTGAAATATTTATAGAATATTTAGTTGTATATTCTCTTCAAAAAATAATAATTTTTAAATGAAAATAAAATAAATTAAGAGGGGCTCCCATACAACAAACGAGATTTTTTTGCAGTGTTTTGCGATAATGGTACGGAACCCTACGTGTGCGAGTCCGACTCGCACTTGGCCGGTTTTTTTTATTAATGAGATACTGCTTCTGTTTCTCTCTTCTCACCATTTCGAATTCATAACTGAAAAATTTTTATTTATATTTAGGACCTTAAGTTCTCAAATCAAAGATACATATATTGAAAATACCAAATCCCGAACAAAATTAAAACAGACCAAAACATTCTTTAGATGTTGTCAATTTGATATTGACAACTTTGATGTGATGCCAGCGCCTCTAGTTATTATAGAGATCAGTGGGAGCCAAAGACAAAAGATTGTAGATGCGTTCGGAGCTTGCAATTCGGTTACACGAACTAGCCTCACTCAAAATTTAATGTAAAGGTGAGTTAATATTTATAATAATTTTTTAAATAAATATTTGTTTGTTAGATTTCGTTCGGTGTTGAAATATAGTATTTTGGCGTACTATATATTTCTTCAACAGGATATAGTACGCCGACCCGAAATATAGTACGGTTGGCAACCCTAGACTTGTGCCTCAACTCGTGGCATTTATTTTAAGCTCCAACTCTTCCAACTTGCTTTTCAACCCTGTTAATTTCTAAATCTAACTTTTTAAATCGATCAATTGCATTTCTAGAGATCCAGTATCAACTCCAAATGGAGTGACGTATGGAACTAAAGAGTCGCAGCTTCACATCCAAAAAGCTGCATGTGGCTCGCGAGCCGCAGGTTGCCGATCCCTGGTCTAGTGGTTTGAAAGATATGAGGTAATAAAGAATAAGTATTACGTAAATTGCCCAAGAAACCCTGTAAAATCGCAATTTCAATGTGTGTGTGCAAAATGACGCTTTGTTCGTAGTCGCCTCTCTGTCTCCGGCGCGCCGCCGCTTACGTACGTTGTGGTAGGTTGGATGGTAAGTACTAAGCAGGGTAGGCAGGAAAGTAAGTAGGGTAGGCAGGAAGTAGGGTAGGTAAGTAAGTAGGGTAGGAGCGTAGCCGCGATATTTCTAATTAATTTGAGACAAAAGGCACAAATTGTAATTGATTAAAATTACATTTGATTGAATTGTTTGATACCTCGAAAGTCATATCTCAAATCTTTATGCCATCGATTACACATTCTCAAATCCTTGCTGCATACGGTTAAACTGGAACTTGCTTGGAAGTCGACCTCAATATGGTTTGGATACATTCTAGGCAGATTGATTTAATTATATGAATATACCTATTAAAATAATATTTCAACTTAATTATTAAGATATTTTACCAATCAAGTAAACAGTTAAATTTAGTTTATTTTTATTGAATATCCATTAGAAATTCTTGTATCTATTGTGTAATACCTAATAATCTTGAAACTCGTTATAGTAAAGCATCTGCACGATTGAAGATGGATGTGATTTCAGTTTCGTGCATATTTCTGTTTGAATATCTATTAATTCGTCATTGCTGTGTTTAGAGAGCACTTGAATAACTACTAGATAACTAGGGTCAAAATCACTATCATTTAACATGTATTTTAGAGTTTCTAGTATAAAAAACTCGTTATTTTGAAAAGAAAATACCATGAACATATGTTCCAAAGCTTCAGCAAACAGACTATATATTGTGGAACCATATATCTCGATGTCTTCTTTTAAACACTTAACTAATACTGGACCGAATGATGGAGATATTTTAATATGAATATGTTTCCATACATTTTCTATAGCACTTGACATTTGTCCACCTCGAAACTGTAATTCTGAAACCTTTAAAAACTCATACGCAATAAACATGCATCCCTCTTCGTCCAATAATTTAACGTATTCTGATATAAGTTTGAAACAAGTATACAAAAAATAGTTTTTTGAAACGGGAAGTCGTTTTTCTATTTTAGTTTTAATTTCTGCAAACAGTTTCGCGGGCATAGGTGTTTTCATCAAAGTTACATACGTTTTAAAATTCAAAACCAAAGATTTAATGAAATTTATAACATTCGTTCTAACATAAAAACGTCTAGAACGCGACTCATCCCACAGCCGAAAAGCTTCATCCATGGCTGGATCTACAACTCTAATGAATCTTTGAACCTGATCTTCCTCATTTACACCACACAATATGTAACATGCAAAAATCTCTATAAATTTACTTTTAAACGAACAAAATTTAGATTCTGCTGGTGATAGCATTTTATCGGCTACGAAATCTTTGTCCAGTAAATTCATAATTTGTGGAGCATATTTTATTAAATCCTCCAAGTAATCTTCGAAATTTGCAGAATTTGGTAAGTTACTAAAAAATATGAAACACTTCATGAAATATTCTGCTTTTACACTAATGGGAATACGTTCAGCGTAACCTAATCTACCACAGAATACACCACTCAGAAAGAAGTTTAATAATTTCCATAGCTCCTTTTCAACAGAGGGGTTTCTCACGGCGCACAACTGCTTGTAAGTGTATCTAAAGAGAACACCTCGGATTGAAATATTTTCTGTTGAGTGCCAAACTTCTGAATATGTTGAAATTAGCTCTTCAGTTTTAAGTTTTAAATATACAAGATGAAGTCCGAACTTTAGTAAGGATACTGGAGCATCCAACAATTTCGGCACGTGCTCACGACTTTCGACTGCGCTCATATTGTATATAATTGCATTAAGTGAAGGCACTGCATGTTGTAAGAAATCCCCTTTAGCGTACCACAAAACTGTATCTAAGGAAATGAGTGGTCTGGCTACGTGCAAATTTTTTGCAATATTTTTCTGTATGTTAGTTTCTAGCTGGTCAGTTTCCCTGCAATTAATTTTGAAATCGTGGGGGGCATATTGTTTTGCCATGTCTGTTGTTTGATTTTGGGGAAGAAGCATGAAGAGTCCTTTTATAGCGGCTTTTTGTCCGGTGGATTTACTCAGGTTGAGACGGTAGGCGTCGGTCCATTGCCGGCCGAGTGAGTGTGGCCAGTAGACGCGCAGCTTGGCGAGCACACGTCGCAGCGAGACATCGTCGTTTGTTCGCAACGTGTCTAGTTCTTTGTCGTGTAGCGTCAGCAGCTGCGGCTTGTGCTTCAGCACGTTCAGGCACGCTTCCTCGCACAGACACAGTGACAAAGACTCCTCAAACATGTGCTTCCGCCACGATTTCATCACGTTGTACAAACACGACATGTCTGTTATCAACATTTTCTCTCGTTTAATCTTAACGAGCTGTTGAATTTTCTCAAGTATTAATGGGAATTTAGTGATGTCTTTTTCCCAATCCCTTAACAGAGTCAAGGTATTCTTTAAATGAACTACAGTTCTTCTGAGCCCTAATTCTTCTGCTACGTTTTCACTTTGAACTTTCTTCATTACGTAATCAAGGAGATAAGTAAACATTTTAGACATTTTGCTATTTTGTTCTTGTTTCAATCTTCTATGAAGCCTTTTGAAAGAGTTCCATTTCATCTTCTGTTCTATAATTTCTGGTACCGGTTCATTGCGCAAAACTTTGTATACAGTTATAGATTCCATACACATTTGTACGTTGTTTTCAGATTCGGTGTACACTTCCATGCTGTGGAACAACTGATCCAAAATGTTCCAAGTTTTTGGGCCTAACCTGTGAGTAGGTAATTCTGAAAGCAGATTATTGACGAACTGAAGCTTGAATTTTATCGGTTCATTAATGTGTTTATCATTGAAAAATGTAAGTAGCTCTTTAACATGCCATAGGTTTTTTTGTGTGCAGGTGATCAATACTGAGAGCATGGCACAACGTTCAGAAGATGAGAGCTCCTTACGTATAAGTTTTTTAATTTCTCTGAATGCAACATCAAATGGGGCGAACTCATACCACTGGTAGGGATTTATTTTGGATTCGATAATCCGTCTTTCTTCTTCTGTAAATAGTAACGACATCTCAGATTTATCGATAAATGTTTTTTTTACGAATTCAAATCTTTCTTCTTTGGGTATATTCTTGATAAAATTTCGCAATGTATTATGATCATATAAACGGGGTCCCAATCTTTCTGTATGCTGATACAGAAATTGTATGATGTTTTTTTTATTTAAATATTTTGCTACTGAGGACAGGTCTATTGTATCAGCATACTTATCAAAATTGTCAAATATTCGTTGCGGGCATGTCTTCATTAGTACCTCTGTTTTCTTTCTTCCAAGTGTAGGAAAGTAATCACATTCCTTGTCTTCAAGTACTTTTAATACGTCTGCAGTGTTAGACTTTAACAAAAACAAAATTTCAATTTTTAACTCTTTCATGCTGGGGGTATTAACCTTTGTATAATATGCAATGAAATGAGCAGACCTTGTGCACAAACGTTTAAAAATTGATAGTGGTATTAGGCGTTCATTTTTCATAACATTTTCTATGAAAGGAATGGAACAGTTTTGCAACCATTTGCAAGCACTGTCCGTTTCTCTGAGGTACTCATAAAACGTTTCGACTCGTTTTTCGTCTTTCAGTTTGAGTCTAATGTGAAGCATGAGTTTATTAAATGTTTTGGTGTTCATGCTAGGTAATAGTTGTGTGTGTAGGTACTCTGGATTGATGATATTTGCGTACTGCTGGTCGATGATTAGCCACGTGGATTTTTTAATAGCTGTCGCTGCATACAGCATGTCGTTAGATTTCATTACTTCGATGATATAGTCTACATTTCTGGTTTTACTGGCTATGTCTATTTTCAGAAGGTTGTCTATGTCGTTGTCATCGGCTCTAATGTCACATAATTCATAATGTTTGTTAGCAATCGCATCTTCGACAAGCTTGTTGTAGTGTCGGCGCTTTTCACCGAGTGTGTCTCCTTCTAAGGTCACCGGCGGCATTGTGATGAGCTGGAAATTAAATATTAGTTGTTGTATTTATCTCAAATATTATATAAAAGGGGGCTATATAAGGAGGCATTATTGGGGCAAATTATATGTATTGATCGGGCAGTGTGGCAATAATGTAGGGACTATAGTAAATTGAGCAAGGCGCGGTTTCAATTTTGGTTTAATTTGTGAAAACGGGTCAGCCATTTTGCTTTTGGTAGCTTGCTCTATTGACGACATAAGAATCATCTGGTACTATATCTAATTTTACAACTTTTCAAGACAGAAAAACAAACATTGACAGTGAATTACTATAGTTTTGATGAGGTTATAAATGATTGATGCTCGGATATTTGTTATGATTGTATTTAGCGATTCCTGTCTTAAAAAGAGACAATAATTCAAACTTTATATTTAGGTCTGATATCTAGATTCAGAACAAAATCTAGATTTTATTTTAAAAGCCAGGTTCATAATATTTTTATGAAAATAACGGAATTTTGGAACTGAAAAAGTATTATTTCTAAAATATTCTGCATGACAAACACAAAAACATTGTTAGTTCAAAAATATTCGGCATGACGTTTTTGTTTAAAAAAAAACATAAGTTATGTAAAAATATCTAATTTTATGTACAGACTATAATTATTTTAGTTCGGGATAACGATAACTACTTCAGTTGCGTATGTATTAATCTAGCATAAAATCCTCAAAAAATAATAAATTAATAGATCTTACCTTAATTTAAAACCATTTGACTCGTATAAACACACCAACTTAGATTTACGACGCTGAATTCTAAGTATACTTTATATGGGACTAATTGGCACTCGGTTTGTTTGAAAAGTAATTGTTTTTGGATGCGTGGAAGTGATGAGATGGAAGGACACCTAGCGGAAACAGATAAAAGGACGATCTATGAAATGATGGGGCGATGAAATCATGACTACGGCAGGAGAAGAGTAGATTATACAAGCAGACAGAAAAAAACTGGATGAAACTGGAGGAGGCCTACATCCAAATAGTGGTTCATATATAAGAAAATATATTATTATCATTTGTTTATTCACATAAAAAAAAAACAGTAAACATATAAAATTATGTATAAGTAAAAATTATAAGGACATCAATTTAAAACTACAAGTGAGAATTATTAGGAAATAATTGGCTTTATTATTTGTATAGTCGACTAACTTATAAAACGTACTTGTATAGGTAAAAATGAAATAGTAATTACATGGAAAATTAGTTTAAACGAAGTTTAATAAAACCATACGATAGTAAGGCTGGACTCACACATTCTGAATTCCGGCAGGAGTAAATCATAATCTGAAAAAATCAGAATGTGTGTGGGGCATAATGCAATTGTATGCATTGCCGGGCTTTCTTAATTAATAATATGAATTCCGAGTCTGGATTCAGAGAGCAATTCACAATCTGAATGCCGGCAATAAGTAAATCATAATCTGAAAAAATCAGAATGTGTGTGGGGCATAATGCAATTGTATGCATTGCCGGGCTTTCTTAATTAATAATATGAATTCCGAGTCTGGATTCAGAGAGCAATTCACAATCTGAATGCCGGCAATAAGTAAATCATAATCTGAAAAAATCAGAATGTATGTGGGGCATAATGCAATTACATGCATTGCCGGGTTTTCTTAATTAATTATATGAATTCCGAGTCTGGATTCAGAGAGCAATTCACAATCTGAATGCCGGCAATAAGTAAATCATAATCTGAAAAAATCAGAATGTTTGTGGGGCATAATGCAATTACATGCATTGCCGGGTTTTCTTAATTAATTATATGAATTCCGAGTCTGGATTCAGAGGGGAATTCAGAATGTGTGTGAGAGGCCTAAAACTTTTATAATTTTATGTTTTCCTTTCAGGGGTAGACTAGACAGAGAAGATCGATTGCCAGGATACTTAAAATGGGCTTAAAAAAGCCCTAATTTAGATTTTTATAAATATTTTATAAGAGCTTCTTATTCTATCACATTTCGACATAATGAAAGGTACAAATTGTAATGGCTTAAAATTACATTTAATTCAATATTTTCTGACCCGGAAAGTCGTTATAGTAATGCACTTTTACGGTTTCAGATGGATGTGATTTCAGTTTCTGCTGTATTTCTAATTGAATATCTTTCAACTCACCCTTACAATGTTTAGGGAGCACCTTAGAAACTACTAGATAACTAGGAATATTGTTAATATCATTAAGCATGTATTTAACAGTTTCTAGTACAAACTCATCGTTATTTTCGAAAGCAAACATTTTGAACATTCTTTGAAATGCTTCAGCAAAGAGACAATATATTTTGAAACTATACAGCTTTGTGTCTTCTTTTAAACACTTTACTATTATTGGACCGAAAGAAGGAGATATTTTAAAATGAATATGTTTCCATACATTTTCCATAGCACTTGACATTTTTCCATCTCGAAACTGTAATTTTGAATTCTTTAAAAACTCAAGTGCGATAGATATGCACCCCTCTTCTTCCAATAATGTAACGTATTCTGATATAAGTTTGAAACTAGTAAACAAAACATAGTTTTTTAAAACGGGCAATTGTTTTTCTATTTTAGTTTTTATTTCTGCAAATAGTTTAGCGGGCATAGGTGTTTTCTGCAAAGTGATATATACTCTGAAATTCCAAACCAATGACTCTGAAAACTTCGTAAAATTGTTTCTTACGTAGAAATGGCTCGAACATGTCTCATCCCACAGCCGAAAAGCTTCATCCATGGCTGGATCTACAACTCTAATGAATCTTTGAAGCTGATCTTCCTCATTTACACCACACAATATGTAACAAGCAAAAATCTCTAAAAATTTACTTTCAAACGAACAAAATTTTAATCTCGCTGGTGACAGCATTTCATTGGCTACAAAATCTCTGTCGAGTAAATTCATTATTTTTGGGGCATATTTTATTAAATCTTCCAAATAATTTTCGAAATTCTCAGAATGTGGCAACTTACTAATTGCTACGTAACAACGCGTGAAATATTTTGTTCGTATACTTATGGGAACACGTTCTGCATGACCTAATCTAGCTGTGAATACACCCTCCAGAAATAAGCTTAATAATTCCCATAGTTTCTCTTCAATAGTGGGGTTTTTAACGGCGCACAACCGCTCGTAAGTGTGCTTGAAAAGAACGCCTCGGATAGAAATATTTCCTGTTGTGTTCCAAACATCTGAATATGTTGAAATTAGCTCTTCAGTTTTAAGTTTAAAATATACAAGATGAAGCCCAAACTTTAGTAAGGAGACTGGAGCATCCAACAATTTCGGCACATGCTTACGGCTTTCGACTGCACTCATATTGTATAAAACTGCATTTAGTGAAGGCACTGCATGTTGTAAGTAATCTCCTTTGGCGTACCACAAAACTGTATCTAAGGAAATCAGCGGTCTGGCTACGTGCAAATTTTTTGCAATATTTTTCTGTATGTTAATTGATGTCTGGTCAGGTTCTCTCCAATTTATCTTGCAATCGATGGGAACATATTTTTTAGCCATGTCTGTTATTCGATTTTGAGGAAGAAGCATGAAGAGTCCTTTTATAGCGGCTTTTTGACCGGTAGATTTATTAAAATGAAGACGGTAGGCGTCGGTCCAGTGCTGGGCGAGTGAGTGTGGCCAATAAACGCGCAGCTTGGTGAGCACACGTCGCAACGAGACATCCTTGTTTGTTCGCAACGTGTCTAGTTCTTTGTCATGTAGCGTGAGCAGCTGCGGCTTGTGCTTCAGCGCGTTCAGGCAAGCTTCCTCGCACAGATACAGTGACAATGACTCCTCAAACATGTGCTTCCGCCACGATTTATTCACGTTGTACAAGCGTGACATGTCTATATTTAACATTTTCTCTCTTTTAATCTCGACAACCTGCCGAATTTTTTCAAGTACGAATGGGAATTTAGTGATGTCTTTTTCCCAATCCCTTAACAGAGTCAAGGTATTCTTTAAATGAACTACAGTTCTTCTGAGCCCTAATTCTTCTGCTAAGTTTTCACTTTGAACTTTCTTCAATACAGAATCAAGGAGATAAGTAAACATTTTAGACATCGTGCTATTTTGTTCTTGCTTTAATCTCTTCTGAAGGGTTTTGCAGGTAGTCCATTTCATCTTCTGTTCTATAATTTCTGGTACCGGTTCGTCGCGCAAAACTTTGTATAGAGTTATATATTCCATACACATTTGTACGTCGTTTTCTGATTCTGTGTACACTTCTATGCTTTGGAACAACTGATCCAAAATTTTCCAAGTTTCTGGGCCGAACCTGTGAGTAGGTATTTCTGAAAGCAGATTATTGACGAACTGAAGCTTGAATTTTAATGGTTCATTAATGTGTTTTTCATTGTAAAAATTAAGCAGTTCTTCAATATGGCATAAGTTTTGTTGTGTGCAAATGATCAACACGGAGAGCATGGCACATCGTTCAGACGGCGAGGGTTCTTTACGTATAAGTTTTTTGATTTCTTGCAACGCAACATCAAATGAGGCGAATTTATACCACTGGTAGGGTTTTATAGCCCGTCCTTTTTCTTCGGAAAATAATAACGTCGACTCAGATTTATTGATAATTGTTTTTTTTACGAATTCGAACTCGTCTTGTTTGGGCATATTTTTAATAAAATTTCTGAATGTATTATGATCGTATAAATGATGCTCCAATCTCTTTGCATTCTGATTAAGAAAAGCTATGACATTATTTTCCTTATTTAAATATTTTGCTACTGAGGATAGATCGATTATGTCTGCGTACTTATCAAAATTGTCGAATATCCTTTGCGGACACGTCTTCATTAGTACCTCTGTTTTCTTTCTTCCTAGTGTAGGAAAATAATCGCATTCCTTATCTTCAAGTAGGTTTAATACGTCTGCAGTTTGAGATTTTAACAAAAACAAAATTTCGTTTTTCAACTCTTTCATGCTGGGAGAATTTACCTTTTTATAGTATGCAATTAAATGAGCAGACCTTGAGCACAAACGTTTAAAAATTGATAGTGGTACTAGGCGTTCATTTTTCATTACATTTTCTATGAAAGGAATGGAGCAGTTTTGCAACCATTTGCAAGCACTATCGGATTCTTTCAAGTATTCATAAAAGGTTTCGACTCGCTTTTCGTCTTTCAGATTGAGTCTAATGTGAAGCATGAGTTTGTTAAATGTTTTAGTGTTCATGCTAGGTAATAGTTGTGTGTGTAGGTACTCTGGATTGATGATGTTTGCGTACTGCTGCTCGGTGATTAGCCACGTGGATTTTTTAATAGCTGTCGCCGCATACAGCATGTCGTTAGATTTCATTACTTCGATGATATAGTCTACATTTTTGGTTTTACTGGCGATGTCTATTTTGAGAAGGTTGTCTATGTCGCTGTCATCAGCTCTAATGTTACATAATTCATAATGTTTGTTAGCAACTGCATCTTCGACAAGCTTGTTGTAGTGTCGGCGCTTTTCACCGAGTGTGTCTCCTTCTAGTGTCACCGGCGCCATTGTGATGAGCTGTAAATTAAATATTTGTGGTTGCACTCATGTCAAATATTGAATAAAAAGACATTATTTAGGCAAAAGACACACGGGGCCAAATCAGGTGAACTGAAAGGGGGGAGCGTCAAAAGTAGGGCAGTAACATTAGCAACATTTTTAAATCGCGCCTTGGTTTCGATTTTGATATAATTTCTGAAACTGAGTCTCAATTGGCCTTCCTATTATGTGCCCGGGGTCATGTGTCAGTACAAATGCAACTAAATTCAGCTAACCACTTGTGCAGAGCAAACTTTCTCAAGAGTGCTTTTCCACTAGAGATATCTAGTGGAAATTAATCACTCTTGTGAGTTCACTAGGAAGAAAGAACGTGCGCGAGGAAAAAGTCCACCAATAAATCACTTTATTTTCCTAGCTTTGCTTAGCGCAGATCGGAAGGGAAAGGGCTAGCCGAACTAGGTATTTGTATATAAAGAAGCTAAATACCTATGTGTGCGAGGGATGCCAACTTGAGGGGTTTGCCGATAGGCGTTGGTCAAACCTAGGAGAATCCATTAGAGAAGTCATTACGCGAATAGGTTACATATCGATATATGACTATAACATAATTAAGCATATTGTAGTATTACACGGGTGCAATCTACTTATTTAGCAACATGTCAAAACATCGCAAATTATTTGCTATTTTATCTGTTAAATATTTAGATCCATGTTTAACTTTACGCATAAATCTTCCGGAACAAAATAAGTCTCTAAAAATTATTAATAACGCACAGAAATTTATGTGTAGTAATTAGAACTACGTAGTCAGATAATTATTCAAATAAAATAATAATCAGTCAGGCAAAACAATTTGAGCAAATTAGATTCACCTAGACCAATATTTGAAAGAGGTTAATTTGTCCATGTTTGATACATTGCTTGTTATGGTTAGCATAATAGAAATACACGGATCCAGTTATAAATATCAAACAGAAAAATATTGAAAGACAACACTGACAGTGCGATGTTGTGGGCACTTGTGCAGGGGCGTACTTATAGAAAATGGCGCCTAGGACACGCATCACAGTTGCGTCCTTTCGTAAATTATTTTAGGTAATATGAAAACCAGACTAAATAACCATCGCTTCCTGCAGTGCGCCGCGCGGACGTTGCAGTGGATATAAATCTTAAGTAAAAAACGTAAAATATTTATATTGACAATAAGTCTGTAAATCCTTTGCATCTATAACTGCCCGGCCTTCTGCGATGCAAACATATCGATAACGTTTTCAAAATCAGTTTCCTCCGTTTCTTTTTGCTCTTCACTCTGCAAAGCTTGCAAGGTTAGGTCACACAACCCATTGCAGCGCCATCAAATACGAAACTATTAATTTCAATTTACTGAAAGATCGTTTATAGTTTGCTATGGATACTACTAGGGCTTGATTTCAAGTTCTCATCTTTTCAAGCCAGGCTTACATTCAAGCGCTTCCGAAGCCTGTACCTATGCCTACCTATCCTAAGAATATACGTCATATACTTTTTATATTTCGTGTGTGTCTTTTTGCCGATACCGATGTAATAAGATATCGTCAGCGTGAGAGTCTTACTAAGCACGCTAGAGGCTACCCGGAAAGAGACAAACGGCAAGGAAGAAAGGCAAAATTCTATATGTATAAATCTAAATGAATGTATCCTGAGGCTTTTTCTATATTTATATTCATAGGAATTAGTGTGTAATTGCAAAAAATCGATCGAACAGTTTTAGTACCTTGCCTCGGATAAGTATATATCCTAACCTGCAGAAAGCGTTTTTTCTATTCTGTGATCCTAACGAAGCAAAATATGCGCAAACTTGAAACCTTGCAACATAGTATGGACCTATGGACAGAATAAAACTGCAAACATTAAGAAAAAATAAACAAAACTGGCCAAGTGCGTGTGGGGCCACGCGCAGTAATAGGGTTCCGAAGTTGCATAATTATAGCGGACTAAAAAGAGGGTTTTGTTGTTGTTACATGAACATTAGAACGGTTTCAGCGGCTCACAAAATCTAAAAACGGGCCCACATAGGATGATGTTTTTTTTTTAATTTTTTCGCGTTTGACCACTATCTCGCCTGATGGTAAGCGCGGATGATGTGGTCTCCGGTGAAGCACGCTTGCCTAGATGTAATCTATTCACCCTTGACTTAAACTAAATAAGGACTAACTGGTAACTGAAGAAGGAGTTATAAAATCCAACTTCGCAACTGAAGTTAGAAAAATATTATCTATTTGAGTACCACCGCGGGTGTAAATTGCGAAAGGAGCCGATACGAGCGCGCGTTAGAGCCACGGGGAATGGTACTCGTATAATTCGTTCCTGGATCCTTGCGGGCACGCTCCTTGTTTATTTCTCTTTCTGAATTAGAAAAAAATCGTATGTATTCACCTCTAATCTCCTCTAATACCGCAGATTAGAGGTGAATCATCTAATCTGCGGTATTCACTATTTCATTCTGGAAAGTTTTACGCTACTCAATAAGTGATGAAGTCGGGTCGTATATTGACTTTATAGAAGGATATCGTCAAAAGAAAATAAGTAATTTGCGTGGAAATCGAATCTAACTTGACTTTACTTTTACGTTTTTATTACAAAACGTCGAAAATACTTCTGCACTAACACAAAATAGACTCCACCGCGCGTATGCGCCGTATGGACTACGGACTGGTACTGCTAACGACTCCAATGCGTTATTCGAGCTTAAACATTATTATTTTAGAAATCATTATTATTAAGGATGTTATGATTTTATGTTTGTATATTTTTACATGGTTCATAAGCATATATTTACTATCTGTTTTACACAGCTAACAACGTTATTTAAGTAATTGTTCAATGGCATTTGTACAAAAATTTTACAGTTCCAAGTACATTTTATAAGTTGGTCGACTATTACTCGTAAACTTGTAAAGCCGTGATAATTTTCCTTTTAATTTCGTTATATTTAATACTGCCGTGAATTTTTTCACATAGCCAAGAGCAACCATTTCGCTGGCAGGGGGGGGGGGGACACTTGACTCTAACATAAATTTGCAACTTAAAGCTTAATTTTACGCAAACGAATCTCTGAATCGAAAAATGGTTTTAACTAAACCATAATATTTTTGAATGGCCTATCCAACGATACCCCACACCATGGGATAGATGAGAAAAAAAAATACATCCCCACTTTATGTCTATGGGAGGTACCCGAAAAAAAAATATTTTTCATGATTTTATGTTACCACTTTGTCGGAATTATTAATATGTATATACATGCCAAATTATAGCTTTCTAGTACTTAGATTCTCTGAGCTAAGCTGCGGACGGACAGACGGACAGAGCGAAACTATAAGGGTTCCTTGTTGACTTCGGAACCCTAAAAAACCAACGACGTAAGATACTGTACCTAAATGAAGGTGGGCAGAACATATGATGAGAAGTAAGATAGAAAATGGGTGAAGGACGTAACCGAATGGTGTCCAATCGAAGGTATAAGTCCAAATAAAAGAAAGAGAGGGAAGCAGAGTCTAAGATGGGAAGACTATATAGCTGGTATAACTTGGTGGAGGATGACAGGACCCATGACAAGAGAATGTAGAAAGCTCTAAGCCTTTGCGGAGACGCAAAACAATCATGAAACCGGTGTCAAATAAATTATTTGTATTAGTAGTGTTGGTTGTTTGTGAATAAAGGCTATATTATTATTGTATCCGGCACTGCCATCCACCAAGTTATTTCATGAATTACGAGCCGCTCTGAAGCTGAGATTTAAACCCAGAGTCTTCTATTTCAGAAAACGATTGAATTTGATAGACTTAGGCAAAATTACGGTGAAAAATTATAATGCAAGAGTAGAAAAAAGCATCGTAGTGTAATTTCGAAGTACACATGGAGGAAATTATTAAAACTTAATTCGTCACGGGACTATTATCAGGCCCAATACAGGAGCGACTGTGTGAGGCAAGCATCACCCAAAACCACAGAGGAACTGCTAGAAACAGCTTTGTACAAGGAATCGGCTATAAAAGATAAAAACAGCAGTAGAACGGCTAACAAAGTGATCAAGGCAAAGATAGGTTATTGTATAGGTTATTGCAAACTCGTGTCATTAAAAACCCTCGCCATCGGCTCGGGCTTGTTAATGACAGCTCGTTTGCAATAACCTACTTTCCACTCGTGTATCACAATGTACTATTATTTTCCGAAGTCGGTGTCTTTGGTACCAATTGTTTTCCGTGTTTCAACACCGACTTCGGAAAAGAAAGTAATTTTTCACTTTGTAGTGCTTTATTTTGGAAGTCGGTTTGTTTTTTTGTTATAAAGTTTTTTTATTTATCTCTTATTAGTTTCGATAGGTACCTCCAATTGTCATATATAGCCAAAGTACATCTCATGACGATTCCAATAAGCCCAAACACAACTAGGATACAATTGTTTTATTACGGAGTTCCAGTGCCTACCTGCCGGCTTCATCATCAGATCAGTTCGATGGTACCATTTTCATCAGTACTATTTATTTATAAGTATTTGCTTTATCATAGTCGTTTAACTACTCGAGATATCGTAGACCCGTGACATACATAGCAATAAGGAGTTCCATTGGCCATCTGTGGTCTTCTTCACCAGTTCCACTTCACCAAATGTTACTTTCTGAGTGCAAATGATTGCATTGTTGATGAAAATGCCCAAATCGCTATATGTATGCTTATATATTTGAGGGGTTTCATCGATTTCTCCAAGATTCCATCATCAGATCCTGACCTGATGACTATGGGACCAAATGGGAAGTATACCTTTTCAAACAAAAGAAAAAAAAATCAAATCTGTCCAAATTTTTCAAGAAACAGAATACCAATCGAATTGAGATAGTCCTCCTTTTTGGAAAGTCGTTTAAAATCCTAATATTTGTAGGCATACGTATATATTCGTAGGTAGAATGATAAACAAACGAACTAACAATATTTAATTTACAGCTTATCAATGTCGCTGCCGGTGCTGGTGACACTCAGCGAAAAGCGCCAAGATTACAACAAGCTTGTCGAATATGCGATTATACCTAATTTAGACCAGTTCACGCTTCGAATGAGTCATAGTGATAACGCTACGGGAGAACATACGCAAGTACAAAAATACATGGATTGCTAAAATCGTAAACCTTTCGTTTGGCTTTGTCGTAGTCACGATACATCTAGATATATAAAAGGCAAAAGTGATTGACTGATGTATCAACGCACAGGCCAAACCCTTGGGGCTAGAAATTAAAAAAAAATGAAAACCTCGTATGACGTAAGCACCCACTAAGGAAGGATTTTTCAAAATTCAACCCCTAAGGGGGTGAAATAGCGGATATGTTTGTATGAAACTTTTTATTAAAAAGTCATCTGTAGGATAAAACACGGATCACGCGAACGAAGTCGCGGGCGAAGTGCTAGTCAATAATAAAATTATGCCGATGAAACAATAGAACATGGAGAACAATGAATTAATATCTTCCCATGTTCGTTACAAAGACAATTTTATTGATTTGAACATTTAGCGACCCCTCTAAGACGACTCACTGACCGACCTTCCCGTTGGCTCGACGCGATTCGATTTAAATCACAACGATAACGATTTAAATTGCAAGTAAGTACGTTCATATGGAGGCAATGCGAAAGTATTTCAACCGATTTGCACTTGTTCTTAGAAATTACGTATACCGCCTATCGAAGTAATTCAAATTGCATTTCGCCATCAGGAAGGACGCTAACCGTTAGCTAATAGTACATTACTGCAGCGGCCAGCAAAATAGGCATTGATGGACGAACGTGTAAATGTGGGCCGAGGCGAAGCCGAGGCACACATACGTAAGTCCATCAATACCTAGTTGTGGCCAAGGCTTGTATAGTACTTTTCTCAAATAATGCGCGGAAATTAAAACTAAGTAGTACCTAGAACTCATTTTGTCAAAATCAATGACGAACAACAATAATTGTTCCCGCGTTAAAGTGTTCCTTTGTTTTTTTTTTCAATAAACAGCGTTCTATTTGCAAGCCAGTTCGAAATTTAAATAAAACCTTTGATAAGTTACCTCCTTGGTTGCCATGTTTCGGAGTAAAACATCGTTCCATTTTTAAACTACACGACAGATATGAGTTTACTATGGAATTTATTTGGCCGCTAGACACGACAGATATGGATTTTCATACAACTTTTGCCGGCCGCTGCGCGCATGTGTTTGTCCAGTACAGCAATTTCGATTTATCTCGAAGAAGGTTGTCAAAATAATGATCTCATTTCCAAGCATGTTTGAGAAAATTACTATTATCTTAATCATTCAAATTACTGTCTTATTCTTCTTTTTAGTGTGAGGATGTGGCCACCTCTGGTGTCAGAGTTAATTAAGCCGCCTCTGGGAACCCCACAGGCCTCTGACACTTGGCTATTTCAGACTTTGTAAATAAGTCCAGGTTTCCTCACGATGTTTTCCTTCATCGTTGCCTGTGATGTCCAAGATAATCTTAGAAAGTACATATGAATTTGAAAAAGTCACATACGTACTTGTCCGGATTTGAATCCATGACCTCAAGCACGAGAGGTCTTAGACACTGGTCCACCACGACATCATCATACAAATATTTTTCACATTTAATAAAATTAATAACAACTAGATAATTAAGTATGTGCAAAACGCACCGGGCGAATAAGGGCAATCGGATAATGATGATAAGATAACCTGTGATGGGTGACCCAATTAAGTGTGTTGTATTGTTGTGTGTTGTTAAATGTGTGTGTGTTTTAAGTGTAAAATATCAAATCTTGCTAATTTTATCAACCTGACAACGTTAACTGCATTGTAGATAAAGTAAGCCGTTTATATTTACACAAAACATATATATTATCTGTGCTATTACTAACCTCTTTTCCTCCAGATGTGCTCCCAGAACGAACCTTCGGCACTCAACTACTTCTGTAAACTGGTTACTGGATACTCCCAAAGCACTAACAAATAATTAAAACATGTTCCTTGTTATTATTTCATAAAGTTGTGCAATAAATAACAACTAACTTTACACAAGTGGCATGGCATCAACCAACATATGTGTGAGTAAACAATGTACAATCATATCAACTGAATACCTGTTTATCAAGCCAGATCTTTATTTTTTTTCCTATTCGTATTTTCCCAATCGTCAACAATACTATCGTATGTTATTGTTTTATCAACTAAAACTTGACATTTGTGAACTTTTAACTTTGGTGTAGTCAATGTTGTCATGTTGTAGTTGTGCTTGGAATACCTACGTTGGAAAAATAACGATACTGGAAAACGGTTAACGTTTAGTTATTGTGATAGTTATTTTCTCCATATCGTTTCTAGTATTTAATAGGTAATTAAGTAGAGTAGTAATTTTAGGCCCAAGTTTGTTCAAGTGCCAACGCCCTAGTTGTCGTAATATCGGAATCTCGTAATATCGGCATCTCGGAACAAAATGACCGATATTTCAATTCCGAAACTGAATGATCCAATATCGGAATCTCGGAATCAGTTATTTTAACTCCTTGTGCAGCGTTAGCGAGAAAGCGCGGTTAAGCCCTTTAATTACGGTGATTAGCAGTAGTAGGATAATCTGTTTGAAATATAATAAAAATAAACTGTTCACTAATCGGGCGCTTATTTACTTAAACTTCAAAAAATATGAAATATAATATGTGCCTTGATGAATGCCGGATTTACAGTTCCGAAATTGCTAAAAATGTTAGCTTTGAGAGTACAAGTAAATAAACAATTTCATAGAACTCTTTGTAACAATTGTATTTTCATTGATTAATAAGTATAACGGGTATCCGCAGTATTTGAGACGCACGGGATCAGCCAATGACACACCAGCCATGCCTGCATGGACATTTGGGGGAGGCTTATGTTCAGCAGTGGCCATCTTTCGGCTGAAATGACCATGACGATGATGGATACTAACATAGTTTTTCATACTTTTGAGAGGGCTGTTTCGGAACAAGTACCTAACCTTGTTAAACTTTATTTCATATTTATAATGTGTGACTTGCTTGGAAAGCTTAATATTTGTCTGTCTTCTGATTGTATTAAATACAACAATTAGTCTGTCCGATTACTAATGTGTTGGATAAATCAACTTCCACTACTTGACTTCATTGTATCTCATCATCATCATCATCATTTCAGCCAAAAGAAGTCCACTGCTGAACATATGCCCCAGGAGGCGTGTGCTTTCAGATTGATCTATAAACATTTATTATCTGGATTATTGTACATTATCCTTTTTCAGAGAGACATGATTTATATTCTTTTTTGGTAACAAATATGCAGTTTAGGTAAATAAGCGCCCGATTACACAGTAACTGGTGATTAGAGAGAGACACAATAGAAAATCTTATTATTTCGCGACATATACTTGTTTTTTTATTGTACTCAATCTAGCCTTATACCGAATTTGGGCAATTAACAAAAAAAATTGCGGTGTTTGACGAAAGTGCGCAATTCCGATATTAATTTCGGAATTCCGATATTGAGATCTAATATCGGGCATCAATATCGGAATTGTGAAACTTCCGATATTACATGCCCTAGTGCCAACCAATAGCTGGATATACCTGCACAGTCTGTCAAGAATCTAGTTCACGAAAATATGGCAGAGCGCTACATAAAAACATTCCTGTTTATTTTTGATCCCTCTAAGGTCACACGTTATCTGCACCGAATTTTCTCAAAAAAACTTAGAATACATGAAAAACAAAAGCTACGGCACACAGCTATGGTACTCAGTTTGAAAGTTATTCAGTGTTCATTAGATATAAGTAACCGAAGTCTGTATTTACAAAAATCATTTTATACAGTATCTTGACATATTATAGGCGTGTCGGTGGTTCATATTCATATGTTTTATTGTACAAAAAAAACATACATATACAAATATAGTACGACAGCTTATCGTGTTTGATCAATATAAGTGAGGATTGTACGAGAGTGTGCAGAATAGCAGAAACAGATGTGTCCTTTTGCCGAGAAGTAAGTAGGTTATTTCGGGTACCAGTAATGGCGGAGAAATTAATTAAAACGAATGGGTTCAATAAAAAATAAAAAGATTTAATAGGCCTAAAAAGTTTAAATAAAACACAATCCTTACAACTTTTACATCAACCATTAAGTAGGTACAGTGTACAAATGAGTCAGTTAATCATTGGCATCAGTATCGTCTGGCATATCCTTAAAATCATTAAAATAATGGATGCGCACTGCTTTCGATGGGTGTGATTCCATTATTTTACGTATTTCTGATCGCTTAAGTTTACAATCGCTCCAGAAACTATATTTGGATGTCAAATTCGAAACTACTAAATAACTAGGAACGAATTCATAATCATTGAGCATAAGTTGTAGAGTTTCTAGTATAAGAACAGACACTCGACCATCTATAAAATAATCAAACATTTTTTTTAATGATTCGCTAAACAGACAGTAAATTGTTGAGAAATTATGCTGCTCGATGTCTTCTTTTAAACACTTCACGATCATGGGACCCACCGATGCTAAAATTTTAGTGTATATATCTTTCCAAGCACATTCCATGTCATAAGTCATACATCTGTATCCAAAATTGTGACACTCAAATGGACTAAATAATGATTTGTTATCGTTCGTTATCGTAATGCACTCGGTGATAAGTTTCCAACTAGTGTAGAGCACATAGTTTTCTAGCAATGGCAAACCTTTTTCAATTTTGGTTTTTATCTTTAGAAACAGTTTGACAGGCACAGTTTTTTCATTAAAACTAAAATAATACATTTTAAAATTCTGAACCAAGGATTTTAAAAAATTGTTAAAGTTGTCTCTAACGTAATATTTGCCTGAACGCTTATGGTTGGTATCCCATAACTCGAAGGCTTTATCTATTGCAGGTTCCACTACTTTTCTGAACCTTCGAAGCTGATCTTCCTCACTTTTACCGCATAGCACGTAACAAGCAAATACGTCTAAAACTTCGCTTTTATACGAACAAAATTTCGTGCCTGCTGGTGAAAGTATTTTGTTGACTACGAAGTCTTCATCGAGTATATCCATTATTTGTGGTGCAAAGTACATGAATTCGCTAATATAGTTTTCACAGTTAGCACTAGCAGGCAAAGAGGTAAAAAACTCGTAACTTTTCATATAAAATTCTGCTCTTATACTGATAGGAACGTTTTGGACGTTACGAATTTTTTTATAAATATCAGCACTTTCTTCTGCAGTTAAATTATCTATAAAATACCCTAATATTTCCCACAGTTCTTTTTCAACTTTTGTATTATTAGCCTTACATATCTGATCGTAAGTGTGCTTAAATAGAGCTGATCGAATTGTAAGATTTTTTGAAGTTTTCCAAACTTTAGAAAAATTAGATTTAAGATCTTCAGATTTAAGTTTGGATGCTGCAAGATTAAGTCCAAATTTTTGTATGGAGACTGGTGCATCCAATAATTTCGGCAAATATTTACGACTTTCAGCTTCACTCAAATTTGCCAATATTGCATTAAGTGATGGCACAGTATGTTGCAAATAATCTCCTTTGGCATACCACAAAATGATATCTAAGGGAATCACTGGTCTGGCTTCGTGCAAATGTTTGGCAATATTTTTTCTTATACTGATTTCATGCTGATCAGTGTCACCCCAATTCACCTTAATTTCATCAGGTTTATGTGTTCTTGCTATGTCTATGATTTGATTTTGGTGAAGAAGCGCAAAGAGACCTTTTATGGCGGCTTTTTGTCCAGTGTGTTTGTTCAGATTTAGTAAATAAGCGTCGATCCAGGACTGGGTGAGTGAGTACGGCCAGTAGACGCGCAGCTTGGCGAGCACACGTCGCAGCGAGACAGCGTCGTTAGTTCGCAACGTGTCTATTTCATTGGCGTGGCGCGTCAGCAGCTGCGGCTTGTGCTTCAGTGCGTTCAGGCAAGCGTCCTCGCACAGACACAGTGATAATGACTCCTCAAACATGTGCTTCCGCCATGATTTCTTCACGTTGTATAAACACGACATGTCTATTTCCCACCTGTTCTCCTGTTTAATCTTTATTAGTTCACAAATTTTTTCAAGTATAAATGGGTACTTTCCGACATCCTTTTTCCAATCTTGAAGTAAACTCAAGACATTCTTTAAATGAACTATAGTCTCATTGAAATTAGATTCATCTGTATAGTTTTGATATTGAACCTTCGTCCAAACAGAATTTAAGAGATAAGTAAATAATTTATATTTTTGTTCTTTTTTTAGTTTCCATTGTATTTTTTCAAAAGTATTAAATGTCATCTTTTGTTCTACGATCTTTGGTATCGGGTTATCGCGCAAAACATTGTATAGAATGATAGATTGAAGACACAGTTGTACGTCGTTTTCTGAATTTGTGTACACCTCCATACTGTGGAACAACTGATCCAAAATGTTCCAAGTATCAACGTCGAACTCGTGAGCAGATACTTGTGAAAGCAGATTATTGACAAACTGGATTTTGAATTTAAATGGTTCATTAATGTGGTCGTCTTTGACAAATTCAAGCAATGTTTTAACATGCTGTGGGTTTCTTCTTGCACAAGTGATCAAAACCGAGAGTATGGCACATCGTTCAGATGATGAGTTTTCTTTACGTATAAGTTTTTTTAATTCTAGCTGTGCAACATTGAATGGGGCGAACTCATACCACTTGTAAGTTTTTACAATATGTTTGTTTTCATATTCTGGATAGAAGGCTGCCAGTTCAGTTTTAGTAATAAAAGTTTTCCTTACGAATTCAAACCTTTCCTCTTCTGACATGTTCCGAATGAAGTGTCGTAGTTGATCATACTCAAACAAATAATATCGACCATCAATTGACATTTGTTTTTTAAGAAATGTTTTTATTTCGTTCTTGTTTAAATATTTTGCTGCCACGGACAGGTCAATTTCCTTTACGAACTTTGCAAAATTGTCAAATACTTTTTGCGGGCTAGCTCTCATGAGGAATTTTGTGTTCTTTACACCCAATTTAGGACTGCAGTAATAATACATGTCATCGTGTATTACATCCAAAACATAATCAGTATGAGACCTCACATAATGTAGAATTTCCTGTTTTGAGGCATACGTATTGCGCGTAACCCTGATCTGTATTATCCTTGTAAAACACGCAATAAATTTAGGAGATTTTCTGCACAAACGTTTAAAAAAAGACAGTGGTATGAGACGTTCGTTCTGAATGACATTTTCTGTGTAAGCAATAGAACAGTTTTGCAACCATTTGTAAGATTTTTCTGTTCCTCTTAAGTATTCATAAAAGGTTTCGACTCGTTTTTCGTCTTTCAGATTGAGTCTAATGTGAAGCATGAGTTTGTTAAATGTTTTGGTGTTCATGCTAGGTAATAGTTGTGTGTGTAGGTACTCTGGATTGATGATGTTTGCGTACTGCTGCTCGGTGATTAGCCACGTGGATTTTTTAATAGCTGTCGCCGCATACAGCATGTCGTTAGATTTCATTACTTCGATGATATAGTCTACATTTCTGGTTTTACTGGCTATGTCTATTTTCAGAAGGTTTTCTATGTCGCTGTCATCGGCTCTAATGTTACATAATTCGTAATGTTTGTTAGCAATTGCTTCTTCGACAAGCCTGTTGAAGTGTCGGTGCTTCTCGCCGAGTGTGTCTCCTTCTAGTGTCACCGGCGGCATTGTGTTGAGCTGAAATTTTAATATTGATTTTTGTTTGTTAAAAGTATTTTATTTTATGAAACGGATCTGTCTATGATTGTTATTCTTCATCAATGGCTACATTACCTGACTAGGTACACAAGAAATACAGTTGTATATTTTTCAAAAAAACACTATATCTTCCTCAATGAATTTTATATACATAATAATTTATATAGAAGGCTGCACATCAGTGGGTTGTGGTGGTGGGAGTTCATCACGCCGTACTATGCGAAGCCAGCTCAAAGTCACGATGTTATCTACGCCTTGAGATCTACTGTATTTTCCTATAGTAATCAGTGGGTTAGTTATTTTTGGTCAAGTGATGACTTCCTGTCGTGAAATACTCAACTTCATTTGAATTCTTAATTCAGAAATCTGGTGCAGACCTTTCAATGATCTACATTTTTGATTAAATTTTACTAAAACTCAAAGATTAAAGTTGGTGAATAAAAACATGGCCGAGTTGCGCTGTTGATTAGCAAAGAAATTAATAAATTATCTTGAAAGTAAATAAAGAACGTATAAACGTTGTGCATGACAGGAGTTATATGTTGTTCGTTGTTGTATGTTTTTTCTTCGAAAAAACTTTGTAACTATGCAGTTAGATCCTATTTCTTTGTTAGAGAAGCCCTTAGTTTTTTTATGCCAAACTTAGCACATTTCTATTAATATTTGGTTTTTTAGGGGTATATTTACTACTAACCTGCAAGATACATACATAAACTCACGCCTTTTTCCCATGGGGGTAATCAGAAACTACAGAACGCCACCTGCTACGATTCTTACATACTTATTTTGCCTGCAAGATCTTAAAGGTATACTGCAAGATCTTAAAGGTATATTCTTGGTATAATTTTCCATAGGTATGTATTTTTTTCGAACCAAGTATTTGGCCTTTGCTCGCGGGGCTTCGCTTATATAGCCTACACTACAAGTACCATGCGTTATTTTGCTGGGTAAGAAGTATCATATTACGATTAGTACTTATTGCCAGAGATTACCTATCTTTTACAACAACTTTACCTCTTTCTATCTAATTTAAATAATTGAGATCTTAAGGTATTGTAACGCCATCTACTTTAAAATAAAGAAGACTTCACTGTACAAACAATCGGTACATTGTAAAGGTGAGACGTATATACTGGAATAGGTTTATGGAATAGGTTTTTGGCCGGACGTGTAAAGACTTATTCCGTGCGCACCACATAAACGCGTCTCGAGTATTTAAGCGTATGGCGTTTGACACGTACTACCATACTCGCGTCTAGTGTTTGCGGCGGGCGATCCACCGACTCGGTCAGTTCCGGTGACATTCGGAGACGTTCGGTTCGGCACTCGAACTTTGCGAGTTGATTTATTTGATTCGCATTTCTAATCCTAATATCTATACCAATAGAAGCACTGTTACTTTGGTAGGCAGAGTGAAGATGATTTGCAAAGTTTGTTTTTTAAATCAGTACGTCACAATACGTCATTCATAGCAACGGTACCTATTGTTTACGTGAAAGTGTGTTTAATATCACGTTTATATAATAAACTGACATTCCTAAGCCTGTAAAGTATGAAGGGAAGTTTTTAATAAGATTTTATTTAAGTATTTTTGTGCAGGATGTCGTAAACAAAGTGTTTCACTCTCTGCATCAATCCCAGTCAATAGTTAATTAACAGAACCGTGTACAATTTTAAAATGTAAAAATGTTACGAATACCAATGCGTAGTCTAATATACTTTAATAATCCATAAGTCGAAAATACTCCATTAAATTACTCCGACTAGCGACTACTCGATCTCGATATTACGAAGACTCGGAATCGCTATGGAAACTTCAATAAACTAGAGACGCCTAAATACTCGTGGACCTAGTTTTTGGAATAAGTATTTAAGCGGACGCGTACTTCTAAGACTCAGTACGCATTTTACCTAGTACGTCTCACCTCTAGTACATTGACCTTGAGGTCTTAGGTAAAAATATCTAGTAAAATTAGGAAGATATGTCACTTACCAAGTTTGTTTTTATGAGGACTTCCCAAAAGAAACTGAATGAAGTTCCCCACCTTATTAAACTGTATGTATCTATCACCACACTATTTATAGTATTTCAATTATTACACATACTGGTGTAATCGATTGTTTGGTACATTACCTAGAAGTTGGTAATTGGAATAGATTAGTAGTTCAACATTTTCAGTTCCTGATGAGCTATTTTATTACTATGTATCACTTTTGAGTTTTCCAATCGTAAACTACATAAAGTATATTATTTTTGGTTTTTATTGGATTATCAAGTCAACTTTATCGTGGTTAACAGATAAAATAGAAGTATATCTAGCTATCATAATATCGTTATTTCCTTGATAACGATATTAGGTAGCCGTTATAACGATATTAGGTTATTTTTCGTACAGTGCCTTTTCATACGTTCCAGTTGCCGGGTAGCCGGTGCCGACTGTCCGATAACACATTCAACTTTCACACGAGACGATTTTGTATCCAGTAGCTGCTAGAACGTCAACGCGTTTATAGTTGCGTTGAACAACGTATTATACTTATTTATTAATTACTTCATGCACATAAACGTACAGAGACGGTCTTAATGCCTTAGGCATTTTCTACCAGTCTACCTTTATGCAGAGGTTATGCAGAGACAACTAGTGGTAGGTGCAACTTACTAGTGGAGGTGATACTTTGTACCTGGGCGACTGGCCGCCGCCGGTGCGTATGAAAGCGTGTGCTTCTTCCATACACCACTGTGCACTGTGCCAACTGGTAGGCGGCGACCGGACGTACAGTGGTGGATCCGGCGTGCACCCGGCGATCGTTTGCCGGAAATATTACGCAGGAACGTGTGAAAGCTAACGTACATGGCTATACACTTCGCCCCAGGTACCCGACACCGGCTACCCGGTAACCGGGGTGAATGAAAAGGCACTACTGGTTATGCTAAATATTGCTAGATAGATCATCGAGTTTGGTGTAAATTACAGATTTTCATACAGCCGTCGTTTTGCTGCAGTTAGAAATGCGGTTAATTTTGGACTAAGGTTACTTTATGATACAATAGAATGGGGTAGGTCAATTTTTTTATCTGCTTCTCGCGCGCAGCTTTGTCAATTGCCAGCCTACCGAAAAAACCGGATGCCGAAAAGGCTTTAACACCATAGACCACATACATAAGCCGTGGCATGTTATGCAGAAAAAGAGCATAACTTACCTCTCTACTTAGCGTTTTGGACTATGAGAAAGCGTTCGATTTGATCGAGACCCGGGTTGTACTGCAGTCTCTCCAACGGTGCCAAATCTACTTCCAGTAAATCGAGGTGTTGAAGTGTTTGTATAAAAATACTACTGTCCCATCATCGGCCTCTGCACTTGCGGATGCGGATGCGGAGATCGAAAAGATCGCACGCATGGCATGTGCGAGCGGATAGTGGTATCGGGGCCATGGAGTCGAGACTGCTTCCGGCTGAAACCCACCGCCCACCGTTCGCTGCGGACAAGTGGAGACAGGCTCAGCCAGCTGAGCCTAGTAGTGCTGGGAAGAGGCCCAGTAAACTCGTGGAGGTTAGGTCCGTGCCCACTATCCGGTCGGCGGCTGTGAGCCTGATGACCGCGCCTGGCACCCTCACGGAGGCCTGCCACGGAGGGCTGCAGCCCGGAGCCGTCGAAAGGGGCATCTCCTACAAGGCTGTCCTGACAGAGGCGAAGGCCAAAGTCGTGTTTCCGGCATCAAAATAAGGCCAGCGATTACAGGGGTGCGGCTGCTCTAGGTATCGGTATCCAGGCCGATGAGGACCACAGAGCTGCGTGTCGACGGTCTGGATGATGTGACAACCCCAGCTGCGGTCGCGGCGGCCATCGCCCGTGCCGGCGGATGTCCTTCCGAGGACGTGCGGATGGGCGAGACTCGCGCCGACGTTTCCGGTCTCGGCATGCGTTAGTTGCGGTACTCGGTGGTCCTGTCGCCCACTTACAGTGATCTTGAACGCCGCCGGTTCAAGATCACTGTAGGTGGGCGACTGTTGGTGGGGTGGGTTTAATTAAGAGTGAAGCTACTACAACCCAGGGTGTTGCGGTGCTATCGTTGCCTGGACACGATGCACCGCCAAAACAGATCGCAGCGAGCAGTACTATAGCTGCGGTCAGCCCGGCCACAAGGCGGCCCAGTGCACCACGGTGCCAAACTGCAGTCTCTGTATATCTGCAGGGAGGTTCACTCGTGCGTGTAACAGCGGGGCGGATCAATAGTGGACGTCTCCTTCGCTAGCCCTGCTGCCGCGAGACGTGTCTACGACTGGCACGTTGCCGTGGAGGTGGAAATGTTATCGGATCATAGATATATCCGTCTCCACCCAGACCGCCGGCAGCCACGGTGCGCCAGCCCCGCGATGGGACGGTCCGCGCAAGCGCATTGACAGGGAACTTTTCGAGGGCATGGATCCGGGCGTCGGCAACAATCGGACCAGTTGACGGTGAACAGGAGGCGCTGTGGTTCTGCGGGGCGATGACGCAAGTCAGCGACGCATCCATGCCCCAGGTTGACGCATAGTCAGCGAGGCACCAGGTGTACTGGAGGTCCACGTGTTAGCCCTCGCTCTGAAGGAGCTAGAGCCCTAGCTTAAAGGACTCTTCACAGCGTGCCCTGAACGGACCCAGTTTGCCACTTTGTGGAAATCTGGTCGTCTGGTCCTGTTTAGGAAGGTGGGGCACCCTGCGGACTCGCCGTCTGCTTACCGGCCCATTGTGCTGCTAGACGAGGTGGGTAAGCTGTTCGAGCGGATAATCGCTGCCCGCCTCGTCAGCCACTTGTACAAAGAGTGGCCAGACCTGGACAAAAACTTGTTTTGTAGCAAGGTTTTTTCATACATATAATAAAATGGGATAGATTTTATACGAAAAATAAATGAGAACATACGTCTTAACATTGAATTCTCAAAAGTCTTTTAAATGGTTGTTTAATATAACTATTTAATGACCAGTTTTAATTTAATAATTTTCACATAAAAAAAAAATTCAAAAGTCGAATAGGCTGTATAGGCTCTTTTCGTTGTAAAAAAATATGTCGAGTTGCAAAAACGCGCCATTTTCTGAAAATTTTAATTATTGTTTGATAATTTTTTTTATGTTAATACGATTTCAAGTACAAGTGATGAAATGGAATTAACTCCACCCGATATTTTATCTGAGGCGAAATTTCGCAAGATGAAATTTTGCCCCCAAAATCTCGAGAATGTTAAATGGCGACTTACGATAATTTTATTTTTAGGAAAAAACAAATGTAATTCTTTGATGTGTTTCTACTATTTCCCACAACTATATTGAAAAACGTCGTGTGATACACGGGTGTATAGGTCATTGCAAACTCGTGTCATTAAAAACCCTCGCCATCGGCTCGGACAGCTCGTTTGCAATAACCTACTTTCCACCCTTGTATCACAATGTACTATTATTTTCCGAAGTCGGTGTCTTTGGTACCAATTGTTTTCCGTGTTTCAACACCGACTTCGGAAAAGAAAGTAATTTTTCACTTTGTAGTCCTTTTTTTTCGAAGTCGGTTTGTTTTTTTGTTATAAAGTTTTTTTATTTATATGTTTTTAGTTTCGATAGGTACCTCCAATTGCCATATATAGCCAAAGTACATCTCATGACGATTCCAATAAGCCCAAACACGACTAGGATACAATTGTTTTATTACGGAGTTCCAGTGCCTACCTGCCGGCTTCATCATCAGATCAGTTCGATGGTACCATTTTCATCAGTACTATTTATTTATGGCTTATGTTTAACTTACCACCAGATATAGTAACATATAACAGACAAAAATAGTAAATGATCACCAAAATTAAACCCGCATCTTATTGTAAAATTATAACCAAAGTTTTAACATCTCGCTATCCTGTTTAAGCAAAATGACTCCAAATAAATCATTGTTAACCCAAAAGTAGTAAATGATCACCAAAAGTAGTAAATGATCACCAAAATTAAACCAATGACCAAAAAGATTATAAAATTTCTGGGAGCAACTTGGAAGTAGCGCTCGCCGGCCGCTGCCGCGGCACCGCTCGCTTTGCTCGCTCGGCTCGCGCGCGGTTGGTCACAGTTCTAACCTAACCTAAACTATTTTACAACATTAAATAGCGCAATAATTTGCTATTAAAATTTGGTGATCAATTTACTAAATTTGGTGATCATTTACTATTTTTGTCAGTATATTACTAGATTTGGTGGTTAGGGGTTATCGTCACAAAGTTTTTTTTGGTGGTCATTATATTTATTCCCTTTATTTATAAGTATTTGCTTTATCATAGTCGTTTAACTACTCGAGATATCGTAGACCCGTGACATACTTAGCATTAAGGAGTTCCATTGGCCATCTTTGGTCTTCTTCACCAGTTCCACTTCACCAAATGTTACTTTCTGAGTGCAAATGATTGCATTGTTGATGAAAATGCCAAAGTCGCTATATGTATGCCTATATATTTGAGGGGTTCCCCCGATTTCTTCAACGTTCCATCATCAGATCCTGACCTGATGACTATGGGACCAAATGGGAAGTATACCTTTTCAAACAAAAGAAAAAAAATTCAAATCGGTCCAAATTTTTCAAGAAACAGAATACCAATCGAATTAAGAACGTCCTCCTTTTTGGAAAGTCGTTTAAAATCTTAATATTTGTAGGCATACTTCTATATTCGTAGGTAGAATGATAATAAGCGAACTCATTTCTACTTACGTCAGATAAAATATAAAATATTTTTAATAAACGAACTAACAATATTTAATTTACAGCTTATCAATGTCGCCGCCGGTGCTGGTGACACTCAGCGAAAAGCGCCAAGATTACAACAAGCTTGTCGAATATGCGATTATACCTAATTTAGACTAGTTCACGCTTTGAATGAGTTATAGTGATAACGCTACGGTCGGTAGAACATACGCAAGTACAAAAATACATGGATTGCTAAAATCATAAACCTTTCGTTTGGCTTTGTCGTAGTCATGATACATCTATATATATAAAAGGCAAAAGTGATTGACTGATGTATCAACGCACAGGCCAAACCCTTAGGGCTAGAAACATAAAAAAATTTAAAACCTCTTATGACGTAAGCACAAGTAAGGAAGGATTTTTCAAAATTCAACCCCTAAGGGTGTGAAATAGGGGATAAAAGTTTGTATGAAACTTTTTATTAAAAAGTCATCTGTAGGATAAAACACGGATCACGCGAACGAAGTTGCGGGCGAAGTGCTAGTCAATAATAAAATTATGCCGATGAAACAATAGAACATGGAGAACAATGAATTAATATCTTCCCATGTTCGTTACAAAGACAATTTTATTGATTTGAACATTTAGCGACCCCTCTAAGACGACTCACTGACCGACCTTCCCGTTGGCTCGACGCGATTCGATTTAAATCACAACGATAACGATTTAAATTGCAAGTAAGTACGTTCATATGGAGGCAATGCGAAAGTATTTCAACCGATTTGCACTTGTTCTTAGAAATTACGTATACCGCCTGTAGTGTATGTAGATATCAATAGATCGCGCTACAAGCCGATAACAGTATTGTAAAGCTGCCTCGTGCGCACACGCTGCTCGGTTATAAATACCGGTCGGAGTGGTGGGGCGATCAGCCGTTATCGGACTGTCGGCCTGAGCGGTGGTGCGTTGGCGAGTCAACTATTAATATTGATAAATGTGCATATTTTACATTGGCGACGAGGAGAAAACCGTAGAGTGAATAAAGTAATAAATAAAGCTGTTTTTCACTAAAAGGAACATGAAGACTTTGTTATAATAACATCAAAAAAAAAAAAAAAAAAAAAAAAAAGTGTGGAATGACGGTGACAGTTAAAATCAGTGGCGGTCCGTTTTTGAAGTGCATCAAATGTATACGATAAGTAGTGCACTTGCTGAGTAGTGCTGTGGAATTCAATCTCGTAAAACACACACTGGTGGCACACTACACCGTCGGCGTCGTATTGTTATGGTCCCACCAAAACTGAATGCAGTAGAAGTAAGTCCTTCAGCTTCGCGTCTACATGGCAGACAATGTGGGACTAATTTAAGAAGTCGTCGAGTTTTCTGCGACTACCCTCAGAATCTCGAATAATGAAAAACCAGTCCGTAGCGGAGCAACAACCAAGGAGCTGGACAGGTCAAGGAGGAGCGTGTGGATGTGTGAATCCATACACACGAATCTTTATGCCAATCTGGTGAGTCGTATTCATTTTGTTATGGCTCAGGACAAGTGGTTATTGTTCAAACTTCTGGTTTTGTATACAGTATGGGTCATGTCAGGTCATAATCCATATTGGCTATCACTGGTAAATTTTTAGTGTTGTTGAAGAACATCACTGTAGGCCATTAGCTAACCTTAGCTGATTATTTTTGTTTGGATGTTAGAGCGATATAGTAACAATGCCGTACTTCATTCGAAAAAAATGATAATGCCAAATAAAATGATAAGTTTTGAGTTAATTGTGTTTGATCATTGAATTGGTTGTATTTATACCTAGCACTATCACTAGGTAATTGAGACATATCTAGTACAAAGCCAGTACATAATGAATTTATTATTGAAGGTAATAGTTTCAAAATTTTGTTCAGTAAGGATGAGATATCCCTTGTGAAGGACTGCACAACTGTCATTTTAAGTGTTTGAGCGAGTTAGTATTGTAGCTGCTTTAACCAATACTGGCATTGGTCAAGTACATGTATTCAGAACAGATCTTATGTCTCGGAACAATTTACAACAATCTCGATCTATCGATCGATCGATTTTCATCTTCAGATCTTAATTCAATTGCTTACTTTCAAAGTAACATTATGATAGTATTAGATCCCGCGATCGCTATCCTTTGAAATCTTTAAATAGTAATAGAACGAATAAGTACGCTTACGAGGCATACAAAGGATGCCTCTAAGTAGTGCTCCTAACGAGTTAAACGTAAAAAACAGTGAGGGGAGTTCCTCCACCAACCAGGAGAACACATACCGTGGCTATTAGGTCGCACTGTGCGCACTTGTCTGTAGTCTTACTTGCAATTCACTTGTGAGTTGTTCGGGGGGCGATGGGCAGCTGGTGATATAGCCGGGACATGGGTCTCAAAGGAGACTATCGTTGTATTGGTTTTGTAATAACCTGTAGTCGTAGACTCTTAGAGAAGTGACACACATCGTGTTGGTCGATCACTTGAGGTAATGACGATATGGGTGGCATGAGTTTCACTAGCTGCTGCGGCAGTCGTGCCATAAGCGTCGTGCCGTGATACGGGTTCTGATCAATTACTACTAAGGCTTAGAGGAACCTTTCGCTATCGGTGATCGTTATACACTGAAAGCTTTAAATAGGTACGCTTAGAACTTAGAAGTATACACACGATAGGTTTAGGAAGATGATAGTGGGTACTCACGTTCCAGTCGATGTTGATTTCGATAATAATGATTGATGAACAAGCTGTAAAAGGTTAGGTAATTCAGTCTATCGGCCGTAGTGTGTGTTCGACCGTACCAGTGGTTAAGCGTAGTCGTGGCCGTAAATCGGTATATTTTGAGGCAACACAAGTAGTCCGTAGGTGCGCAATATTGCGTTTAGCTCTGTCGGAGGTCTGGGTTAGACCCATATAGACCATAGACCGTTGTGTGAGGGCAATGCGATTGCTGGTCGACTAGAGAGCCGAGGCGTTAGAGGCTTTACTCGAGGGTTCCTGTTGGCTTGACAGTTTTAATGCAGTAGAGTTTTAAAGCTTCTTTGGTACGATTGTGGTTAAAGTTAGTTAAAACTTAAGATTTGGTTGGAATAAAGCTAGAATTCTAAAATTTCCCTATTTTCACGTACCCAATAATCAAGTTTGGTTAAGAGTAGCCTAGTTGGCCATTGTGTCAACTGTGAGCCTAGGTGGCAAACACTGGAATAACATAATATCACGCTTATGGTGTATTATTGGGAGGTTCCTGATGGAGAAACCGAGTGACACTGCTCGACCTGGGAGTCGAACCCTTGACCTCATGATTAGTTATTTGATTTGTGCTACATGATTAGTTCTAAATTAATAAATCAAAGAGCACACAAATGCAGTAGAATATACCTACTGGTCATTAAATTGACAGGCAGTAGAATATACCTACTGGTCATTAAATTGACAGGCAGTAGAATATACCTACTGGTCATTAAATTGACAGGCAGTAGAATATATCTACTGGTCATTAAATTGACAGGCAGTAGATTATAACTACTGGTCATTAAATTGAAAGTCATCAGAGAATGACAGTAATAGCAGTAGATTATACCTACTGGTCATTAAGTTGACAGTCATCAGAGAATGACAGAAATAGCAGTAGATTATAACTACTGGTCATTAAATTGACAGTCATCAGAGAATGACAGAAATAGCAGTAGATTATAACTACTGGTCATCAAATTGACAGTCATCAGAGAATGATAGAAATAACAGTAGATTATGCCTACTGGTCATTAAATTGACAATTATCAAAATAAAAAAAAAAAATGATGTCAGCAGTAATGGTATTTTTTATGTACATACTGTTCACACCCGGAAGACTCAAGAGATGAGATCTGGTGTGAAGAATACTTCACCGTTGCTGATTGGCACAGAGGCAGTGGAACGCGTCCAGAAATTCACTTACCTCGGGAGCGTCGTGTCAGAAACTGGAGGTAGTGATGAGGACATCGCATCAAGGATCACTAAAGCACGATCAGCTACCTTCGCGCAGCTGAGACCTCTTTGGCAATTGCGGAAATTGACCCGAAGGATTAAACTCGAATCTTCTCAACTCAAATCCGTGCTGCTTTACGGATGCGAAACGTGGAAGGTCACAAAAGACATCTCTAGCCAGATCCAAGTCGTCGTAAACCACTGTCTTTGTCACATACTCTTCATTTACTGACCCGAGACCATCACCAACGTAGAGCTGTTGGAGCAATGCCACGAGAGCCCGATTGACCGCCAGATCAAGCGTCGCAAATGGAGTTCGATTGGCCACAAGCTGCGAAGGGATTCTGATCACATATCGAAGCAAGCGCTGGATTAGAATCCCCAGGGCAAAAGAAAGCGTGGCCGTCCCCGTCCAACCTGGACGAGAGGATGCCGCGCAGCTTCCCGGACACTGCCTGGTCGAGTGAGATTCGACGTTTGACTTCTCTTGAGGTTGGACCTGCCTAGCTGGACTATAAGTCCCAGGTAGGCATGGTTGTCCACCGCTGCGGATGTGTAGTCTCCGATCTTGACGGGAGTGGGCGCGACATGGGCGTTTAACATCACTTTGGTTTATCCATATAAATTTTGGACCCACTCTTTCGGAAGCTCTACTGAGGTAATCGAGCGTTGTACTGGGGACCTCCATGGTCTCAGTCATGACAGCTATATCATCGGCGAACCAAAGGTGAGCGATGTGCTCGCCGTTGACGTCGATGCCTGGTCCTCTCCGGAACGGAGCCTTGAAGGCGTCCTCCAGTACAGCGGTGGACGGTTTCGGAGGTGGCGTCTCCCTGTCCGACACCTCGCTGCGGAGGGATGGATTCCGGAGCCAGGTCGCAAGGCCGGACTAGCGTAGTGATGTTTTTGTGCCCGCGCTTCGTTACCTCGATGTACCGGTGGTCGATTTGGCGCCGTTGGAGGGACTGCAGTGCAGCCCAAGTCTCGATCAAGTTGAGGACTTTCATGTGGTCCACAGACGCTAAGCGGAAAGGCAGGTTGGCTTGCGGTGCTGGAGCCTGTTCGGCGGCCGGCTTGTTCGGGAGGGTCAAAGTCGTAGGGCTTGCGCGCGAGACGATTCGTGTATTGGTTCCAGGTAACTAATTAATACCATGCATTCTCAACTAACGTTAGAGAAATTGGATGGAGAGGGGGAACCTTCATCAGTAGGCCCGAGATGGGAATCAGAAAATGGAATAGAAGAAGAGGAAGGGTAAAAGGAAACACTAAATTAAACCAGTAAATGATTTTTAAATTATTGTGCTGTCATTTTGTTATGCCAGAGATGCCAATAATAAAAATCAGGATTTGCTAAATGTCTTATTAATAATTCTGATTACATCCAACTGTTTAAAACAAGGAAGGGATGTAGTGTATGTAGATATCAATAGATCGCGCTACAAGCCGATAACAGTATTGTAAAGTTGCCTCGTGCGCACACGCTGCTCGGTTATAAATACCGGTCCGAGTGGTGGGGCGATCAGTCGTTATCGGACTGTCGGCCTGAGCGGTGGTGCGTTGGCGAGTCAACTATTAATATTGATAAATGTGCATATTTTACACCGCCTATCGAAGTAATTCAAATTGCATTTCGCCATCAGGAAGGACGCTAAGCGTTAGCTAAATTACTATTATCTTAATCATTAAAATTACTGTCTTATTCTTCTTTTTAGTGTGAAGATGTGGCCACCTCTGGTGTCAGAGTTAATTAAGCCGCCTCTGGGAACCCCACAGGCCTCTGACACTTGGCTATTTCAGACTTTGTAAATAAGTCCAGGATCCCTCACGATGTTTTCTTTCATCGTTGCCTGTGATGTCCAAGATAATCTTAGAAAGTACATATAAATTTGAAAAAGTCACATAGGTACTTGTCCGGATTTGAATCCATGACCTCAAGCACGAGAGGTCTTAGACACTGGTCCACCACGACATCATCATACAAATATTTTTCACATTAAATAAAATTAATAACAACTAGATAATTAAGTATGTGCAAAACGCATCGGGCGAATAAGGGCAATCGGATAATGATGATAAGATAACATGTGATGGGTGACCCAATTTAAAGTAAATACTCAGTGTAAAATATCATATCTCGGTAATTTTATCAACCTGACAACGTTAACTACATTGTAGATAAAGTAAGCAGTTTATATTTACACAAAACATATGTATTATCTGTGCTATTACTAACCTCTTTTCCTCCAGATGTGCTCCCAGAACGAACCTTCGGCACTCAACTACTTCTGTAAACTGGTTACTGGATACTCCCAAAGCACTAACAAATAATTAAAACATGTTCCTTGTTATTATTTCATAAAGTTGTGCAATAAATAACAACTAACTTTACACAAGTTAATTGGGAATTTTGCTACTCAAAATAGTAGATGTATTGCATGGCATCAACCTACATATGTGTGAGTAAACAATGTACAATCATATCAACTGAATACCTGTTTATCAAGCCAGATCTTTATTTTTTTTCCTATTCGTATTTTCCCAATCGTCAACAATACTATCGTATGTTATTGTTTTATCAACTAAAACTTGACATTTGTGAACTTTTAACTTTGGTGTAGTCAATGTTGTCATGTTGTGTGCTTGGAATACCTACGTTAGAAAAATAACGATACTGGAAAACGGTTATCGTTTAGTTATTGGGATAGTTATTTTCTCCATATCGTTTCTAGTATTTAATAGGTAATTAAGTAGAGTAGTAATTTTATGCCCAAGTTTGTTCAAGTGCAAACGCCCTAGTTGTCGTAATATCGGCATCTCGGAACAAAATGACCGATATTTCAATTCCGATACTGAATGATCCAATATCGGAATCTCGGAATCAGTTATTTTAACTCCTTGTGCAGCGTTAGCGAGAAAGCGCGGTTAAGCCCTTTAATTACGGTGATTAGCAGTAGTAGGATAATCTGTTTGAAATATAATAAAAATAAACTGTTCACTAATCGGGCGCTTATTTACTTAAACTTCACTTCATGAAATATAATATGTGCCTTGATGAATGCCGGATTTACAGTTCCGAATTTGCTAAAAATGTTAGCTTTGAGAGTACAAGTAAATAAACAAATTCATAGAACCCTTTGTAACAATTGTATTTTCATTGATTAATAAGTATAACGGGTATCCGCAGTATTTGAGACGCATGGGATCATCCAATGACACACCAGCCATGCCTGCATGGACATTTGGGGGAGGCTTATGTTCAGCAGTGGCCATCTTTCGGCTGAAATGACCATGACGATGATGGATACTAACATAGTTTTTCATACTTTTGAGAGGGCTGTTTCGGAACAAGTACCTATCCTTGTTAAACTTTATTTCATATTTATAATGTGTGACTTGCTTGGAAACCTTAATAAATTAAAGCTTAATATTTGTCTGTCTTCTGATTGTATTAAATACAACAATTAGTCTGTCCGATTACTAATGTGTTGGATAAATCAACTTCCACTACTTGACTTCATTGTCTCTCATCATCATCATTTCAGCCAAAAGACGTCCACTGCTGAACATAGGCCCCAGGAGGCGTGTGCTTTCAGATTGATCTATGACATGATTTATATTCTTTTTTGGTAACAAATATGCAGTTTAGGTAAATAAGCGCCCGATTACACAGTAACTGGTGATTAGAGAGAGACACAATAGAAAATCTTATTATTTCGCGGCATAAACTTGTTTTTTTATTGTACTCAATCTAGCCTTATACCGAATTTGGGCAATTAACAAAAAAAATTGCGGTGTTTGACGAAAGTGCGCAATTCCGATATTAATTTCGGAATTCCGATATTGAAATCTAATATCGGGCATCAATATCGGAATTGAGAAACTTCCGATATTACATGCTCTAGTGCCAACCAAAAGCTGGATATACCTGCACAGTCTGTCAAGAATCTAGACCATGAAAATATGGCAGAGCGCTACATAAAAACATGCCTGTTTTTGATCCCTCTAAGGTCACACGTTCTCTGCACCGAATTTTCTCAAAAAAACTTAGAATACATGAAAAACAAAAGCTACTGCACACAGTTATGGTACTCAGTTTGAAAGTTATTCAGTATTCATTAGATATAAGTAACCAAAGTCTGTATTTACAAAAATCATTCTGTACAGTATCTTGACAGATTATAGGAGTGTCGGTGGTTCATATTCATATGTTTTATTGTACAAAAAAAATCATACATATACAAATACAGTACGACAGCTTATCGTGTTCGATCAATATAAGTGAGGATTGTACGAGACTGTGCAGAATAGCAGAAACAGATGAGTCCTTTAGCCGAGCAGTAAATAGGTTATTTCGGGTGCCAGTAATGGCGGAGAAATTAATTAAAACGAATGGGTTCAATAAAAAATAAAAAGATTTAATAGGCCTAAAAAGTTTAAATAAAACACAATCCTTATAACTTTTACATCAACCATTAAGTAGGTACAGTGTACAAATGAGTCAGTTAATCATTGGCATCAGTATCTTCTGGCATATCTTGAAAATCATTAAAATAATGGATGCGCACTGCTTTCGATGGGTGTGATTCCATTATTTTACGTATTTCTGATCGCTTATGTTTACAATTGCTCCAGAAACTATATTTGGATGTCAAATTCGAAACTACAAAATAACTAAGAACGAATTCATAATCATTGAGCATATGTTGTAGAGTTTCTAGTATAAGAACAGACACTCCACCATCTATAAAATAATCAAACATTATTTTTAATGATTCGCTAAACAGACAGTAAATTGTTGAGAAATTATGCTGCTCGATGTCTTCTTTTAAACACTTCACGATCATGGGACCCACCGATGCTAAAATTTTAGTGTATATATCTTTCCAAGCACATTCCATGTCATAAGTCATACATCTGTATCCAAAATTGTGACACTCAAATGGACTAAATAATGATTTGTTATCGTTCGTTATCGTAATGCACTCGGTGATAAGTTTCCAACTAGTGTAGAGCACATAGTTTTCTAGCAATGGCAAACCTTTTTCAATTTTGGTTTTTATCTTTAGAAACAGTTTGACAGGCACAGTTTTTTCATTAAAACTAAAATAATATATTTTAAAATTCTGAACCAAGGATTTTAAAAAATTGTCAAAGTTGTCTCTAACGTAATATTTGCCTGAACGCTTATGGTTGGTATCCCATAACTCGAAGGCTTTATCTATTGCAGGTTCCACTACTTTTCTGAACCTTCGAAGCTGATCTTCCTCACTTTTACCGCATAGTACGTAACAAGCAAATACGTCTAAAACTTCGCTTTTATACGAACAAAATTTCGTGCCTGCTGGTGAAAGTATTTTGTTGACTACGAAGTCTTCATCGAGTATATCCATTATTTGTGGTGCAAAGTACATGAATTCACTAATATAGTTTTCACAGTTAGCACAAGCAGGCAAAGAGGTAAAAAACTCGTAACTTTTCATATAAAATTCTGCTCTTATACTGATAGGAACATTTTGGACGTTACGAATTTTTTTATAAATATCAGCACTTTCTTCTGCAGTTAAATTATCTATAAAATACCCTAATATTTCCCACAGTTCTTTTTCAACTTTTGTATTATTAGCCTTACATATCTGATCGTAAGTGTGCTTAAATAGAGCTGATCGAATTGTAAGATTTTTTGAAGTTTTCCAAACTTTAGAAAAAATAGATTTAAGATCTTCAGATTTAAGTTTGGATGCTGCAAGATTAAGTCCAAATTTTTGTAAGGAGACTGGTGCATCCAATAATTTCGGCAAATATTTACGACTTTCAGCTTCACTCAAATTTGCCAATATTGCATTAAGTGATGGCACAGTATGTTGCAAATAATCTCCTTTGGCATACCACAAAATGATATCTAAGGGAATCACTGGTCTGGCTTCGTGCAAATGTTTGGCAATATTTTTTCTTATACTGATTTCATGCTGATCAGTGTCACCCCAATTCACCTTAATTTCATCAGGTTTATGTGTTCTTGCTATGTCTATGATTTGATTTTGGTGAAGAAGCGCAAAGAGACCTTTTATGGCGGCTTTTTGTCCAGTGTGTTTGTTCAGATTTAGTAAATAAGCGTCGATCCAGGACTGGGCGAGTGAGTACGGCCAGTAGACGCGCAGCTTGGCGAGCACACGTCGCAGCGAGACAGCGTCGTTAGTTCGCAACGTGTCTATTTCATTGGCGTGGCGCGTCAGCAGCTGCGGCTTGTGCTTCAGTGCGTTCAGGCAAGCGTCCTCGCACAGACACAGTGATAATGACTCCTCAAACATGTGCTTCCGCCATGATTTCTTCACGTTGTATAAACACGACATGTCTATTTCCCACCTGTTCTCCTGTTTAATCTTTATTAGTTCACAAATTTTTTCAAGTATAAATGGGTACTTTCCGACATCCTTTTTCCAATCTTGAAGTAAACTCAAGACATTCTTTAAATGAACTATAGTCTCATTGAAATTAGATTCATCTGTATAGTTTTGATATTGAACCTTCGTCCAAACAGAATTTAAGAGATAAGTAAATAATTTATATTTTTGTTCTTTTTTTAGTTTCCATTGTATTTTTTCAAAAGTATTAAATGTCATCTTTTGTTCTACGATCTTTGGTATCGGGTTATCGCGCAAAACATTGTATAGAATTATAGATTGAAGACACAGTTGTACGTTGTTTTCTGAATTTGTGTACACCTCCATACTGTGGAACAACTGATCCAAAATGTTCCAAGTGTCAACGTCGAACTCGTGAGCAGATACTTGTGAAAGCAGATTATTGACAAACTGGATTTTGAATTTAAATGGTTCATTAATGTGGTCTTCTTTGACAAATTCAAGCAATGTTTTAACATGCTGTGGGTTTCTTCTTGCACAAGTGATCAAAACCGAGAGTATGGCACATCGTTCAGAGGATGAGTTTTCTTTACGTATAAGTTTTTTTAATTCTAGCTGTGCAACATTGAATGGGGCGAACTCATACCACTTGTAAGTTTTTACAATATGTTTGTTTTCATATTCTGGATAGAATGCTGCCAGTTCAGTTTTAGTAATAAAAGTTTTCCTTACGAATTCAAACCTTTCCTCTTCTGACATGTTCCGAATGAAGTGTCGTAGTTGATCATACTCAAACAAATAATATCGACCATCAATTGACATTTGTTTTTTAAGAAATGTTTTTATTTCGTTCTTGTTTAAATATTTTGCTGCCACGGACAGGTCAATTTCCTTTACGAACTTTGCAAAATTGTCAAATACTTTTTGCGGGCTAGCTCTCATGAGGAATTTTGTGTTCTTTACACCCAATTTAGGACTGCAGTAATAATACATGTCATCGTGTAATACATCCAAAACATAATCAGTATGAGACCTCACATAATGTAGAATTTCCTGTTTTGAGGCATACGTATTGCGCGTAACCCTGATCTGTATTATCCTTGTAAAACACGCAATAAATTTAGGAGATTTTCTGCACAAACGTTTAAAAAAAGACAGTGGTATGAGACGTTCGTTCTGAATGACATTTTCTGTGTAAGCAATAGAACAGTTTTGCAACCATTTGTAAGATTTTTCTGTTCCTCTTAAGTATTCATAAAAGGTTTCGACTCGTTTTTCGTCTTTCAGATTGAGTCTAATGTGAAGCATGAGTTTGTTAAATGTTTTGGTGTTCATGCTAGGTAATAGTTGTGTGTGTAGGTACTCTGGATTGATGATGTTTGCGTACTGCTGCTCGGTGATTAGCCACGTGGATTTTTTAATAGCTGTCGCCGCATACAGCATGTCGTTAGATTTCATTACTTCGATGATATAGTCTACATTTCTGGTTTTACTGGCTATGTCTATTTTCAGAAGGTTTTCTATGTCGCTGTCATCGGCTCTAATGTTACATAATTCGTAATGTTTGTTAGCAATTGCTTCTTCGACAAGCCTGTTGAAGTGTCGGTGCTTCTCGCCGAGTGTGTCTCCTTCTAGTGTCACCGGCGGCATTGTGTTGAGCTGAAATTTTAATATTGATTTTTGTTTGTTAAAAGTATTTTATTTTATGAAACGGATCTGTCTATGATTGTTATTCTTCATCAATGGCTACATTACCTGACTAGGTACACAAGAAATACAGTTGTATATTTTTCAAAAAAACACTATATCTTCCTCAATGAATTTTATATACATAATAATTTATATAGAAGGCTGCACATCAGTGGGTTGTGGTGGTGGGAGTTCATCACGCCGTACTATGCGAAGCCAGCTCAAAGTCACGATGTTATCTACGCCTTGAGATCTACTGTATTTTCCTATAGTAATCAGTGGGTTAGTTATTTTTGGTCAAGTGATGACTTCCTGTCGTGAAATACTCAACTTCATTTGAATTCTTAATTCAGAAATCTGGTGCAGACCTTTCAATGATCTACATTTTTGATTAAATTTTACTAAAACTCAAAGATTAAAGTTGGTGAATAAAAACATGGCCGAGTTGCGCTGTTGATTAGCAAAGAAATTAATAAATTATCTTGAAAGTAAATAAAGAACGTATAAACGTTGTGCATGACAGGAGTTATATGTTGTTCGTTGTTGTATGTTTTTTCTTCGAAAAAACTTTGTAACTATGCAGTTAGATCCTATTTCTTTGTTAGAGAAGCCCTTAGTTTTTTTATGCCAAACTTAGCACATTTCTATTAATATTTGGTTTTTTAGGGGTATATTTACTACTAACCTGCAAGATACATACATAAACTCACGCCTTTTTCCCATGGGGGTAATCAGAAACTACAGAACGCCACCTGCTACGATTCTTACATACTTATTTTGCCTGCAAGATCTTAAAGGTATACTGCAAGATCTTAAAGGTATATTCTTGGTATAATTTTCCATAGGTATGTATTTTTTTCGAACCAAGTATTTGGCCTTTGCTCGCGGGGCTTCGCTTATATAGCCTACACTACAAGTACCATGCGTTATTTTGCTGGGTAAGAAGTATCATATTACGATTAGTACTTATTGCCAGAGATTACCTATCTTTTACAACAACTTTACCTCTTTCTATCTAATTTAAATAATTGAGATCTTAAGGTATTGTAACGCCATCTACTTTAAAATAAAGAAGACTTCACTGTACAAACAATCGGTACATTGACCTTGAGGTCTTAGGTAAAAATATCTAGTAAAATTAGGAAGATATGTCACTTACCAAGTTTGTTTTTATGAGGACTTCCCAAAAGAAACTGAATGAAGTTCCCCACCTTATTAAACTGTATGTATCTATCACCACACTATTTATAGTATTTCAATTATTACACATACTGGTGTAATCGATTTTTTGGTACATTACCTAGAAGTTGGTAATTGGAATAGATTAGTAGTTCAACATTTTCAGTTCCTGATGAGCTATTTTATTACTATGTATCACTTTTGAGTTTTCCAATCGTAAACTACATAAAGTATATTATTTTTGGTTTTTATTGGATTATCAAGTCAACTTTATCGTGGTTAACAGATAAAATAGAAGTATATCTAGCTATCATAATATCGTTATTTCCTTGATAACGATATTAGGTAGCCGTTATAACGATATTAGGTTATTTTTCGTACAGTGCCTTTTCATACGTTCCAGTTGCCGGGTAGCCGGTGCCGACTGTCCGATAACACATTCAACTTTCACACGAGACGATTTTGTATCCAGTAGCTGCTAGAACGTCAACGCGTTTATAGTTGCGTTGAACAACGTATTATACTTATTTATTAATTACTTCATGCACATAAACGTACAGAGACGGTCTTAATGCCTTAGGCATTTTCTACCAGTCTACCTTTATGCAGAGGTTATGCAGAGACAACTAGTGGTAGGTGCAACTTACTAGTGGAGGTGATACTTTGTACCTGGGCGACTGGCCGCCGCCGGTGCGTATGAAAGCGTGTGCTTCTTCCATACACCACTGTGCACTGTGCCAACTGGTAGGCGGCGACCGGACGTACAGTGGTGGATCCGGCGTGCACCCGGCGATCGTTTGCCGGAAATATTACGCAGGAACGTGTGAAAGCTAACGTACATGGCTATACACTTCGCCCCAGGTACCCGACACCGGCTACCCGGTAACCGGGGTGAATGAAAAGGCACTACTGGTTATGCTAAATATTGCTAGATAGATCATCGAGTTTGGTGTAAATTACAGATTTTCATACAGCCGTCGTTTTGCTGCAGTTAGAAATGCGGTTAATTTTGGACTAAGGTTACTTTATGATACAATAGAATGGGGTAGGTCAATTTTTTTATCTGCTTCTCGCGCGCAGCTTTGTCAATTGCCAGCCTACCGAAAAAACCGGACGCCGAAAAGGCTTTAACACCATAGACCACATACATAAGCCGTGGCATGTTATGCAGAAAAAGAGCATAACTTACCTCTCTACTTAGCGTTTTGGACTATGAGAAAGCGTTCGATTTGATCGAGACCCGGGTTGTACTGCAGTCTCTCCAACGGTGCCAAATCTACTTCCAGTAAATCGAGGTGTTGAAGTGTTTGTATAAAAATACTACTGTCCCATCATCGGCCTCTGCACTTGCGGATGCGGATGCGGAGATCGAAAAGATCGCACGCATGGCATGTGCGAGCAGATAGTGGTATCGGGGCCATGGAGTCGAGACTGCTTCCGGCTGAAACCCACCGCCCACCGTTCGCTGCGGACAAGTGGAGACAGGCTCAGCCAGCTGAGCCTAGTAGTGCTGGGAAGAGGCCCAGTAAACTCGTGGAGGTTAGGTCCGTGCCCACTATCCGGTCGGCGGCTGTGAGCCTGATGACCGCGCCTGGCACCCTCACGGAGGCCTGCCACGGAGGGCTGCAGCCCGGAGCCGTCGAAAGGGGCATCTCCTACAAGGCTGTCCTGACAGAGGCGAAGGCCAAAGTCGTGTTTCCGGCATCAAAATAAGGCCAGCGATTACAGGGGTGCGGCTGCTCTAGGTATCGGTATCCAGGCCGATGAGGACCACAGAGCTGCGTGTCGACGGTCTGGATGATGTGACAACCCCAGCTGCGGTCGCGGCGGCCATCGCCCGTGCCGGCGGATGTCCTTCCGAGGACGTGCGGATGGGCGAGACTCGCGCCGACGTTTCCGGTCTCGGCATGCGTTAGTTGCGGTACTCGGTGGTCCTGTCGCCCACTTACAGTGATCTTGAACGCCGCCGGTTCAAGATCACTGTAGGTGGGCGACTGTTGGTGGGGTGGGTTTAATTAAGAGTGAAGCTACTACAACCCAGGGTGTTGCGGTGCTATCGTTGCCTGGACACGATGCACTGCCAAAACAGATCGCAGCGAGCAGTACTATAGCTGCGGTCAGCCCGGCCACAAGGCGGCCCAGTGCACCACGGTGCCAAACTGCAGTCTCTGTATATCTGCAGGGAGGTTCACTCGTGCGTGTAACAGCGGGGCGGATCAATAGTGGACGTCTCCTTCGCTAGCCCTGCTGCCGCGAGACGTGTCTACGACTGGCACGTTGCCGTGGAGGTGGAAATGTTATCGGATCATAGATATATCCGTCTCCACCCAGACCGCCGGCAGCCACGGTGCGCCAGCCCCGCGATGGGACGGTCCGCGCAAGCGAATTGACAGGGAACTTTTCGAGGGCATGGATCCGGGCGTCGGCAACAATCGGACCAGTTGACGGTGAACAGGAGGCGCTGTGGTTCTGCGGGGCGATGACGCAAGTCAGCGACGCATCCATGCCCCAGGTTGACGCATAGTCAGCGAGGCACCAGGTGTACTGGAGGTCCACGTGTTAGCCCTCGCTCTGAAGGAGCTAGAGCCCTAGCTTAAAGGACTCTTCACAGCGTGCCCTGAACGGACCCAGTTTGCCACTTTGTGGAAATCTGGTCGTCTGGTCCTGTTTAGGAAGGTGGGGCACCCTGCGGACTCGCCGTCTGCTTACCGGCCCATTGTGCTGCTAGACGAGGTGGGTAAGCTGTTCGAGCGGATAATCGCTGCCCGCCTCGTCAGCCACTTGTACAAAGAGTGGCCAGACCTGGACAAAAACTTGTTTTGTAGCAAGGTTTTTTCATACATATAATAAAATGGGATAGATTTTATACGAAAAATAAATGAGAACATACGTCTTAACATTGAATTCTCAAAAGTCTTTTAAATGGTTGTTTAATATAACTATTTAATGACCAGTTTTAATTTAATAATTTTCACATAAAAAAAAAATTCAAAAGTCGAATAGGCTGTATAGGCTCTTTTCGTTGTAAAAAAATATGTCGAGTTGCAAAAACGCGCCATTTTCTGAAAATTTTAATTATTGTTTGATAATTTTTTTTATGTTAATACGATTTCAAGTACAAGTGATGAAATGGAATTAACTCCACCCGATATTTTATCTGAGGCGAAATTTCGCAAGATGAAATTTTGCCCCCAAAATCTCGAGAATGTTAAATGGCGACTTACGATAATTTTATTTTTAGGAAAAAACAAATGTAATTCTTTGATGTGTTTCTACTATTTCCCACAACTATATTGAAAAACGTCGTGTGATACACGGGTGTATAGGTCATTGCAAACTCGTGTCATTAAAAACCCTCGCCATCGGCTCGGACAGCTCGTTTGCAATAACCTACTTTCCACCCTTGTATCACAATGTACTATTATTTTCCGAAGTCGGTGTCTTTGGTACCAATTGTTTTCCGTGTTTCAACACCGACTTCGGAAAAGAAAGTAATTTTTCACTTTGTAGTCCTTTTTTTTCGAAGTCGGTTTGTTTTTTTGTTATAAAGTTTTTTTATTTATATGTTTTTAGTTTCGATAGGTACCTCCAATTGCCATATATAGCCAAAGTACATCTCATGACGATTCCAATAAGCCCAAACACGACTAGGATACAATTGTTTTATTACGGAGTTCCAGTGCCTACCTGCCGGCTTCATCATCAGATCAGTTCGATGGTACCATTTTCATCAGTACTATTTATTTATGGCTTATGTTTAACTTACCACCAGATATAGTAACATATAACAGACAAAAATAGTAAATGATCACCAAAATTAAACCCGCATCTTATTGTAAAATTATAACCAAAGTTTTAACATCTCGCTATCCTGTTTAAGCAAAATGACTCCAAATAAATCATTGTTAACCCAAAAGTAGTAAATGATCACCAAAAGTAGTAAATGATCACCAAAATTAAACCAATGACCAAAAAGATTATAAAATTTCTGGGAGCAACTTGGAAGTAGCGCTCGCCGGCCGCTGCCGCGGCACCGCTCGCTTTGCTCGCTCGGCTCGCGCGCGGTTGGTCACAGTTCTAACCTAACCTAACCTATTTTACAACATTAAATAGCGCAATAATTTGCTATTAAAATTTGGTGATCAATTTACTAAATTTGGTGATCATTTACTATTTTTGTCAGTATATTACTAGATTTGGTGGTTAGGGGTTATCGTCACAAAGTTTTTTTTGGTGGTCATTATATTTATTCCCTTTATTTATAAGTATTTGCTTTATCATAGTCGTTTAACTACTCGAGATATCGTAGACCCGTGACATACTTAGCATTAAGGAGTTCCATTGGCCATCTTTGGTCTTCTTCACCAGTTCCACTTCACCAAATGTTACTTTCTGAGTGCAAATGATTGCATTGTTGATGAAAATGCCAAAGTCGCTATATGTATGCCTATATATTTGAGGGGTTCCCCCGATTTCTTCAACGTTCCATCATCAGATCCTGACCTGATGACTATGGGACCAAATGGGAAGTATACCTTTTCAAACAAAAGAAAAAAAATTCAAATCGGTCCAAATTTTTCAAGAAACAGAATACCAATCGAATTAAGAACGTCCTCCTTTTTGGAAAGTCGTTTAAAATCTTAATATTTGTAGGCATACTTCTATATTCGTAGGTAGAATGATAATAAGCGAACTCATTTCTACTTACGTCAGATAAAATATAAAATATTTTTAATAAACGAACTAACAATATTTAATTTACAGCTTATCAATGTCGCCGCCGGTGCTGGTGACACTCAGCGAAAAGCGCCAAGATTACAACAAGCTTGTCGAATATGCGATTATACCTAATTTAGACTAGTTCACGCTTTGAATGAGTTATAGTGATAACGCTACGGTCGGTAGAACATACGCAAGTACAAAAATACATGGATTGCTAAAATCATAAACCTTTCGTTTGGCTTTGTCGTAGTCATGATACATCTATATATATAAAAGGCAAAAGTGATTGACTGATGTATCAACGCACAGGCCAAACCCTTAGGGCTAGAACCATAAAAAAATTTAAAACCTCTTATGACGTAAGCACAAGTAAGGAAGGATTTTTCAAAATTCAACCCCTAAGGGTGTGAAATAGGGGATAAAAGTTTGTATGAAACTTTTTATTAAAAAGTCATCTGTAGGATAAAACACGGATCACGCGAACGAAGTTGCGGGCGAAGTGCTAGTCAATAATAAAATTATGCCGATGAAACAATAGAACATGGAGAACAATGAATTAATATCTTCCCATGTTCGTTACAAAGACAATTTTATTGATTTGAACATTTAGCGACCCCTCTAAGACGACTCACTGACCGACCTTCCCGTTGGCTCGACGCGATTCGATTTAAATCACAACGATAACGATTTAAATTGCAAGTAAGTACGTTCATATGGAGGCAATGCGAAAGTATTTCAACCGATTTGCACTTGTTCTTAGAAATTACGTATACCGCCTGTAGTGTATGTAGATATCAATAGATCGCGCTACAAGCCGATAACAGTATTGTAAAGCTGCCTCGTGCGCACACGCTGCTCGGTTATAAATACCGGTCGGAGTGGTGGGGCGATCAGCCGTTATCGGACTGTCGGCCTGAGCGGTGGTGCGTTGGCGAGTCAACTATTAATATTGATAAATGTGCATATTTTACATTGGCGACGAGGAGAAAACCGTAGAGTGAATAAAGTAATAAATAAAGCTGTTTTTCACTAAAAGGAACATGAAGACTTTGTTATAATAACATCAAAAAAAAAAAAAAAAAAAAGTGTGGAATGACGGTGACAGTTAAAATCAGTGGCGGTCCGTTTTTGAAGTGCATCAAATGTATACGATAAGTAGTGCACTTGCTGAGTAGTGCTGTGGAATTCAATCTCGTAAAACACACACTGGTGGCACACTACACCGTCGGCGTCGTATTGTTATGGTCCCACCAAAACTGAATGCAGTAGAAGTAAGTCCTTCAGCTTCGCGTCTACATGGCAGACAATGTGGGACTAATTTAAGAAGTCGTCGAGTTTTCTGCGACTACCCTCAGAATCTCGAATAATGAAAAACCAGTCCGTAGCGGAGCAACAACCAAGGAGCTGGACAGGTCAAGGAGGAGCGTGTGGATGTGTGAATCCATACACACGAATCTTTATGCCAATCTGGTGAGTCGTATTCATTTTGTTATGGCTCAGGACAAGTGGTTATTGTTCAAACTTCTGGTTTTGTATACAGTATGGGTCATGTCAGGTCATAATCCATATTGGCTATCACTGGTAAATTTTTAGTGTTGTTGAAGAACATCACTGTAGGCCATTAGCTAACCTTAGCTGATTATTTTTGTTTGGATGTTAGAGCGATATAGTAACAATGCCGTACTTCATTCGAAAAAAATGATAATGCCAAATAAAATGATAAGTTTTGAGTTAATTGTGTTTGATCATTGAATTGGTTGTATTTATACCTAGCACTATCACTAGGTAATTGAGACATATCTAGTACAAAGCCAGTACATAATGAATTTATTATTGAAGGTAATAGTTTCAAAATTTTGTTCAGTAAGGATGAGATATCCCTTGTGAAGGACTGCACAACTGTCATTTTAAGTGTTTGAGCGAGTTAGTATTGTAGCTGCTTTAACCAATACTGGCATTGGTCAAGTACATGTATTCAGAACAGATCTTATGTCTCGGAACAATTTACAACAATCTCGATCTATCGATCGATCGATTTTCATCTTCAGATCTTAATTCAATTGCTTACTTTCAAAGTAACATTATGATAGTATTAGATCCCGCGATCGCTATCCTTTGAAATCTTTAAATAGTAATAGAACGAATAAGTACGCTTACGAGGCATACAAAGGATGCCTCTAAGTAGTGCTCCTAACGAGTTAAACGTAAAAAACAGTGAGGGGAGTTCCTCCACCAACCAGGAGAACACATACCGTGGCTATTAGGTCGCACTGTGCGCACTTGTCTGTAGTCTTACTTGCAATTCACTTGTGAGTTGTTCGGGGGGCGATGGGCAGCTGGTGATGTAGCCGGGACATGGGTCTCAAAGGAGACTATCGTTGTATTGGTTTTGTAATAACCTGTAGTCGTAGACTCTTAGAGAAGTGACACACATCGTGTTGGTCGATCACTTGAGGTAATGACGATATGGGTGGCATGAGTTTCACTAGCTGCTGCGGCAGTCGTGCCATAAGCGTCGTGCCGTGATACGGGTTCTGATCAATTACTACTAAGGCTTAGAGGAACCTTTCGCTATCGGTGATCGTTATACACTGAAAGCTTTAAATAGGTACGCTTAGAACTTAGAAGTATACACACGATAGGTTTAGGAAGATGATAGTGGGTACTCACGTTCCAGTCGATGTTGATTTCGATAATAATGATTGATGAACAAGCTGTAAAAGGTTAGGTAATTCAGTCTATCGGCCGTAGTGTGTGTTCGACCGTACCAGTGGTTAAGCGTAGTCGTGGCCGTAAATCGGTATATTTTGAGGCAACACAAGTAGTCCGTAGGTGCGCAATATTGCGTTTAGCTCTGTCGGAGGTCTGGGTTAGACCCATATAGACCATAGACCGTTGTGTGAGGGCAATGCGATTGCTGGTCGACTAGAGAGCCGAGGCGTTAGAGGCTTTACTCGAGGGTTCCTGTTGGCTTGACAGTTTTAATGCAGTAGAGTTTTAAAGCTTCTTTGGTACGATTGTGGTTAAAGTTAGTTAAAACTTAAGATTTGGTTGGAATAAAGCTAGAATTCTAAAATTTCCCTATTTTCACGTACCCAATAATCAAGTTTGGTTAAGAGTAGCCTAGTTGGCCATTGTGTCAACTGTGAGCCTAGGTGGCAAACACTGGAATAACATAATATCACGCTTATGGTGTATTATTGGGAGGTTCCTGATGGAGAAACCGAGTGACACTGCTTGACCTGGGAGTCGAACCCTTGACCTCATGATTAGTTATTTGATTTGTGCTACATGATTAGTTCTAAATTAATAAATCAAAGAGCACACAAATGCAGTAGAATATACCTACTGGTCATTAAATTGACAGGCAGTAGAATATACCTACTGGTCATTAAATTGACAGGCAGTAGAATATACCTACTGGTCATTAAATTGACAGGCAGTAGAATATATCTACTGGTCATTAAATTGACAGGCAGTAGATTATAACTACTGGTCATTAAATTGAAAGTCATCAGAGAATGACAGTAATAGCAGTAGATTATACCTACTGGTCATTAAGTTGACAGTCATCAGAGAATGACAGAAATAGCAGTAGATTATAACTACTGGTCATTAAATTGACAGTCATCAGAGAATGACAGAAATAGCAGTAGATTATAACTACTGGTCATCAAATTGACAGTCATCAGAGAATGATAGAAATAGCAGTAGATTATAACTACTGGTCATCAAATTGACAGTCATCAGAGAATGATAGAAATAACAGTAGATTATAACTACTGGTCATTAAATTGACAGTCATCAGAGAATGACAGAAATAGCAGTAGATTATAACTACTGGTCATCAAATTGACAGTCATCAGAGAATGATAGAAATAACAGTAGATTATGCCTACTGGTCATTAAATTGACAATTATCAAAATAAAAAAAAAAAATGATGTCAGCAGTAATGGTATTTTTTATGTACATACTGTTCACACCCGGAAGACTCAAGAGATGAGATCTGGTGTGAAGAATACTTCACCGTTGCTGATTGGCACAGAGGCAGTGGAACGCGTCCAGAAATTCACTTACCTCGGGAGCGTCGTGTCAGAAACTGGAGGTAGTGATGAGGACATCGCATCAAGGATCACTAAAGCACGATCAGCTACCTTCGCGCAGCTGAGACCTCTTTGGCAATTGCGGAAATTGACCCGAAGGATTAAACTCGAATCTTCTCAACTCAAATCCGTGCTGCTTTACGGATGCGAAACGTGGAAGGTCACAAAAGACATCTCTAGCCAGATCCAAGTCGTCGTAAACCACTGTCTTTGTCACATACTCTTCATTTACTGACCCGAGACCATCACCAACGTAGAGCTGTTGGAGCAATGCCACGAGAGCCCGATTGACCGCCAGATCAAGCGTCGCAAATGGAGTTCGATTGGCCACAAGCTGTGAAGGGATTCTGATCACATATCGAAGCAAGCGCTGGATTAGAATCCCCAGGGCAAAAGAAAGCGTGGCCGTCCCCGTCCAACCTGGACGAGAGGATGCCGCGCAGCTTCCCGGACACTGCCTGGTCGAGTGAGATTCGACGTTTGACTTCTCTTGAGGTTGGACCTGCCTAGCTGGACTATAAGTCCCAGGTAGGCATGGTTGTCCACCGCTGCGGATGTGTAGTCTCCGATCTTGACGGGAGTGGGCGCGACATGGGCGTTTAACATCACTTTGGTTTATCCATATAAATTTTGGACCCACTCTTTCGGAAGCTCTACTGAGGTAATCGAGCGTTGTACTGGGGACCTCCATGGTCTCAGTCATGACAGCTATATCATCGGCGAACCAAAGGTGAGCGATGTGCTCGCCGTTGACGTCGATGCCTGGTCCTCTCCGGAACGGAGCCTTGAAGGCGTCCTCCAGTACAGCGGTGGACGGTTTCGGAGGTGGCGTCTCCCTGTCCGACACCTCGCTGCGGAGGGATGGATTCCGGAGCCAGGTCGCAAGGCCGGACTAGCGTAGTGATGTTTTTGTGCCCGCGCTTCGTTACCTCGATGTACCGGTGGTCGATTTGGCGCCGTTGGAGGGACTGCAGTGCAGCCCAAGTCTCGATCAAGTTGAGGACTTTCATGTGGTCCACAGACGCTAAGCGGAAAGGCAGGTTGGCTTGCGGTGCTGGAGCCTGTTCGGCGGCCGGCTTGTTCGGGAGGGTCAAAGTCGTAGGGCTTGCGCGCGAGACGATTCGTGTATTGGTTCCAGGTAACTAATTAATACCATGCATTCTCAACTAACGTTAGAGAAATTGGATGGAGAGGGGGAACCTTCATCAGTAGGCCCGAGATGGGAATCAGAAAATGGAATAGAAGAAGAGGAAGGGTAAAAGGAAACACTAAATTAAACCAGTAAATGATTTTTAAATTATTGTGCTGTCATTTTGTTATGCCAGAGATGCCAATAATAAAAATCAGGATTTGCTAAATGTCTTATTAATAATTCTGATTACATCCAACTGTTTAAAACAAGGAAGGGATGTAGTGTATGTAGATATCAATAGATCGCGCTACAAGCCGATAACAGTATTGTAAAGTTGCCTCGTGCGCACACGCTGCTCGGTTATAAATACCGGTCCGAGTGGTGGGGCGATCAGTCGTTATCGGACTGTCGGCCTGAGCGGTGGTGCGTTGGCGAGTCAACTATTAATATTGATAAATGTGCATATTTTACACCGCCTATCGAAGTAATTCAAATTGCATTTCGCCATCAGGAAGGACGCTAAGCGTTAGCTAAATTACTATTATCTTAATCATTAAAATTACTGTCTTATTCTTCTTTTTAGTGTGAAGATGTGGCCACCTCTGGTGTCAGAGTTAATTAAGCCGCCTCTGGGAACCCCACAGGCCTCTGACACTTGGCTATTTCAGACTTTGTAAATAAGTCCAGGATCCCTCACGATGTTTTCTTTCATCGTTGCCTGTGATGTCCAAGATAATCTTAGAAAGTACATATAAATTTGAAAAAGTCACATAGGTACTTGTCCGGATTTGAATCCATGACCTCAAGCACGAGAGGTCTTAGACACTGGTCCACCACGACATCATCATACAAATATTTTTCACATTAAATAAAATTAATAACAACTAGATAATTAAGTATGTGCAAAACGCATCGGGCGAATAAGGGCAATCGGATAATGATGATAAGATAACACGTGATGGGTGACCCAATTTAAAGTAAATACTCAGTGTAAAATATCATATCTCGGTAATTTTATCAACCTGACAACGTTAACTACATTGTAGATAAAGTAAGCAGTTTATATTTACACAAAACATATGTATTATCTGTGCTATTACTAACCTCTTTTCCTCCAGATGTGCTCCCAGAACGAACCTTCGGCACTCAACTACTTCTGTAAACTGGTTACTGGATACTCCCAAAGCACTAACAAATAATTAAAACATGTTCCTTGTTATTATTTCATAAAGTTGTGCAATAAATAACAACTAACTTTACACAAGTTAATTGGGAATTTTGCTACTCAAAATAGTAGATGTATTGCATGGCATCAACCTACATATGTGTGAGTAAACAATGTACAATCATATCAACTGAATACCTGTTTATCAAGCCAGATCTTTATTTTTTTTCCTATTCGTATTTTCCCAATCGTCAACAATACTATCGTATGTTATTGTTTTATCAACTAAAACTTGACATTTGTGAACTTTTAACTTTGGTGTAGTCAATGTTGTCATGTTGTGTGCTTGGAATACCTACGTTAGAAAAATAACGATACTGGAAAACGGTTATCGTTTAGTTATTGGGATAGTTATTTTCTCCATATCGTTTCTAGTATTTAATAGGTAATTAAGTAGAGTAGTAATTTTATGCCCAAGTTTGTTCAAGTGCAAACGCCCTAGTTGTCGTAATATCGGCATCTCGGAACAAAATGACCGATATTTCAATTCCGATACTGAATGATCCAATATCGGAATCTCGGAATCAGTTATTTTAACTCCTTGTGCAGCGTTAGCGAGAAAGCGCGGTTAAGCCCTTTAATTACGGTGATTAGCAGTAGTAGGATAATCTGTTTGAAATATAATAAAAATAAACTGTTCACTAATCGGGCGCTTATTTACTTAAACTTCACTTCATGAAATATAATATGTGCCTTGATGAATGCCGGATTTACAGTTCCGAATTTGCTAAAAATGTTAGCTTTGAGAGTACAAGTAAATAAACAAATTCATAGAACCCTTTGTAACAATTGTATTTTCATTGATTAATAAGTATAACGGGTATCCGCAGTATTTGAGACGCATGGGATCATCCAATGACACACCAGCCATGCCTGCATGGACATTTGGGGGAGGCTTATGTTCAGCAGTGGCCATCTTTCGGCTGAAATGACCATGACGATGATGGATACTAACATAGTTTTTCATACTTTTGAGAGGGCTGTTTCGGAACAAGTACCTATCCTTGTTAAACTTTATTTCATATTTATAATGTGTGACTTGCTTGGAAACCTTAATAAATTAAAGCTTAATATTTGTCTGTCTTCTGATTGTATTAAATACAACAATTAGTCTGTCCGATTACGAATGTGTTGGATAAATCAACTTCCACTACTTGACTTCATTGTCTCTCATCATCATCATTTCAGCCAAAAGACGTCCACTGCTGAACATAGGCCCCAGGAGGCGTGTGCTTTCAGATTGATCTATGACATGATTTATATTCTTTTTTGGTAACAAATATGCAGTTTAGGTAAATAAGCGCCCGATTACACAGTAACTGGTGATTAGAGAGAGACACAATAGAAAATCTTATTATTTCGCGGCATAAACTTGTTTTTTTATTGTACTCAATCTAGCCTTATACCGAATTTGGGCAATTAACAAAAAAAATTGCGGTGTTTGACGAAAGTGCGCAATTCCGATATTAATTTCGGAATTCCGATATTGAAATCTAATATCGGGCATCAATATCGGAATTGAGAAACTTCCGATATTACATGCTCTAGTGCCAACCAAAAGCTGGATATACCTGCACAGTCTGTCAAGAATCTAGACCATGAAAATATGGCAGAGCGCTACATAAAAACATGCCTGTTTTTGATCCCTCTAAGGTCACACGTTCTCTGCACCGAATTTTCTCAAAAAAACTTAGAATACATGAAAAACAAAAGCTACTGCACACAGTTATGGTACTCAGTTTGAAAGTTATTCAGTATTCATTAGATATAAGTAACCAAAGTCTGTATTTACAAAAATCATTCTGTACAGTATCTTGACAGATTATAGGAGTGTCGGTGGTTCATATTCATATGTTTTATTGTACAAAAAAAATCATACATATACAAATACAGTACGACAGCTTATCGTGTTCGATCAATATAAGTGAGGATTGTACGAGACTGTGCAGAATAGCAGAAACAGATGAGTCCTTTAGCCGAGCAGTAAATAGGTTATTTCGGGTGCCAGTAATGGCGGAGAAATTAATTAAAACGAATGGGTTCAATAAAAAATAAAAAGATTTAATAGGCCTAAAAAGTTTAAATAAAACACAATCCTTATAACTTTTACATCAACCATTAAGTAGGTACAGTGTACAAATGAGTCAGTTAATCATTGGCATCAGTATCTTCTGGCATATCTTGAAAATCATTAAAATAATGGATGCGCACTGCTTTCGATGGGTGTGATTCCATTATTTTACGTATTTCTGATCGCTTATGTTTACAATTGCTCCAGAAACTATATTTGGATGTCAAATTCGAAACTACAAAATAACTAAGAACGAATTCATAATCATTGAGCATATGTTGTAGAGTTTCTAGTATAAGAACAGACACTCCACCATCTATAAAATAATCAAACATTATTTTTAATGATTCGCTAAACAGACAGTAAATTGTTGAGAAATTATGCTGCTCGATGTCTTCTTTTAAACACTTCACGATCATGGGACCCACCGATGCTAAAATTTTAGTGTATATATCTTTCCAAGCACATTCCATGTCATAAGTCATACATCTGTATCCAAAATTGTGACACTCAAATGGACTAAATAATGATTTGTTATCGTTCGTTATCGTAATGCACTCGGTGATAAGTTTCCAACTAGTGTAGAGCACATAGTTTTCTAGCAATGGCAAACCTTTTTCAATTTTGGTTTTTATCTTTAGAAACAGTTTGACAGGCACAGTTTTTTCATTAAAACTAAAATAATATATTTTAAAATTCTGAACCAAGGATTTTAAAAAATTGTCAAAGTTGTCTCTAACGTAATATTTGCCTGAACGCTTATGGTTGGTATCCCATAACTCGAAGGCTTTATCTATTGCAGGTTCCACTACTTTTCTGAACCTTCGAAGCTGATCTTCCTCACTTTTACCGCATAGTACGTAACAAGCAAATACGTCTAAAACTTCGCTTTTATACGAACAAAATTTCGTGCCTGCTGGTGAAAGTATTTTGTTGACTACGAAGTCTTCATCGAGTATATCCATTATTTGTGGTGCAAAGTACATGAATTCACTAATATAGTTTTCACAGTTAGCACAAGCAGGCAAAGAGGTAAAAAACTCGTAACTTTTCATATAAAATTCTGCTCTTATACTGATAGGAACATTTTGGACGTTACGAATTTTTTTATAAATATCAGCACTTTCTTCTGCAGTTAAATTATCTATAAAATACCCTAATATTTCCCACAGTTCTTTTTCAACTTTTGTATTATTAGCCTTACATATCTGATCGTAAGTGTGCTTAAATAGAGCTGATCGAATTGTAAGATTTTTTGAAGTTTTCCAAACTTTAGAAAAAATAGATTTAAGATCTTCAGATTTAAGTTTGGATGCTGCAAGATTAAGTCCAAATTTTTGTAAGGAGACTGGTGCATCCAATAATTTCGGCAAATATTTACGACTTTCAGCTTCACTCAAATTTGCCAATATTGCATTAAGTGATGGCACAGTATGTTGCAAATAATCTCCTTTGGCATACCACAAAATGATATCTAAGGGAATCACTGGTCTGGCTTCGTGCAAATGTTTGGCAATATTTTTTCTTATACTGATTTCATGCTGATCAGTGTCACCCCAATTCACCTTAATTTCATCAGGTTTATGTGTTCTTGCTATGTCTATGATTTGATTTTGGTGAAGAAGCGCAAAGAGACCTTTTATGGCGGCTTTTTGTCCAGTGTGTTTGTTCAGATTTAGTAAATAAGCGTCGATCCAGGACTGGGCGAGTGAGTACGGCCAGTAGACGCGCAGCTTGGCGAGCACACGTCGCAGCGAGACAGCGTCGTTAGTTCGCAACGTGTCTATTTCATTGGCGTGGCGCGTCAGCAGCTGCGGCTTGTGCTTCAGTGCGTTCAGGCAAGCGTCCTCGCACAGACACAGTGATAATGACTCCTCAAACATGTGCTTCCGCCATGATTTCTTCACGTTGTATAAACACGACATGTCTATTTCCCACCTGTTCTCCTGTTTAATCTTTATTAGTTCACAAATTTTTTCAAGTATAAATGGGTACTTTCCGACATCCTTTTTCCAATCTTGAAGTAAACTCAAGACATTCTTTAAATGAACTATAGTCTCATTGAAATTAGATTCATCTGTATAGTTTTGATATTGAACCTTCGTCCAAACAGAATTTAAGAGATAAGTAAATAATTTATATTTTTGTTCTTTTTTTAGTTTCCATTGTATTTTTTCAAAAGTATTAAATGTCATCTTTTGTTCTACGATCTTTGGTATCGGGTTATCGCGCAAAACATTGTATAGAATTATAGATTGAAGACACAGTTGTACGTTGTTTTCTGAATTTGTGTACACCTCCATACTGTGGAACAACTGATCCAAAATGTTCCAAGTGTCAACGTCGAACTCGTGAGCAGATACTTGTGAAAGCAGATTATTGACAAACTGGATTTTGAATTTAAATGGTTCATTAATGTGGTCTTCTTTGACAAATTCAAGCAATGTTTTAACATGCTGTGGGTTTCTTCTTGCACAAGTGATCAAAACCGAGAGTATGGCACATCGTTCAGAGGATGAGTTTTCTTTACGTATAAGTTTTTTTAATTCTAGCTGTGCAACATTGAATGGGGCGAACTCATACCACTTGTAAGTTTTTACAATATGTTTGTTTTCATATTCTGGATAGAATGCTGCCAGTTCAGTTTTAGTAATAAAAGTTTTCCTTACGAATTCAAACCTTTCCTCTTCTGACATGTTCCGAATGAAGTGTCGTAGTTGATCATACTCAAACAAATAATATCGACCATCAATTGACATTTGTTTTTTAAGAAATGTTTTTATTTCGTTCTTGTTTAAATATTTTGCTGCCACGGACAGGTCAATTTCCTTTACGAACTTTGCAAAATTGTCAAATACTTTTTGCGGGCTAGCTCTCATGAGGAATTTTGTGTTCTTTACACCCAATTTAGGACTGCAGTAATAATACATGTCATCGTGTAATACATCCAAAACATAATCAGTATGAGACCTCACATAATGTAGAATTTCCTGTTTTGAGGCATACGTATTGCGCGTAACCCTGATCTGTATTATCCTTGTAAAACACGCAATAAATTTAGGAGATTTTCTGCACAAACGTTTAAAAAAAGACAGTGGTATGAGACGTTCGTTCTGAATGACATTTTCTGTGTAAGCAATAGAACAGTTTTGCAACCATTTGTAAGATTTTTCTGTTCCTCTTAAGTATTCATAAAAGGTTTCGACTCGTTTTTCGTCTTTCAGATTGAGTCTAATGTGAAGCATGAGTTTGTTAAATGTTTTGGTGTTCATGCTAGGTAATAGTTGTGTGTGTAGGTACTCTGGATTGATGATGTTTGCGTACTGCTGCTCGGTGATTAGCCACGTGGATTTTTTAATAGCTGTCGCCGCATACAGCATGTCGTTAGATTTCATTACTTCGATGATATAGTCTACATTTCTGGTTTTACTGGCTATGTCTATTTTCAGAAGGTTTTCTATGTCGCTGTCATCGGCTCTAATGTTACATAATTCGTAATGTTTGTTAGCAATTGCTTCTTCGACAAGCTTGTTGAAGTGTCGGTGCTTCTCGCCGAGTGTGTCTCCTTCTAGTGTCACCGGCGGCATTGTGTTGAGCTGAAATTTTAATATTGATTTTTGTTTGTTAAAAGTATTTTATTTTATGAAACGGATCTGTCTATGATTGTTATTCTTCATCAATGGCTACATTACCTGACTAGGTACACAAGAAATACAGTTGTATATTTTTCAAAAAAACACTATATCTTCCTCAATGAATTTTATATACATAATAATTTATATAGAAGGCTGCACATCAGTGGGTTGTGGTGGTGGGAGTTCATCACGCCGTACTATGCGAAGCCAGCTCAAAGTCACGATGTTATCTACGCCTTGAGATCTACTGTATTTTCCTATAGTAATCAGTGGGTTAGTTATTTTTGGTCAAGTGATGACTTCCTGTCGTGAAATACTCAACTTCATTTGAATTCTTAATTCAGAAATCTGGTGCAGACCTTTCAATGATCTACATTTTTGATAAAATTTTACTAAAACTCAAAGATTAAAGTTGGTGAATAAAAACATGGCCGAGTTGCGCTGTTGATTAGCAAAGAAATTAATAAATTATCTTGAAAGTAAATAAAGAACGTATAAACGTTGTGCATGACAGGAGTTATATGTTGTTCGTTGTTGTATGTTTTTTCTTCGAAAAAACTTTGTAACTATGCAGTTAGATCCTATTTCTTTGTTAGAGAAGCCCTTAGTTTTTTTATGCCAAACTTAGCACATTTCTATTAATATTTGGTTTTTTAGGGGTATATTTACTACTAACCTGCAAGATACATACATAAACTCACGCCTTTTTCCCATGGGGGTAATCAGAAACTACAGAACGCCACCTGCTACGATTCTTACATACTTATTTTGCCTGCAAGATCTTAAAGGTATACTGCAAGATCTTAAAGGTATATTCTTGGTATAATTTTCCATAGGTATGTATTTTTTTCGAACCAAGTATTTGGCCTTTGCTCGCGGGGCTTCGCTTATATAGCCTACACTACAAGTACCATGCGTTATTTTGCTGGGTAAGAAGTATCATATTACGATTAGTACTTATTGCCAGAGATTACCTATCTTTTACAACAACTTTACCTCTTTCTATCTAATTTAAATAATTGAGATCTTAAGGTATTGTAACGCCATCTACTTTAAAATAAAGAAGACTTCACTGTACAAACAATCGGTACATTGACCTTGAGGTCTTAGGTAAAAATATCTAGTAAAATTAGGAAGATATGTCACTTACCAAGTTTGTTTTTATGAGGACTTCCCAAAAGAAACTGAATGAAGTTCCCTACCTTATTAAACTGTATGTATCTATCACCACACTATTTATAGTATTTCAATTATTACACATACTGGTGTAATCGATTGTTTGGTACATTACCTAGAAGTTGGTAATTGGAATAGATTAGTAGTTCAACATTTTCAGTTCCTGATGAGCTATTTTATTACTATGTATCACTTTTGAGTTTTCCAATCGTAAACTACATAAAGTATATTATTTTTGGTTTTTATTGGATTATCAAGTCAACTTTATCGTGGTTAACAGATAAAATAGAAGTATATCTAGCTATCATAATATCGTTATTTCCTTGATAACGATATTAGGTAGCCGTTATAACGATATTAGGTTATTTTTCGTACAGTGCCTTTTCATACGTTCCAGTTGCCGGGTAGCCGGTGCCGACTGTCCGATAACACATTCAACTTTCACACGAGACGATTTTGTATCCAGTAGCTGCTAGAACGTCAACGCGTTTATAGTTGCGTTGAACAACGTATTATACTTATTTATTAATTACTTCATGCACATAAACGTACAGAGACGGTCTTAATGCCTTAGGCATTTTCTACCAGTCTACCTTTATGCAGAGGTTATGCAGAGACAACTAGTGGTAGGTGCAACTTACTAGTGGAGGTGATACTTTGTACCTGGGCGACTGGCCGCCGCCGGTGCGTATGAAAGCGTGTGCTTCTTCCATACACCACTGTGCACTGTGCCAACTGGTAGGCGGCGACCGGACGTACAGTGGTGGATCCGGCGTGCACCCGGCGATCGTTTGCCGGAAATATTACGCAGGAACGTGTGAAAGCTAACGTACATGGCTATACACTTCGCCCCAGGTACCCGACACCGGCTACCCGGTAACCGGGGTGAATGAAAAGGCACTACTGGTTATGCTAAATATTGCTAGATAGATCATCGAGTTTGGTGTAAATTACAGATTTTCATACAGCCGTCGTTTTGCTGCAGTTAGAAATGCGGTTAATTTTGGACTAAGGTTACTTTATGATACAATAGAATGGGGTAGGTCAATTTTTTTATCTGCTTCTCGCGCGCAGCTTTGTCAATTGCCAGCCTACCGAAAAAACCGGACGCCGAAAAGGCTTTAACACCATAGACCACATACATAAGCCGTGGCATGTTATGCAGAAAAAGAGCATAACTTACCTCTCTACTTAGCGTTTTGGACTATGAGAAAGCGTTCGATTTGATCGAGACCCGGGTTGTACTGCAGTCTCTCCAACGGTGCCAAATCTACTTCCAGTAAATCGAGGTGTTGAAGTGTTTGTATAAAAATACTACTGTCCCATCATCGGCCTCTGCACTTGCGGATGCGGATGCGGAGATCGAAAAGATCGCACGCATGGCATGTGCGAGCGGATAGTGGTATCGGGGCCATGGAGTCGAGACTGCTTCCGGCTGAAACCCACCGCCCACCGTTCGCTGCGGACAAGTGGAGACAGGCTCAGCCAGCTGAGCCTAGTAGTGCTGGGAAGAGGCCCAGTAAACTCGTGGAGGTTAGGTCCGTGCCCACTATCCGGTCGGCGGCTGTGAGCCTGATGACCGCGCCTGGCACCCTCACGGAGGCCTGCCACGGAGGGCTGCAGCCCGGAGCCGTCGAAAGGGGCATCTCCTACAAGGCTGTCCTGACAGAGGCGAAGGCCAAAGTCGTGTTTCCGGCATCAAAATAAGGCCAGCGATTACAGGGGTGCGGCTGCTCTAGGTATCGGTATCCAGGCCGATGAGGACCACAGAGCTGCGTGTCGACGGTCTGGATGATGTGACAACCCCAGCTGCGGTCGCGGCGGCCATCGCCCGTGCCGGCGGATGTCCTTCCGAGGACGTGCGGATGGGCGAGACTCGCGCCGACGTTTCCGGTCTCGGCATGCGTTAGTTGCGGTACTCGGTGGTCCTGTCGCCCACTTACAGTGATCTTGAACGCCGCCGGTTCAAGATCACTGTAGGTGGGCGACTGTTGGTGGGGTGGGTTTAATTAAGAGTGAAGCTACTACAACCCAGGGTGTTGCGGTGCTATCGTTGCCTGGACACGATGCACCGCCAAAACAGATCGCAGCGAGCAGTACTATAGCTGCGGTCAGCCCGGCCACAAGGCGGCCCAGTGCACCACGGTGCCAAACTGCAGTCTCTGTATATCTGCAGGGAGGTTCACTCGTGCGTGTAACAGCGGGGCGGATCAATAGTGGACGTCTCCTTCGCTAGCCCTGCTGCCGCGAGACGTGTCTACGACTGGCACGTTGCCGTGGAGGTGGAAATGTTATCGGATCATAGATATATCCGTCTCCACCCAGACCGCCGGCAGCCACGGTGCGCCAGCCCCGCGATGGGACGGTCCGCGCAAGCGAATTGACAGGGAACTTTTCGAGGGCATGGATCCGGGCGTCGGCAACAATCGGACCAGTTGACGGTGAACAGGAGGCGCTGTGGTTCTGCGGGGCGATGACGCAAGTCAGCGACGCATCCATGCCCCAGGTTGACGCATAGTCAGCGAGGCACCAGGTGTACTGGAGGTCCACGTGTTAGCCCTCGCTCTGAAGGAGCTAGAGCCCTAGCTTAAAGGACTCTTCACAGCGTGCCCTGAACGGACCCAGTTTGCCACTTTGTGGAAATCTGGTCGTCTGGTCCTGTTTAGGAAGGTGGGGCACCCTGCGGACTCGCCGTCTGCTTACCGGCCCATTGTGCTGCTAGACGAGGTGGGTAAGCTGTTCGAGCGGATAATCGCTGCCCGCCTCGTCAGCCACTTGTACAAAGAGTGGCCAGACCTGGACAAAAACTTGTTTTGTAGCAAGGTTTTTTCATACATATAATAAAATGGGATAGATTTTATACGAAAAATAAATGAGAACATACGTCTTAACATTGAATTCTCAAAAGTCTTTTAAATGGTTGTTTAATATAACTATTTAATGACCAGTTTTAATTTAATAATTTTCACATAAAAAAAAAATTCAAAAGTCGAATAGGCTGTATAGGCTCTTTTCGTTGTAAAAAAATATGTCGAGTTGCAAAAACGCGCCATTTTCTGAAAATTTTAATTATTGTTTGATAATTTTTTTTATGTTAATACGATTTCAAGTACAAGTGATGAAATGGAATTAACTCCACCCGATATTTTATCTGAGGCGAAATTTCGCAAGATGAAATTTTGCCCCCAAAATCTCGAGAATGTTAAATGGCGACTTACGATAATTTTATTTTTAGGAAAAAACAAATGTAATTCTTTGATGTGTTTCTACTATTTCCCACAACTATATTGAAAAACGTCGTGTGATACACGGGTGTATAGGTCATTGCAAACTCGTGTCATTAAAAACCCTCGCCATCGGCTCGGACAGCTCGTTTGCAATAACCTACTTTCCACCCTTGTATCACAATGTACTATTATTTTCCGAAGTCGGTGTCTTTGGTACCAATTGTTTTCCGTGTTTCAACACCGACTTCGGAAAAGAAAGTAATTTTTCACTTTGTAGTCCTTTTTTTTCGAAGTCGGTTTGTTTTTTTGTTATAAAGTTTTTTTATTTATATGTTTTTAGTTTCGATAGGTACCTCCAATTGCCATATATAGCCAAAGTACATCTCATGACGATTCCAATAAGCCCAAACACGACTAGGATACAATTGTTTTATTACGGAGTTCCAGTGCCTACCTGCCGGCTTCATCATCAGATCAGTTCGATGGTACCATTTTCATCAGTACTATTTATTTATGGCTTATGTTTAACTTACCACCAGATATAGTAACATATAACAGACAAAAATAGTAAATGATCACCAAAATTAAACCCGCATCTTATTGTAAAATTATAACCAAAGTTTTAACATCTCGCTATCCTGTTTAAGCAAAATGACTCCAAATAAATCATTGTTAACCCAAAAGTAGTAAATGATCACCAAAAGTAGTAAATGATCACCAAAATTAAACCAATGACCAAAAAGATTATAAAATTTCTGGGAGCAACTTGGAAGTAGCGCTCGCCGGCCGCTGCCGCGGCACCGCTCGCTTTGCTCGCTCGGCTCGCGCGCGGTTGGTCACAGTTCTAACCTAACCTAACCTATTTTACAACATTAAATAGCGCAATAATTTGCTATTAAAATTTGGTGATCAATTTACTAAATTTGGTGATCATTTACTATTTTTGTCAGTATATTACTAGATTTGGTGGTTAGGGGTTATCGTCACAAAGTTTTTTTTGGTGGTCATTATATTTATTCCCTTTATTTATAAGTATTTGCTTTATCATAGTCGTTTAACTACTCGAGATATCGTAGACCCGTGACATACTTAGCATTAAGGAGTTCCATTGGCCATCTTTGGTCTTCTTCACCAGTTCCACTTCACCAAATGTTACTTTCTGAGTGCAAATGATTGCATTGTTGATGAAAATGCCAAAGTCGCTATATGTATGCCTATATATTTGAGGGGTTCCCCCGATTTCTTCAACGTTCCATCATCAGATCCTGACCTGATGACTATGGGACCAAATGGGAAGTATACCTTTTCAAACAAAAGAAAAAAAATTCAAATCGGTCCAAATTTTTCAAGAAACAGAATACCAATCGAATTAAGAACGTCCTCCTTTTTGGAAAGTCGTTTAAAATCTTAATATTTGTAGGCATACTTCTATATTCGTAGGTAGAATGATAATAAGCGAACTCATTTCTACTTACGTCAGATAAAATATAAAATATTTTTAATAAACGAACTAACAATATTTAATTTACAGCTTATCAATGTCGCCGCCGGTGCTGGTGACACTCAGCGAAAAGCGCCAAGATTACAACAAGCTTGTCGAATATGCGATTATACCTAATTTAGACTAGTTCACGCTTTGAATGAGTTATAGTGATAACGCTACGGTCGGTAGAACATACGCAAGTACAAAAATACATGGATTGCTAAAATCATAAACCTTTCGTTTGGCTTTGTCGTAGTCATGATACATCTATATATATAAAAGGCAAAAGTGATTGACTGATGTATCAACGCACAGGCCAAACCCTTAGGGCTAGAAACATAAAAAAATTTAAAACCTCTTATGACGTAAGCACAAGTAAGGAAGGATTTTTCAAAATTCAACCCCTAAGGGTGTGAAATAGGGGATAAAAGTTTGTATGAAACTTTTTATTAAAAAGTCATCTGTAGGATAAAACACGGATCACGCGAACGAAGTTGCGGGCGAAGTGCTAGTCAATAATAAAATTATGCCGATGAAACAATAGAACATGGAGAACAATGAATTAATATCTTCCCATGTTCGTTACAAAGACAATTTTATTGATTTGAACATTTAGCGACCCCTCTAAGACGACTCACTGACCGACCTTCCCGTTGGCTCGACGCGATTCGATTTAAATCACAACGATAACGATTTAAATTGCAAGTAAGTACGTTCATATGGAGGCAATGCGAAAGTATTTCAACCGATTTGCACTTGTTCTTAGAAATTACGTATACCGCCTGTAGTGTATGTAGATATCAATAGATCGCGCTACAAGCCGATAACAGTATTGTAAAGCTGCCTCGTGCGCACACGCTGCTCGGTTATAAATACCGGTCGGAGTGGTGGGGCGATCAGCCGTTATCGGACTGTCGGCCTGAGCGGTGGTGCGTTGGCGAGTCAACTATTAATATTGATAAATGTGCATATTTTACATTGGCGACGAGGAGAAAACCGTAGAGTGAATAAAGTAATAAATAAAGCTGTTTTTCACTAAAAGGAACATGAAGACTTTGTTATAATAACATCAAAAAAAAAAAAAAAAAAAAAAAAAAGTGTGGAATGACGGTGACAGTTAAAATCAGTGGCGGTCCGTTTTTGAAGTGCATCAAATGTATACGATAAGTAGTGCACTTGCTGAGTAGTGCTGTGGAATTCAATCTCGTAAAACACACACTGGTGGCACACTACACCGTCGGCGTCGTATTGTTATGGTCCCACCAAAACTGAATGCAGTAGAAGTAAGTCCTTCAGCTTCGCGTCTACATGGCAGACAATGTGGGACTAATTTAAGAAGTCGTCGAGTTTTCTGCGACTACCCTCAGAATCTCGAATAATGAAAAACCAGTCCGTAGCGGAGCAACAACCAAGGAGCTGGACAGGTCAAGGAGGAGCGTGTGGATGTGTGAATCCATACACACGAATCTTTATGCCAATCTGGTGAGTCGTATTCATTTTGTTATGGCTCAGGACAAGTGGTTATTGTTCAAACTTCTGGTTTTGTATACAGTATGGGTCATGTCAGGTCATAATCCATATTGGCTATCACTGGTAAATTTTTAGTGTTGTTGAAGAACATCACTGTAGGCCATTAGCTAACCTTAGCTGATTATTTTTGTTTGGATGTTAGAGCGATATAGTAACAATGCCGTACTTCATTCGAAAAAAATGATAATGCCAAATAAAATGATAAGTTTTGAGTTAATTGTGTTTGATCATTGAATTGGTTGTATTTATACCTAGCACTATCACTAGGTAATTGAGACATATCTAGTACAAAGCCAGTACATAATGAATTTATTATTGAAGGTAATAGTTTCAAAATTTTGTTCAGTAAGGATGAGATATCCCTTGTGAAGGACTGCACAACTGTCATTTTAAGTGTTTGAGCGAGTTATTATTGTAGCTGCTTTAACCAATACTGGCATTGGTCAAGTACATGTATTCAGAACAGATCTTATGTCTCGGAACAATTTACAACAATCTCGATCTATCGATCGATCGATTTTCATCTTCAGATCTTAATTCAATTGCTTACTTTCAAAGTAACATTATGATAGTATTAGATCCCGCGATCGCTATCCTTTGAAATCTTTAAATAGTAATAGAACGAATAAGTACGCTTACGAGGCATACAAAGGATGCCTCTAAGTAGTGCTCCTAACGAGTTAAACGTAAAAAACAGTGAGGGGAGTTCCTCCACCAACCAGGAGAACACATACCGTGGCTATTAGGTCGCACTGTGCGCACTTGTCTGTAGTCTTACTTGCAATTCACTTGTGAGTTGTTCGGGGGGCGATGGGCAGCTGGTGATGTAGCCGGGACATGGGTCTCAAAGGAGACTATCGTTGTATTGGTTTTGTAATAACCTGTAGTCGTAGACTCTTAGAGAAGTGACACACATCGTGTTGGTCGATCACTTGAGGTAATGACGATATGGGTGGCATGAGTTTCACTAGCTGCTGCGGCAGTCGTGCCATAAGCGTCGTGCCGTGATACGGGTTCTGATCAATTACTACTAAGGCTTAGAGGAACCTTTCGCTATCGGTGATCGTTATACACTGAAAGCTTTAAATAGGTACGCTTAGAACTTAGAAGTATACACACGATAGGTTTAGGAAGATGATAGTGGGTACTCACGTTCCAGTCGATGTTGATTTCGATAATAATGATTGATGAACAAGCTGTAAAAGGTTAGGTAATTCAGTCTATCGGCCGTAGTGTGTGTTCGACCGTACCAGTGGTTAAGCGTAGTCGTGGCCGTAAATCGGTATATTTTGAGGCAACACAAGTAGTCCGTAGGTGCGCAATATTGCGTTTAGCTCTGTCGGAGGTCTGGGTTAGACCCATATAGACCATAGACCGTTGTGTGAGGGCAATGCGATTGCTGGTCGACTAGAGAGCCGAGGCGTTAGAGGCTTTACTCGAGGGTTCCTGTTGGCTTGACAGTTTTAATGCAGTAGAGTTTTAAAGCTTCTTTGGTACGATTGTGGTTAAAGTTAGTTAAAACTTAAGATTTGGTTGGAATAAAGCTAGAATTCTAAAATTTCCCTATTTTCACGTACCCAATAATCAAGTTTGGTTAAGAGTAGCCTAGTTGGCCATTGTGTCAACTGTGAGCCTAGGTGGCAAACACTGGAATAACATAATATCACGCTTATGGTGTATTATTGGGAGGTTCCTGATGGAGAAACCGAGTGACACTGCTTGACCTGGGAGTCGAACCCTTGACCTCATGATTAGTTATTTGATTTGTGCTACATGATTAGTTCTAAATTAATAAATCAAAGAGCACACAAATGCAGTAGAATATACCTACTGGTCATTAAATTGACAGGCAGTAGAATATACCTACTGGTCATTAAATTGACAGGCAGTAGAATATACCTACTGGTCATTAAATTGACAGGCAGTAGAATATATCTACTGGTCATTAAATTGACAGGCAGTAGATTATAACTACTGGTCATTAAATTGAAAGTCATCAGAGAATGACAGTAATAGCAGTAGATTATACCTACTGGTCATTAAGTTGACAGTCATCAGAGAATGACAGAAATAGCAGTAGATTATAACTACTGGTCATTAAATTGACAGTCATCAGAGAATGACAGAAATAGCAGTAGATTATAACTACTGGTCATCAAATTGACAGTCATCAGAGAATGATAGAAATAGCAGTAGATTATAACTACTGGTCATCAAATTGACAGTCATCAGAGAATGATAGAAATAACAGTAGATTATAACTACTGGTCATTAAATTGACAGTCATCAGAGAATGACAGAAATAGCAGTAGATTATAACTACTGGTCATCAAATTGACAGTCATCAGAGAATGATAGAAATAACAGTAGATTATGCCTACTGGTCATTAAATTGACAATTATCAAAATAAAAAAAAAAAATGATGTCAGCAGTAATGGTATTTTTTATGTACATACTGTTCACACCCGGAAGACTCAAGAGATGAGATCTGGTGTGAAGAATACTTCACCGTTGCTGATTGGCACAGAGGCAGTGGAACGCGTCCAGAAATTCACTTACCTCGGGAGCGTCGTGTCAGAAACTGGAGGTAGTGATGAGGACATCGCATCAAGGATCACTAAAGCACGATCAGCTACCTTCGCGCAGCTGAGACCTCTTTGGCAATTGCGGAAATTGACCCGAAGGATTAAACTCGAATCTTCTCAACTCAAATCCGTGCTGCTTTACGGATGCGAAACGTGGAAGGTCACAAAAGACATCTCTAGCCAGATCCAAGTCGTCGTAAACCACTGTCTTTGTCACATACTCTTCATTTACTGACCCGAGACCATCACCAACGTAGAGCTGTTGGAGCAATGCCACGAGAGCCCGATTGACCGCCAGATCAAGCGTCGCAAATGGAGTTCGATTGGCCACAAGCTGTGAAGGGATTCTGATCACATATCGAAGCAAGCGCTGGATTAGAATCCCCAGGGCAAAAGAAAGCGTGGCCGTCCCCGTCCAACCTGGACGAGAGGATGCCGCGCAGCTTCCCGGACACTGCCTGGTCGAGTGAGATTCGACGTTTGACTTCTCTTGAGGTTGGACCTGCCTAGCTGGACTATAAGTCCCAGGTAGGCATGGTTGTCCACCGCTGCGGATGTGTAGTCTCCGATCTTGACGGGAGTGGGCGCGACATGGGCGTTTAACATCACTTTGGTTTATCCATATAAATTTTGGACCCACTCTTTCGGAAGCTCTACTGAGGTAATCGAGCGTTGTACTGGGGACCTCCATGGTCTCAGTCATGACAGCTATATCATCGGCGAACCAAAGGTGAGCGATGTGCTCGCCGTTGACGTCGATGCCTGGTCCTCTCCGGAACGGAGCCTTGAAGGCGTCCTCCAGTACAGCGGTGGACGGTTTCGGAGGTGGCGTCTCCCTGTCCGACACCTCGCTGCGGAGGGATGGATTCCGGAGCCAGGTCGCAAGGCCGGACTAGCGTAGTGATGTTTTTGTGCCCGCGCTTCGTTACCTCGATGTACCGGTGGTCGATTTGGCGCCGTTGGAGGGACTGCAGTGCAGCCCAAGTCTCGATCAAGTTGAGGACTTTCATGTGGTCCACAGACGCTAAGCGGAAAGGCAGGTTGGCTTGCGGTGCTGGAGCCTGTTCGGCGGCCGGCTTGTTCGGGAGGGTCAAAGTCGTAGGGCTTGCGCGCGAGACGATTCGTGTATTGGTTCCAGGTAACTAATTAATACCATGCATTCTCAACTAACGTTAGAGAAATTGGATGGAGAGGGGGAACCTTCATCAGTAGGCCCGAGATGGGAATCAGAAAATGGAATAGAAGAAGAGGAAGGGTAAAAGGAAACACTAAATTAAACCAGTAAATGATTTTTAAATTATTGTGCTGTCATTTTGTTATGCCAGAGATGCCAATAATAAAAATCAGGATTTGCTAAATGTCTTATTAATAATTCTGATTACATCCAACTGTTTAAAACAAGGAAGGGATGTAGTGTATGTAGATATCAATAGATCGCGCTACAAGCCGATAACAGTATTGTAAAGTTGCCTCGTGCGCACACGCTGCTCGGTTATAAATACCGGTCCGAGTGGTGGGGCGATCAGTCGTTATCGGACTGTCGGCCTGAGCGGTGGTGCGTTGGCGAGTCAACTATTAATATTGATAAATGTGCATATTTTACACCGCCTATCGAAGTAATTCAAATTGCATTTCGCCATCAGGAAGGACGCTAAGCGTTAGCTAAATTACTATTATCTTAATCATTAAAATTACTGTCTTATTCTTCTTTTTAGTGTGAAGATGTGGCCACCTCTGGTGTCAGAGTTAATTAAGCCGCCTCTGGGAACCCCACAGGCCTCTGACACTTGGCTATTTCAGACTTTGTAAATAAGTCCAGGATCCCTCACGATGTTTTCTTTCATCGTTGCCTGTGATGTCCAAGATAATCTTAGAAAGTACATATAAATTTGAAAAAGTCACATAGGTACTTGTCCGGATTTGAATCCATGACCTCAAGCACGAGAGGTCTTAGACACTGGTCCACCACGACATCATCATACAAATATTTTTCACATTAAATAAAATTAATAACAACTAGATAATTAAGTATGTGCAAAACGCATCGGGCGAATAAGGGCAATCGGATAATGATGATAAGATAACACGTGATGGGTGACCCAATTTAAAGTAAATACTCAGTGTAAAATATCATATCTCGGTAATTTTATCAACCTGACAACGTTAACTACATTGTAGATAAAGTAAGCAGTTTATATTTACACAAAACATATGTATTATCTGTGCTATTACTAACCTCTTTTCCTCCAGATGTGCTCCCAGAACGAACCTTCGGCACTCAACTACTTCTGTAAACTGGTTACTGGATACTCCCAAAGCACTAACAAATAATTAAAACATGTTCCTTGTTATTATTTCATAAAGTTGTGCAATAAATAACAACTAACTTTACACAAGTTAATTGGGAATTTTGCTACTCAAAATAGTAGATGTATTGCATGGCATCAACCTACATATGTGTGAGTAAACAATGTACAATCATATCAACTGAATACCTGTTTATCAAGCCAGATCTTTATTTTTTTTCCTATTCGTATTTTCCCAATCGTCAACAATACTATCGTATGTTATTGTTTTATCAACTAAAACTTGACATTTGTGAACTTTTAACTTTGGTGTAGTCAATGTTGTCATGTTGTGTGCTTGGAATACCTACGTTAGAAAAATAACGATACTGGAAAACGGTTATCGTTTAGTTATTGGGATAGTTATTTTCTCCATATCGTTTCTAGTATTTAATAGGTAATTAAGTAGAGTAGTAATTTTATGCCCAAGTTTGTTCAAGTGCAAACGCCCTAGTTGTCGTAATATCGGCATCTCGGAACAAAATGACCGATATTTCAATTCCGATACTGAATGATCCAATATCGGAATCTCGGAATCAGTTATTTTAACTCCTTGTGCAGCGTTAGCGAGAAAGCGCGGTTAAGCCCTTTAATTACGGTGATTAGCAGTAGTAGGATAATCTGTTTGAAATATAATAAAAATAAACTGTTCACTAATCGGGCGCTTATTTACTTAAACTTCACTTCATGAAATATAATATGTGCCTTGATGAATGCCGGATTTACAGTTCCGAATTTGCTAAAAATGTTAGCTTTGAGAGTACAAGTAAATAAACAAATTCATAGAACCCTTTGTAACAATTGTATTTTCATTGATTAATAAGTATAACGGGTATCCGCAGTATTTGAGACGCATGGGATCATCCAATGACACACCAGCCATGCCTGCATGGACATTTGGGGGAGGCTTATGTTCAGCAGTGGCCATCTTTCGGCTGAAATGACCATGACGATGATGGATACTAACATAGTTTTTCATACTTTTGAGAGGGCTGTTTCGGAACAAGTACCTATCCTTGTTAAACTTTATTTCATATTTATAATGTGTGACTTGCTTGGAAACCTTAATAAATTAAAGCTTAATATTTGTCTGTCTTCTGATTGTATTAAATACAACAATTAGTCTGTCCGATTACTAATGTGTTGGATAAATCAACTTCCACTACTTGACTTCATTGTCTCTCATCATCATCATTTCAGCCAAAAGACGTCCACTGCTGAACATAGGCCCCAGGAGGCGTGTGCTTTCAGATTGATCTATGACATGATTTATATTCTTTTTTGGTAACAAATATGCAGTTTAGGTAAATAAGCGCCCGATTACACAGTAACTGGTGATTAGAGAGAGACACAATAGAAAATCTTATTATTTCGCGGCATAAACTTGTTTTTTTATTGTACTCAATCTAGCCTTATACCGAATTTGGGCAATTAACAAAAAAAATTGCGGTGTTTGACGAAAGTGCGCAATTCCGATATTAATTTCGGAATTCCGATATTGAAATCTAATATCGGGCATCAATATCGGAATTGAGAAACTTCCGATATTACATGCTCTAGTGCCAACCAAAAGCTGGATATACCTGCACAGTCTGTCAAGAATCTAGACCATGAAAATATGGCAGAGCGCTACATAAAAACATGCCTGTTTTTGATCCCTCTAAGGTCACACGTTCTCTGCACCGAATTTTCTCAAAAAAACTTAGAATACATGAAAAACAAAAGCTACTGCACACAGTTATGGTACTCAGTTTGAAAGTTATTCAGTATTCATTAGATATAAGTAACCAAAGTCTGTATTTACAAAAATCATTCTGTACAGTATCTTGACAGATTATAGGAGTGTCGGTGGTTCATATTCATATGTTTTATTGTACAAAAAAAATCATACATATACAAATACAGTACGACAGCTTATCGTGTTCGATCAATATAAGTGAGGATTGTACGAGACTGTGCAGAATAGCAGAAACAGATGAGTCCTTTAGCCGAGCAGTAAATAGGTTATTTCGGGTGCCAGTAATGGCGGAGAAATTAATTAAAACGAATGGGTTCAATAAAAAATAAAAAGATTTAATAGGCCTAAAAAGTTTAAATAAAACACAATCCTTATAACTTTTACATCAACCATTAAGTAGGTACAGTGTACAAATGAGTCAGTTAATCATTGGCATCAGTATCTTCTGGCATATCTTGAAAATCATTAAAATAATGGATGCGCACTGCTTTCGATGGGTGTGATTCCATTATTTTACGTATTTCTGATCGCTTATGTTTACAATTGCTCCAGAAACTATATTTGGATGTCAAATTCGAAACTACAAAATAACTAGGAACGAATTCATAATCATTGAGCATATGTTGTAGAGTTTCTAGTATAAGAACAGACACTCCACCATCTATAAAATAATCAAACATTATTTTTAATGATTCGCTAAACAGACAGTAAATTGTTGAGAAATTATGCTGCTCGATGTCTTCTTTTAAACACTTCACGATCATGGGACCCACCGATGCTAAAATTTTAGTGTATATATCTTTCCAAGCACATTCCATGTCATAAGTCATACATCTGTATCCAAAATTGTGACACTCAAATGGACTAAATAATGATTTGTTATCGTTCGTTATCGTAATGCACTCGGTGATAAGTTTCCAACTAGTGTAGAGCACATAGTTTTCTAGCAATGGCAAACCTTTTTCAATTTTGGTTTTTATCTTTAGAAACAGTTTGACAGGCACAGTTTTTTCATTAAAACTAAAATAATATATTTTAAAATTCTGAACCAAGGATTTTAAAAAATTGTCAAAGTTGTCTCTAACGTAATATTTGCCTGAACGCTTATGGTTGGTATCCCATAACTCGAAGGCTTTATCTATTGCAGGTTCCACTACTTTTCTGAACCTTCGAAGCTGATCTTCCTCACTTTTACCGCATAGTACGTAACAAGCAAATACGTCTAAAACTTCGCTTTTATACGAACAAAATTTCGTGCCTGCTGGTGAAAGTATTTTGTTGACTACGAAGTCTTCATCGAGTATATCCATTATTTGTGGTGCAAAGTACATGAATTCACTAATATAGTTTTCACAGTTAGCACAAGCAGGCAAAGAGGTAAAAAACTCGTAACTTTTCATATAAAATTCTGCTCTTATACTGATAGGAACATTTTGGACGTTACGAATTTTTTTATAAATATCAGCACTTTCTTCTGCAGTTAAATTATCTATAAAATACCCTAATATTTCCCACAGTTCTTTTTCAACTTTTGTATTATTAGCCTTACATATCTGATCGTAAGTGTGCTTAAATAGAGCTGATCGAATTGTAAGATTTTTTGAAGTTTTCCAAACTTTAGAAAAAATAGATTTAAGATCTTCAGATTTAAGTTTGGATGCTGCAAGATTAAGTCCAAATTTTTGTAAGGAGACTGGTGCATCCAATAATTTCGGCAAATATTTACGACTTTCAGCTTCACTCAAATTTGCCAATATTGCATTAAGTGATGGCACAGTATGTTGCAAATAATCTCCTTTGGCATACCACAAAATGATATCTAAGGGAATCACTGGTCTGGCTTCGTGCAAATGTTTGGCAATATTTTTTCTTATACTGATTTCATGCTGATCAGTGTCACCCCAATTCACCTTAATTTCATCAGGTTTATGTGTTCTTGCTATGTCTATGATTTGATTTTGGTGAAGAAGCGCAAAGAGACCTTTTATGGCGGCTTTTTGTCCAGTGTGTTTGTTCAGATTTAGTAAATAAGCGTCGATCCAGGACTGGGCGAGTGAGTACGGCCAGTAGACGCGCAGCTTGGCGAGCACACGTCGCAGCGAGACAGCGTCGTTAGTTCGCAACGTGTCTATTTCATTGGCGTGGCGCGTCAGCAGCTGCGGCTTGTGCTTCAGTGCGTTCAGGCAAGCGTCCTCGCACAGACACAGTGATAATGACTCCTCAAACATGTGCTTCCGCCATGATTTCTTCACGTTGTATAAACACGACATGTCTATTTCCCACCTGTTCTCCTGTTTAATCTTTATTAGTTCACAAATTTTTTCAAGTATAAATGGGTACTTTCCGACATCCTTTTTCCAATCTTGAAGTAAACTCAAGACATTCTTTAAATGAACTATAGTCTCATTGAAATTAGATTCATCTGTATAGTTTTGATATTGAACCTTCGTCCAAACAGAATTTAAGAGATAAGTAAATAATTTATATTTTTGTTCTTTTTTTAGTTTCCATTGTATTTTTTCAAAAGTATTAAATGTCATCTTTTGTTCTACGATCTTTGGTATCGGGTTATCGCGCAAAACATTGTATAGAATTATAGATTGAAGACACAGTTGTACGTTGTTTTCTGAATTTGTGTACACCTCCATACTGTGGAACAACTGATCCAAAATGTTCCAAGTGTCAACGTCGAACTCGTGAGCAGATACTTGTGAAAGCAGATTATTGACAAACTGGATTTTGAATTTAAATGGTTCATTAATGTGGTCTTCTTTGACAAATTCAAGCAATGTTTTAACATGCTGTGGGTTTCTTCTTGCACAAGTGATCAAAACCGAGAGTATGGCACATCGTTCAGAGGATGAGTTTTCTTTACGTATAAGTTTTTTTAGTTCTAGCTGTGCAACATTGAATGGGGCGAACTCATACCACTTGTAAGTTTTTACAATATGTTTGTTTTCATATTCTGGATAGAATGCTGCCAGTTCAGTTTTAGTAATAAAAGTTTTCCTTACGAATTCAAACCTTTCCTCTTCTGACATGTTCCGAATGAAGTGTCGTAGTTGATCATACTCAAACAAATAATATCGACCATCAATTGACATTTGTTTTTTAAGAAATGTTTTTATTTCGTTCTTGTTTAAATATTTTGCTGCCACGGACAGGTCAATTTCCTTTACGAACTTTGCAAAATTGTCAAATACTTTTTGCGGGCTCGCTCTCATGAGGAATTTTGTGTTCTTTACACCCAATTTAGGACTGCAGTAATAATACATGTCATCGTGTATTACATCCAAAACATAATCAGTATGAGACCTCACATAATGTAGAATTTCCTGTTTTGAGGCATACGTATTGCGCGTAACCCTGATCTGTATTATCCTTTTAAAACACGCAATAAATTTAGGAGATTTTCTGCACAAACGTTTAAAAAAAGACAGTGGTATGAGACGTTCGTTCTGAATGACATTTTCTGTGTAAGCAATAGAACAGTTTTGCAACCATTTGTAAGATTTTTCTGTTCCTCTTAAGTATTCATAAAAGGTTTCGACTCGTTTTTCGTCTTTCAGATTGAGTCTTATGTGAAGCATGAGTTTGTTAAATGTTTTGGTGTTCATGCTGGGTAATAGTTGTGTGTGTAGGTACTCTGGATTGATGATGTTTGCGTACTGCTGCTCGGTGATTAGCCACGTAGATTTTTTAATAGCTGTCGCCGCATACAGCATGTCGTTAGATTTCATTACTTCGATGATATAGTCTACATTTCTGGTTTTACTGGCTATGTCTATTTTCAGAAGGTTTTCTATGTCGCTGTCATCGGCTCTAATGTTACATAATTCGTAATGTTTGTTAGCAATCGCTTCTTCGACAAGCTTGTTGAAGTGTCGGTGCTTCTCGCCGAGTGTGTCTCCTTCTAGTGTAATCGGCGGCATTGTGTTGAGCTGAAATTTTAATATTGATTGTTTGTTAAAAGTATTTTATTTTATGAAACGGATCTGTCTATGATTGTTATTCTTCATCAATGGCTACATTACCTGACTAGGTACACAAGAAATACAGTTGTATATTTTTCAAAAAAACACTATATCTTCCTCAATGAATTTTATATACATAAAAATTTATATAGTAGGCTGCACATCAGTGGGTTGTGGTGGTGGGAGTTCATCACGCCGTACTATGCGAAGCCAGCTCAAGGTCACGATGTTATCTACACCTTGAGATCTACTGTATTTTCCTATAGTAATCAGTGGGTTAGTTATTTTTGGTCAAGTGATCCATTTGCCTTACAGTTGCACAATACAGGACCTCTCACTTCCTGTCGTGAAATACTCAACTTCATTTGAATGCTTAATTCAGAAATCTGATGCAGACCTTTCAATGATCTATATTTTTGATAAAATTTTACAAAAACTCAAAGATTAAAGTTGGTGAATAAAAACATGGCCTAGTTGCGCTATTGATTAGCAAAGAAATTAATAAATTCTCTTGAAAGTAAATAAAGAACGTTGTGCATGACAGGAGTTATGATTTAAGGATCTTCGAAAAAACTTTGTAACTATGCAGTTAGATCCTATTTCTTTTATTAGAGAAGCCCTTAGTTTTTTTTTATGCTAAACCTAGCACATTTCTATTAATATTTGGTTTTTAGGAGTATATTTACTAACCTGCAAGATACTTACATACACACATAAACACACGCCTTATTCCCATGGGGGTAATCAGAAACTACAGAATGCCACCTGCTACGATCCTTACATACTTTTTTTGCCTGCAAGATCTTAAAGGTATACTGCAAGATCTTAAAGGTATACTGCAAGATCTTAAAGGTTTACTGCAAGATCTTAAAGGTATATTCTTGGTATAATTTTCCATAGGTATGTATTTTTTTCGAACCAAGTATTTGGGCTTCGCTTATATAGCCTACACTACAAGTACCATGCGTTATTTTGCTGGATAAGAAGTATCATATTATGATTAGCGATAATATAGCCCTAATCGGATTAGTACTTATTTCCAGAGATTACCTATCTTTTACAACAACTTTACCTCTTTCTATCTAATTTAAATAATTGAGATCTTATCGTATTGAACGCCATCTACTTTAAAATAAAGAATACTTCAATGTACAAACAAACGGCACATTGACCTTGAGGTCTTAGGTAAAAATATCTAGTAAAATTAGGAAGATATGTCACTTACCAAGTTTGTTTTTATGAGGACTTCCCAAAGAAACTGAATGAAGTTCCCCACCTTATTAAACTGTATGTATCTATCAGCACACTATTTATATTAATTATTACACATACTGGTGTAATCGAGTTTTTTGGTACATTACTCAGAAGTTGGTAATTGGAATAAATTAGTAGTTCAACATTTTCAGTTTCTGATGAGCCATTTTATTATTATGTATCCCTTTTGAGGTTTCCAATCGTACACTACATAAAGTATATTTTTTTTGGTTTTTATTAGATTATCAAGTCAACTTTTATCGTGGTTAACAGATAAAATAGAACTATAATCTGGCTATCGTTATTTCCTTGATAACGATATATAGGTAGCCGTTATAACGATATTAGGTTATTTTACGTACAGTGCCTTTTCATACGTGCCGGTTGCCGGGTAGCCGGTGCCGACTGTCCGGTAACACATTCAACTTTCACACGAGACGATTTTGTATCCAGTAGCTGCTAGAACGTCAACGCGTTTATAGTTGCGTTGAACTACGTATTATACTTATTTATTAATTACTTCATGCACATAAACGTACAGAGGCGGTCTTAATGCCTTAGGCATTTTCTACCAGTCTACCTTTGGGTTATGCAGAGACAACTAGTGGTAGGTGCAACTTACTAGTGGAGGTGATACTTTGTACCTGGGCGACTGGCCGCCGCCGGTGCGTATGAAAGCGTGTGCTTCTTCCATACACCACTGTGCACTGTGCCAACTGGTAGGCGGCGACCGGACGTACAGTGGTGGATCCGGCGTGCACCCGGCGATTGTTTGCCGGAAATATTACGCCGGAACGTGTGAAAGCTAACATACATGGCTATACACTTCGCCCCAGGTACCCGACACCGGCTACCCGGTTACCGGGTAGCCGGTGTCGGGTACCTGGTACCGGGTGTGGGTGTCCGGGTGTCCGGGGCTCCCTATCTCCGCCGCATCGTTGAGGCTTATTTGGCGGAGAGGTGTGACATCTACGTGGGACGTGATGGCTTCGGAAACCCGCACTGCATGTCGCCCGGTGGTCCACAGGACTCGGTCTTAGGCCCGCCCCTGTGGAACATCGGGTACGACTGGGTGCTGAGGGGCGACCTCCAACCGGGCGTAGACCTGATGTGTTACGCGGACGATACGCTGGTCACCGCCGGGTAGAGTTCGTACAGGGAAGGCACGACGGCTGCGGTCTCACAGGTGGTGAGCCGCATACGGCGTCTTGGCCTGGACGTTGTACCTCAACAAGTCGAAGGCCATGGTCTTTCATGGCCCCCAGCGGGGGCCGCCGCCCGATGCCCACATCGTGGTCGGGGGGGCTCGAATCGCTGTCGAGTCTGCCATGAAGTACCTTGGATTGGTGCTCGACAGCCGGTGAATTTCGGCCCTCACTTCCTGTGGCTAGCGCCCAAGTTGTTGGACGCGGCTAGGGCGCTGTCAACGCTGCTGCCCAATCTGGGGGTCCGAGCGCCGCCTGTAGGTGGCTCTACGTGAGGATCGTGCGATCGATGGCACTGTGTGGGGCCCCGATCTGGGCGGCTGAACTGACGGACGGCAGCATCGCTGTTCTGCGGAAGCCGCAGAGAGCGATGGCCTTCAGTCATCAGGGGGTATCGCACGATCTTCTACGAGGCGGCTTGTGTACTGGCCGGATCCCCGCCCTAGGACCTGGAGACGAAGGTACGGAGGAAGATCGGGAGAGGAAGCGCGGGCGCGGGGCGAAGGGCCGATGCACCGACATATGGCCTCCCTCTAGGTGACCTTGTCAGGGCTTCGGGTATCCGCTGGATGCGATACGCTTAGGACCGACGCATAGGGTTAGGTTTAGATCTGTGGCGAATGTCCATCAAAGCTTGTACCTCCATTATTCAGACTATAGCGCCATACTTGGCTTTGATTTTCAATTTGTGTGTGGATCAAGGAGTCTTTCCGGATCTAATGAAATATAGTAAAGTTATACCACTTTTTAAATCTGGGGACAGTAAAGACACAAATAATTATAGACCAGTATCCGTGTTGCCGGTTTTCAGCAAGGTATTTGAGAAGATAATGCTAAATCAAATGCTCATTCATTTTAATACGAATAACATCTTGCATGATAAACAGTATGGTTTCACCAGAGGACGTTGTACAACTGACGCTGGTGTCACCCTATTGAAACACATCTTTAATGCGTGGAAAGATTCGCAGGATGCCATAGGTATCTTCTGCGACCTGTCGAAGGCGTTTGATTGCGTTAATCATGAAACATTACTTCTGAAACTTGAGCATTACGGGCTAGGTCAATCAGCGTTAAGTTTGGTTAAATCTTATTTGAATGATAGACAGCAATTAGTTCAAATAAACGGTGTGAATTCGTCGAGGTTAAACATAAAAATGGGGGTACCCCAGGGCTCAATTTTAGGTCCTTTCTTATTTTTAATATACATAAACGATTTACCCCGTTTATTGGAAAACTAACTAAACATGGTGTTATTTGCTGATGACACATCTTTAATTTTTAAAATAAATAGACGTACTTGTCGGGTTGACGACGTAAATAACGAGCTACGGCAGGTTCAGGATTGGTTCACTGCCAATAATTTAGTTTTAAATGGTAAAAAAACCAAGTGCGTAAAATTTGCCTTGCCGAATGTCAAAAGTACTGATTGTGACATTATATTAAACAAGGAGAAGCTAGAATTCGTCGATAAAACGGTTTTCCTGGGGATTACGCTGGACTCAGGGTTGCAATGGGGTCCTCATTTGGTATCCCTTGCAGGGCGGCTGAGTTCGGCAGCGTATGCTGTTGCAAAGATTCGTAGGTTAACCGATGTGGATACCGCGAGACTAGTCTATTTTAGTTATTTTCATAGTATAATGTCTTACGGTATCCTACTATAGGAAAGGGCTGCAGACATTGAGTCAATTATTATTCTGCAAAAACGAGCCATCAGATCTATTATATAACTGCACAGTACATGTGTGAGTACTTCTAATGCTTTATGTCTGTAGGTGGTATGGTGGTGTGTAATGCTATTCTGGGTGCATTGTCCTCACATATATGAACTAATAACTATATATGTACCTATGTTCCTAAATATCGTAAAAAAACAATATTTTTTTAAAAGAGTAAGTATGGAGTTTCTTGTGCATTCTTCTCCATAACAAGCTACTTTCCGAATGCACGGTAGAATCATTTTTATGTACGTTCAAAAGTGCCGCTTGGTGGCCTAGTTGAAATAAAATATCTTTGTCTTTGTTTAGGGAATGCAAATAACAACAAAAAATCTTAAAAATATTAAAACATTTATTTTAGGTTCATAACAGATGTGATAGTACATTAAACACAGTAAAGTGATTTTCATGAATATGAAACAATGTTAGATGGCGGGGTTTGTATTGAATCATAAATCGTGTATCTACGATTCACGCAAATCTTTATTATAGATTTCTACACGCTTTATTAAAAAAACATACAGGTCATTAGTATGATTACGATTGCGATTGCGCGATGAATTCTATCCCAATGTGCTCAGTATCACAAGCTTTAGCTTCTAAGAAATCATTTTCATCAGTATTATATACGTTTATATCTACAAGATTTTGAAAATCATCATAATAATGCATTCGCACTTCTTTCGAAGGATGTAATTCCAATTGTTTACGTATTTCGGTTCGAATTTCCTTTTTACTCCATAAATATATGTTTTTGGGGGTTGCCTTCGATACAACAATATAACTGGTAATAAATTCAGTATCATGTAACATATGTTGAAGGGTCGGCAGTACAAATTCTTCATCTTGAGAAAATAATTCCACAAACATCTTTTGAAAAGCTTCGGTAAACAGGCTGTAAATTGTTGAGATATTGTACTTTTCAGTATCTTCTTTTAAACAATTCACAATAAGTGGACCCAATGAAGGTACTATTTTGTGATGAATATCTTTCCAAACACTTACCATTTCATTTGCCATCCACTTGTATCCGTAATTGTTCGATGCTAAAAAATTACTTGAGTCAAATAAATTACTCAATATAACATTGTGTTGTTCCACTAGCTTAACGTATTCTGTTACAAGTTTCCAACTAGTATAAAGCACATAGTTTTCTATCAGTGACAAGTTTTCTTCTATTTTGGTTTTTATTTCTTCAAATAGTTGGACGGGCAATGTTTTTTTTGTGAGATAGTAAATTCTAAAATGAAAACTCAAAGCGCTTAAAAACTTACTAAAGTTGTCTCTTATGTAATAAACACCGGAACGTATACTACCCCACAGCTGAAAAGCTTCATCTATCGCTGGCTCGACCACTCCCTTAAATCTCTGAAGCTGATCTTGCTCAGTTTTACCACATAATACGTAACATGCAAATATTTCCAAAACTCTGCTTCCATACGAACAAAATTTAGTTCCTGCTGGTGAAAGTATTTTACTGACTACGAAGTCTTCATCGAGATCGTGCATTACTTTTGGTGCAAAGAGTATTAAATCCTTCAAGTAGTTCTCACAGTTAGCGCTAGCTGGCAAAGACGTTAAGAACTCATAACCCTTTACGTAAAATTCAGCTCGTATACTGATAGGAACATTTTGAACGTCACCAAATATTTTATAGATTTCTATATTTTCTTGTGCAGTTAAATTGTCTATAAATGAACTTAATGTTTCCCATAGCTCTTTTTCAACTGTTGGATTGTTAGCTTTACAAATCTCATTGAAAGTATGCTTAAATAGAACTGATCGAATTGTAAGATTTTTTGAAGTTTTCCAAACTTTGGAAAACAATGATTTGAGATCTTCAGGTTTTAGTTTGGATACTGCAAGATTAAGTCCAAATTTTTGTAAGGAGACTGGTGCATCTAATAATTTTGGTAAATATTCACGACTTTCAGATTCATTTAAATTTGACAAAATTGCATTTAGTGATGGCACTGTATATTGCAAATAATCTCCTTTGGCGTACCACAAAATTACATCAAGGGGAATTAAAGGTCTGGCTTTGTGTAAATGTTTTGCGATATTTTTCTTTATACTGATTTCGTTCTGATCAGTATCACCCCAATTTACCTTAATTTCATCGGGCATGTGTTTTTTTGCCATGTCTATGATTTTTTTTTGGTTAAGTAGTGCAAAAAGTCCTTTCATGACAGCTCTTTGTCCAGTGGGTTTGTTCAAATTTAGTAAGTAGGCATCGGTCCAGTGCTGGGTAAGTGAGTGCGGCCAATAGACGCGCAGCTTGGCGAGCACTCGCCGCAACGAGACAGCGTCGTTAGTTCGCAACGTGTCTATTTCTTTGTCGTGGTACGTGAGCAGCTGCGGCTTGTGCTTCAGCGCGTTTAGGCACGCTTCCTCGCACAGAGACAGTGACAAAGACTCCTCAAACATGTGCTTCCGCCACGATTTCTTCACGTTGTACAAACACGACATGTCTGTTCTCCACATGTTCTCTTGTTTTATCTTAATCAGTTCCCGGATTTTATTAAGTACGAATGTATATTCACTGATATCTTTTTTCCAATATTTAAGCAAAGTCAAGGCATTCTTTAAATGCACTATATTCTGATTGAAATCGGATTCATTTGCAATGTTTTCAATTTGAACCTTCGTCAATTCGAAATTTAATAAATAAGTAAACATTTTGCATTTTTGCTCCTGATTTAGCTTTCTTTGGATTTTTTCAAATGTATTAAATTCCATCTTCTGTTCTACAATCTCCGGTACCGGCTCAACATGCAAAACTTTATACAAGACTATAGATCGGAAACACAGTTGTACGTTGTATTCTGATTTAGTGTACACTTCCATACTGTGAAACAACTGATCTAAAATTTTCCATACTTCAACGTCGAACTCGTGAGTGGAAACTTGTAAAAGCAGATTATTGACGAACTGAATCTTGAATTTGAATGGTTCATTAATGTGTTTGTCTTTGTAAAATTGAAGCAAAGTTTTCAAATGCTGGAGGTTATTTCTTGCACAAGTGATCATAACTGACAGCATGGCACATCGTTCAGAGGATGAGTTCTCTTCATGTATTAGCTTTTTTAATTCAGTAAATGCTTCTTCAAATGGGGCGAACTCATACCATTGGTAGGGTTTTACATGTGAGTTGAGATTTTTTAATTCTGGGTAGAATGCGCCCAGCTCAGTTTGGTCGATGAAAATTTTCTTAACGAATTCAAATCGCTCTTCTTCTGGCATATGTTTAACGAAATGCACCAATTTGTCGTAATACCATATATAATGTGAAAAGTTTTTTTGTGATTGCTCATAAAGGAAAGGTTTTATGTCTCTCTTATTTAAATATTTCGCTACAACGGACAGGTCAATTATGTAAACGTACTTTTCAAAATCGTCAATAACCTTTTGAGGGCAATTTTTCATAAGTATCTCTGTTTGCTTTTTCTCCAATTGAGGGAATTGTTTCATATCTTGTTCTAGTACCTGCATTACTTCTTCAGTATGAGATTTCAATAACAATAATATTTCCTGTTTTGCTGCGTATATTCCGTCTGAGCACCGTGTATAATACACAATGAAATGAGCAGATTTTCTGCACAAACGTTTAAATAGAGACAGTGGTATAAGACGTTCGTTTTTTATCACATTTTCAATGAAAGGAATGGAACAGTTTTCCAACCACTTGTAAGCACTCTCGGATTCTTTCAGGTATTCATAAAAGGTTTCAACTCGTTTTTCGTCTTTCAGATTGAGTCTTATGTGAAGCATGAGTTTGTTAAATGTTTTGCTGTTCATGCTAGGTAATAGTTGTGTGTGTAGGTACTCTGGATTGAGGATGTTTGCGTACTGCTGCTCGGTGATTAGCCACGTGGATTTTTTAATAGCTGTCGCCGCATACAGCATGTCGTTAGATTTCATTACTTCGATTATATAGCCAGCATTTCTGGTTTTACTGGCGATATCTATTTTCAGAAGGTTGTCTATGTCGCTGTCATCGGCTCTAATGTTACATAATTCATAGTGTTTGTTCGCAATCGCATCTTCGACAAGCTTGTTGTAGTGTCGGCGCTTTTCACCGAGTGTGTCTCCTTCTAGTGTCACTGGCGCCATTGTGATGAGCTGGAAATAAATATTTATTTTGGTAAGTTACAAAAAAAATAGAGTTGTTCTATACGGAGTAGAGTACACGAAACAGTAAATATCACTAACTTCGGATTTACAGGAATAAATCGAACGGGATGGATCGCAGAACACATTGCATGGAGTAAGTTTTACTAAAAGAATTCACTTATAGGCAGTTTTTTTTTATCAGAATTCATTCATTCACAGTTTGATTTATTTCTCGTCTTTACTAACTTAATTTAAGTACTACTAATACTATTTTAAGGGTTTAGCTTAAGTATAGTCTTATATTGTATGTCGTTTTGTGACAAATAAACACTTTTTCTTTCTTTCTTTCATTCTATCGGAATTTCCTTATTCATACTCATGCTAATTCCTACTTAAATGTGAAAGTCTGTCTGTTTGGGTGCGCTCTTATTGCAACCGAATTTTGTGGATTAGGACATAGGATTGCGATCATTCCTGTGGGATATTTTTTACTATCATGCAGGGATAACTGCAGGAAAAAGGATTATTTAAATAGGAAATGTCAAGCAAATCTAAGACTTCGACCGAAATGACGTACCAACGGGACTAATCAGTATCGTTGGTTAAACCTAATCTTTAAAAAAGTTTGAGGAAAATGGTTTAAATTTATTATTTTGAAAAAGATTGCTTGATAAAATAAAGACACACAGATAGATAATTATGCATAAGATATGATAAAACCAATAGTACCTATATGACTGAGTCAAGAAAGCTATTTTTAAACATTATCCTTGTTGGTACCATATGACGAAAGCGGTAGGTAATGATTAAGGTTCCCCAAGTCGACGGCACGAACTATTTTGTGCGCGGGGTTAAAATGCATGCTATCTCATACGACAACACGTGCGAAAGAGATAGTTGCAAGTTTGTAGCGAAATGGATGATGATTTAGGACGAAAACGAGCGTGCGAAATTTTATAAACAGACCTCCGGGAGTTCCATATTTCAACACTAATTTTAACGCATATTTGGGCGGAAATAAATATCATAAGAAGGAAATTGAAAAATGGCCACCATACAAGGATAGACAGATAAGTAGTTCGTAACAGATAGTAGATATAGATAGTAGATAGAGTTCGTAGATAAGTAGTAGTAACAATGCAAATAATTTTATTTTGAAAATATACATTTAGTCTTTTTTCATGATATCTAGACTCCCAAAGGTCTGTTTATAATTTACGCGCACTCGTTTTCCTACTAAATCATCATCCATTTCAAACTTGCGAAAGTGCTAATTCTTACGCGAACTAGCTTCTTACTGCTCATCACAGCATCTACCTCTTTCGCACGTGTTGTCGGATGAGATAGCATGCATTTTAACCCCGCGCACAAAATAGTTCGTGCCGTCGACTAGGGCAAACTTAAGAGACGGTTGGCGCAGTGGCGGAGCGATTGGCTGTTGCGCTGCGTTTCGCGGATTCGTTACCCGCACTGAACAACACCCACGATACAGGAGAAATTCATAGAGTAGGGACAGGGATTTTGAAAAAAAAAAAGCAAATACCAAATTGATTGCAATACGTATTTGCGACCTCAAAAAAAAGGAGGCTTTCAATTCGACCCGTATGTATGTATTATTGTTAGAATTGCACAATATTCATATAATATGTGGGCTTCTAAACATGTGTGCTAAATTTCATAAGTTTATGTATGTATGTTTGTCCACGCATTTCGCCGAAACTAGTAATCGGATAGTGATAATTATTTTTTTATTGGATTAGATATCTCTCAACTTAGGGAACAATATAAGTTTCATCAAAATCGGTTCAGCAGTTTTCAAGATTTGGAACTCTTTAGCGACAAACAACACGAGTGTGTAAATTGAGTTATTATGGGTATTTTGTCAATCCTTTAGGTACCTTACTGTAGAACTTGCCTAGTTTTAGGGTTCCGTACCCAAAAGGTAAAAACGGGCGCTATTACTAAGACTCCACGGTCCGTCTGTCTATCATAAGGCTGTATTTCATGAACCGTGATAGCTAGACAGTTGAAATTTTCACAGATGATGTATTTGATGTTGCCGCTATAACAACAAATACTAAAAACAGAATAAAATAAATATTTAAGTGGGGCTCCCATACAACAAACGCATTTTTTGGCATTTTTGCGATAATGGTACGTACTTCATGCGCGAGTCCGACTCGCACTTAGCCGGTTTTTTTAGTGATGGTGTACCAAAACTAAAAAAGACTGAAAAGAAATAAAACATTTACACAAAAAATAAACCATCTTCAAAAGTAATAAAATACCAAAAAGTGCAAAATAACGATCGTTTCAGCAGTTGGTGTCGCAAAACAATAACGAGAGGTAAAAAAAAAAAAAACAAGAGGTAGGTACCAAAGACACGTACCACCCACACCTACACACCTGCCATTTTGTAATTTTTTGTGTTTTACTTTTAAAGTCTGTTTATTTTATGTGAAAAAGTTTTTATCGCTTACTTTAATTGCTTACATACAAACTGATCATAACTATAAATGCAAGTACATAACTCTGTATGTCTATTTTTTTCTAACGCTTAAATCGTAGATCCAATTTTTGCATAGAGACAGACTTGTAGAACATGGAGACAGACATAGGAAATGTAAATCCGGTGGCAGAAAATAGTCCATAATAGTAGTTTATGCAATGGACGTATAATAAGGGTTATTAAAACTCGAGCGTAGGTTTATCACATGAGGCGAAGCCGAATGTGATAATAATATTACGCGAGTGTTTTAATACCTAATTATAAGCCATTGCATACACTACTTTATCTTCACACATAAAGTTGCAATAAAACAAAAGTGGAAATGGAGAAAATATTTGGTATGGCGGGCAATTTAGATTCTCATTGCACATGACTGCGCAGCACGCGCCTCCTTAGACAATGACATTAGTTCAATGAGCCCATAAGCGTCAATAAATAAAAAAGTAAAAGTGTGCTATAAATTAAAAAGTTATTTTATGATGCAGATCGGTCTTTGTAGTTGTGCATAAAGTTTTAATAAATAAATGAATGAAGACATCCACAAGAGAACCAGGTTAACCGATAGAGACAGAGGATTGGCAAACTTATGTGACAGTGGGCAAGGCGCATAGCTCGCAGAACGGATGGTCGATGGGGCCGAAAAGTTCTGGAGTGGCGACCGCCACCAGAAGACGCAACGTTGGAAGGCCTCTCTCTAGGTGACCTGGTCAGGGCTGCGGATATCCGCTGGATGCGATACGCACAGGTCCGACGCATAGGGTTACGTTTAGGGAATTCAAATAACAACTACAAATCATAAAAAAATTATTAAAACATTTATTTCAGGTTTTTAACAGATGTGATAGCACATTAAACAGTAAAGTGCAAAGAGTTTAGAGATTTCATGAATATGAAACAATGTTAGATGGTGGGGTTTGTTTTGAATCATATATCGTGCATGTACGATTCATGTCAGCTTTATTACAGTTTCGTATTCGCTTTATTGTTGTAAAAACATACAGGTCCTTAGTATGATTACGATTGCGATTGCGCGACGAATTCTATCCCAATGTGATCAGTATCACAAGTTTTAGCTTGTAGGAAATAATTTGCATCAGTATTATATACGTTTTTATCTACAAGATTTTGAAAATCATCGTAATAATGCACCCGCGCTTCCTTCGAAGGATGTAATTCCAATTTTTTACGTATTTTGGTTCGAATTTCCTCTTCATTCCTTAAATACATGTGTTTGGGGGTTGCCTTCGATACTACAATATAACTGGTAATAAATTCAGAATCATGTAACATATGTTGAAGGATCAGCAGTACAAATTCATCATCTTGAGAATATAATTCCACAAACATCTTTTGAAAACCTTCGGTAAACAGGTTGTAAATTGTTGGTATATTATATTTTTCAGTATCTTCTTTTAAACAATTCACAATAAGTGGACCCAATGAAGGTACTATTTTGTGATGAATATCTTTCCAAACATTAACCATTTCATTTGCCATCCGCTTATATCCGTAATTGTTCGATGCTAAAAAATTACTTGAGTCAAATAAATTACTCAATAAACCATTGTGTTCTTCCAACAGCGTAACGTATTCTGTTATAAGTTTCCAACTAGTATAAAGCACATAGTTTTCTAACAATGGCAACTCTTTTTGCATTTTAGTTTTTATTTCTTCAAATAGTTGGACGGGCAATGTTTTTTTTGTGAGATAGTAAATTTTAAAATAAAAACTCAAAGCGCTTAAAAACTTGCTAAAGTTGTCTCTAATGTAATACACGCCGGAACGTGTACTACCCCACAGCTGAAAAGCTTCATCTATTGCTGGCTCGACTACTACTTTGAATCTTTGAAGCTGATCTGGCTCAGTTTTACCGCACAAAACGTAACATGCAAATACTTCTATAACTTTACTTCCATACGAACAAAATTTGGGTCCTGCTGGTGAAAGTATTTTACTGACTACGAAGTCTTCGTCAAGGTCGTGCATTATTTTTGGTGCATATAGTATTAATTCATTCAAGTAGCTCTCACAGTTTGCGCTAGCAGGCAAAGACGTTAAAAACTCATAACCCTTCACGTAAAATTCAACTCGTATACTGATAGGAACATTTTGAACGTCACCAAATATTTTATAGATTTCCACATTCTCTTGTGCAGTTAAATTGTCTATAAATGAACTTAATGTTTCCCATAGCTCTTTTTCAACTATTGTGTTATTAGCTTTACATATCTCATCGAAAGTGTGCTTAAATAGAGATGAACGAATTGTAAGATTCTTTGAAGTTTTCCAAACTTTGGAAAACAATGATTTGAGATCTTCAGTTTTTAATTTGGATACTGCAAGATTAAGACCAATTTTTTGTAAGGAGACTGGTGCATCCAATAATTTTGGTAAATATTCACGATTTTCAGATTCATTTAAATTTGACAATATTGCATTTAGTGATGGCACTGTATATTGCAAATAATCTCCTTTGGCGTACAACAAAATTATATCAAGGGGAATCAGTGGTCTGGCTACATGTAAATGTTTTGCGATATTTTTCCTTATGCTGATTTCGTGCTGGTCAGTATCACCCCAGTTCACCCTAATTTCTTCGGGTGCATGTTTTTTTGCCATGTCTATGACTTGATTTTGGTGAATTAGCGCAAAGAGTCCTTTCATGACGGCTCTTTGCCCAGTAAGTTTGTTCAGATTCAGTAAGTAGGCGTCGGTCCAGTGCTGGGCGAGTGAGTGCGGCCAGTAGACGCGCAGCTTGGCGAGCACACGTCGCAGCGAAACAGCGTCATTAGTTCGCAACGAGTCTATTTCTTTGTCGTGGAGCATCAGCAGCTGCGGCTTGTGCTTCAGCGCGTTCAGGCACGCTTCTTCGCACAGAGACAGTGACAAAGACTCCTCAAACATGTGCTTCCGCCACGATTTCTTCACGTTGTACAAACACGACATGTCTGTTCCCCACATGTTCTCTTGTTTTATCTTAATCAGTGCCCGGATTTTTTTAAGCACGAATGGATATTTACTGATATCTTTTTTCCAATATTTAAGCAAAGTCAAGGCATTATTTAAATACACTATATTCTGATTAAAATCGGATTCATTTGCAATGTTTTCAATTTTAACCTTCGTCAGTACGAAATTTAGTAAATAAGTAAACATTTTGCAATTTTGTTCCTGATTGAGCTTTCTTTGGGTTTTTTCAAAAGTATTGAATTCCATCTTTTGTTCTACAATCTCCGGTACCGGTTCATCATGCAAAACTTTATATAAGACTATAGATCGGAAACACAGTTGTAGGTTGTATTCTGATTTAGTGTATACTTCCATACTGTGAAACAACTGATCTAAAATTTGCCATGCTTCAACGTCGAACTCGTGAGTAGGAACTTGTAAAAGCAGTTTATTGACGAACTGAATCTTGAATTTAAACGGTTCATTAATGTGTTTATCTTTGAAAAATTGGAGCAAAGTTTTTAAATGCTGTAGGTTGTTTCTTGCACAGGTTATCATAACTGACAGAATGGCACATCGTTCAGAGGAGGAGTTCTCTTCACGTATTACCTTTTTTAATTCAGTAAATGCTTCTTCAAATGGGGCGAACTCATACCATTGGTAGGGTTTTACATGTGAGTTGAGATTTTTTAATTCTGGGTAGAATGCGGCCAGCTCAGGTTGGTCGATGAAAATTTTCTTAACGAATTCAAATTGCTCTTCTTCTGGCATATGTTTCACGAAATGTACCAATTTGTCGTAATACCATATATAATGTGCAAAGTTTTTTTGTGATTGCTCATAAAGAAAAGATTTAATTTCTTTCTTATTTAAATATTTTGCTACAACAGGCAGGTCAATTTTGTTAACGTACTTCTCAAAATCGTCAATAACTTTTCGGGGGAACTTTTTCATAAGTATCTCTGTTTGCTTTTTTGCCAATTGAGGGCCATTATACATATCCTGTTCTAATATCTCTAAAACTTCTTTAGTATGAGACTTCATCAAAAACAAAATTTTCTGTTTTGCTGCGCATATTCCCTCTGAGCACCGAGTATAATATACAATAAAATGAGGAGATCTTCTGCACAAGCGTTTAAATAGAGACAGTGATATGAAACGTTCGTTTTGAATTACATTTTCTATGAAAGGAATCGAACAGTTTTGCAACCATTTGTCAGAATTTTCCGTTCCTTTTAGATATTCATAAAACATTTCGACTCGTTTTTCGTCTTTAAGCTTGAGTCTAATGTGAAGCATGAGTTTGTTAAATGTTTTGGTGTTCATGCTAGGTAATAGTTGTGTGTGTAGGTACTCTGGATTGATGATGTTTGCGTACTGCTGCTCGGTTATTAGCCACGTGGATTTTTTAATAGCTGTCGCTGCATAAAGCATGTCATTAGATTTCATTACTTCGATGATATAGTCTACATTTCTGGTTTTACTGGCGATGTTTATTTTCATTAGGTTTCCTATGTCGCTATCATTGGCTCTAATGTCACCTAATTCATAATGTTTGTTAGCAATAGCATCTTCGACAAGCTTGTTGTAGTGTTTGAGCTTTTCACCGAGTGTGTCTCCTTCTAGCGTAAGCGGCGCCATTGTGATGAGCTGGAAAATAAATATTTATTGTTGTGAGTTACAAAAGATTTTGAGTTATTCTATACGGAGTAGAAAACATGAATCTCTTATTTAACTGTAGATATCACTAACTCCGGATTTACAGGAAGATACATAAATCGGAAAATCGGACGGAACGGATCGCAGGGCATATTGCATGGTCGCGGATAAATTTGAAAAAGAGTTACTGCGGCCCTGGCTCAAGCAACTGAGGGAACACGTGTGGGTTTTAGTCAGTAAAAGTCTGACACGGCCTCCCGCCTCACCCAGAGCGGGAGAAGTCATTGGACGAATTCGCAACAAAAACAAAAAAAAAGTGTATATTGTATTGTATTGGAGTGAATTTAAAATCTCCTTTCACCGCTCCTCTTTTTAGTCGTTCTTGACGGGATCTTGCTTCGCATTTTCGGCAACAAGCGCCGCGGGATAGAGTGGGGATTATCTAACGTCTTAGAGGACTTGGATTACGCCGATGACCTATGCCTGCTGAGTCATACCCACGCTGATTTGCAAGCTAAATTGAAAGATGTAAGTCAAGAAGCGGCAGAAACGGGACTAAAAATAAACACCCGGAAGACCCAAGAGATGAGATCTGGTGAGAAGAATACTTCACCGTTGCTGATTGGCACAGAGGCAGTGGAACGCGTCCACAAGTTTACTAACCTCGGAAGCGTCGTGTCGGAAACTGGAGGTAGTGAAGAGGACATCGCTTCAAGGATCGCCAAAGCACGAGCTACCTTCACGCAGCTGAGACCTGTTTGGCAATCGCGGAAACTGAGCCGAAGGAATAAACTCAAAATGTAAAATCCGTGTTGCTGTACGGGTGCGAAACGTGGAAGGTCACAAAAGACATATCACGCCAAATCCAAGTTTTCGTCAACCGCTGTCTTCGTTGCATACTCGGCATTTACTGGCCCGAGACCATCACCAACGTGGAGCTGTTGGAGCAATGCCGCGAGAGCCCGATCGACCGCCAGATCAAGCGTCGCAAATTGAGTTGGATTGGCCACACGCTGCGAAGGGATTCCGATCATATACCGAAACAAGCGCTGGATTGGAATCCCCAAGGCAAAAGAAAGCTCCCGTCAAACCTGGCGTCGCACCGTGTTGGCGGAAGCGACGAGCATCGGTATGACGTGGAGCGAGGTGAAGCGTGAAGCTCAAGACCGATCGCGATGGAGGACTACTGTGGACGCCCTTTGCCCCATCCAGGGGACGTAGGACAATATGTCAAGTAAGTCAAACGATTTATTGTTGCAAATTACTTTATCATTTACGAGTAGCATGTTTATTTTATGGCTAGGCAGATACCATTTTTTATCATAATTCATTATATCGGCATTTCCTTATTCCTACTCATGCTATACCTATCTAAATGTGAAAGTCAGTCTTTTTGGATGCGCTCTCAAGGCAACCGGATTCGGATGGTCACACGGGTGTACGTCGTAACCTGAATTATTTATTTATTTATATATGCTTTATTGTAGACACACCATAAGTTAAAACATAGAAAAGGAAACTTAAAACTAAAATAAATACAATGGGCGGCCTTATCGCATACCGCGATCTCTTCCAGGCAACCTGGCCTGATTTAGGACACAGATTTGTAATTCCCGTGGTATATTTTTTTACTATCACGCAGGGAAAGCTGCAAGCTAAAGGATTATTTAAATAGGACACGTCAAGCAAATCCAAGACGTCGACCGAAGTGACGTACCAACTGGATTAAAAATAATGTTTGAGGAAAATGGTTTAAATTTATCATTTTGAAAATGACTACTTGATAAAATAACGACGGTCATAGATAATTATGTATTTAGGATAAAACCAATAGCACCTACATGACTAAGTCAAGAATGCTATTCTTAAACATTATCCTTGTTGGTACCATATGACGTAGGCAGTAATGATTAAGATTAATTAATATTATAAGTATATACGTGAGGATTTGTAATTGGCTTTCTGTTGACTGTGGTTTCCTTTTTTGTCTGTATTTATTAGGTACTAGCTGCTTCGCGCGGCTTCGCTCCCGTGGGCCATCCCACAGGACCCGTTTTCGGGATAAAAAAATAGCCTATGTTACTCAGGAATAACGTAGCTTTCTACTGGTGAAAGAATTTTTTAAATCGATGCAGTAGTTTCGGAGCTTATTCGGTACAAACAAACAAACAAACAAACAAAAAAATCTTTCCTCTTTATAATATTAGTATAGATAAGTCTTTCATGTACTAAAATAAATAAAATAAAGAGACAGTAGGCGCCGTGGCAGACCGATTGGCTGCTGCGCTGCGTATCACGGGTTCGATTCACGGAACAAATATTTGCATGGCCTACAGAGATTTATTTTCGATGGATCCCACTTTTGAATCCCATTTTAATATTTTTGGCGTTGGATCCCACAAAACATTATTATGTATTTCCGTTGGATCCCAAATTTAAAAAATGCAAGAGAAATACGTTTTATTGTCGTTGAATCCCAAAAACTATTTCCGTTGAATCCCAAATGCTTAAAAACATCTGAATGTGGGTACTTTCAACAACAAAATTGTTTTAATAAAATGAGATTATACTTTATTAACAGACTTCAAAAAAGGAGGAGGTTCTCAATTCGTCGGAAACTTTAAAAAATGTATTTTCCCGATTACTCAAAGACGCCTGGACCGATAAATAATAAAATAAATATTAATTAATATTATTATATAAATAACTAAAATTGAAGTAGCGCTCGAAAAGAGCACTTGGAAAGATATGGGGAAGGCCTTTGCCCAGCAGTGGGACATTAACCGCTAAATAAAACATACAAATATAATGTTAATGAAAATCTTAATGTTATTGAATTATAATTATACATTTAAGAAAAATCATTATCAAAATCACTATCAAGAACAAGTCAATACTGTAATATATAAAAAAAAAAGAAATAGATATCGTGAGCAAACCGGCATGTCCTAGAACCAAAAATTCGAAGACAATGTAACATCCGCCAACCCGCACTGGGCCCGCGTGGTAGATTACGGGCTACGGCCCTTTCTCTTTCACAGAGAGGAGGTCTATGTTCCAGCAGTGGAAACATTAAAAGGCTGTTGATGAATATTAATATAAATAATTAAAATAAATCAATTGGACCACGAGTCTTCGGTAGGGGCAGTTGTCCAATCATTATTTTTAGTTGGACAATTGCCCCTACCGAAGTCCCGTAGTCCAACTAGTTAGACATTATAGTTGGACCAGGACCCCTCAACGGATAAATCGATCTAGCTCCTCCCCCAAGCGTTGCCACATTAACCAGTCCCGTGCGTCTCGCAACCAGCGGATACCCACAACCTTCACCAGGTCATCGGTCCACCTGGTGGGAGGCCTTCCAACGCAACGTCTTCCGGTTCGCGGTCGCCACACCAGAACCTTTCTGCCCCATCTGCTATCGGTTCTGCGAGCAATGTGCTCTGCCCACTGCCTCTTAAGTTTGGCAATTCTTCGGGCTATGTCGGTAACCCTGGTTCTCTTGCGGATCTCTACATTTCTGATTCGATCACGCAAGGAAACTCCGAGCATAGCCCTTTCCATTGCCGTTTGAGTGACTGTAAGCTTTCTGATAAGGCCCATTGTAAGCGACCACGTTTCAGAGCCATATGTCATCACTGGCAACACACACTGGTCATAGACTTTCATCTTGAGACACTGTGGTAAGTTGGACGAGAAGATACCGCGCAACTTCCCGAACGCTGCCCAGCCGAGTCGGATTCGACGGTTGACCTCTTTCTAGAAGTTGACCCTACCCAATTGGATCATTTGTCCCAGGTAGACATAGACGCCCACAACTTCGAGTGTAGAGTCTCCGACCTTGATAGGAGTGGGTGTAACATCGGCATTCAACATCACCTTGGTTTTTTTTACCTTCTTTCGGAAGCTCTACTGAGATCATCGAGCATTGTACTGAGGTCCTCCACGGTCTCAGCCATAACCACTATATCGTCGGCAAACCGAAAGTGTGTGATGTACTCGCCATTAACGTTGATGCCTAGCCCTTTCCAGTCCAGAACCTTGAAGACATCCTCCAGTGCAGCGGTAAACAGTTTCGGAGAGACGGGTTCCGAGGCCTGATCCTGAAGTCGAACTGACATGGTGGCGTTTTTGTATAAACACTTCAACACTTCGATGTACCGGTAGTCAATGTGGCACCGTTGGAGACACTGCAGTACAGCCCAAGTCTCGATCGAATCAAAGGCTTTCTCGTAGTCCACAAACGTTAAACAGAGAGTCAGGTTGTACTCTTCGGTCTTCTATATAACCTGCCGCAGCGTATGTATGTGGTCTGTGGTTACCTTTTATGTGTGCAAATAAAAAATGAATTAATTTATGTTTCATTGTTCTGTCTTTCATTCATTCAATCATTTAATGTTCGGTGTGCCGAAAACACACTGCTTTTTAAAGGTTTGATAAAGGTAAATCACTTTTCTTCTAAAAATTACACTTATTGTTATAACATGGGATTCAATGGGAATAGTAAATGGGACCCATCGCCAATACCTAAAAAATGGGATCTAAAAGTGGGATCCAACGAAAATAAATCCCTACAGATAGTAGTTCCGGGTCTGGCTGTTTGTGTATGTCAGTTTAAATGTTTTTAACGCAACCACTATACAGGAGAAATCCCTAGAGTAGGGAAAACTGATCATAACTATAAATACGAGTAGGTACCTAATTCTGAATTATTTATTGAAATTAAAATTATATTCCTAAATATTTTTCTCTTTTTTAAGCTTTTTACAGCGTATCTACTCCTTATTACCCAGTTAGGTACAGAATAGGTACCTTCGGGAATTAAGTCCGCTCTATTAAAATTAATGTTCCCTTTTAGGACATTTTTTAGGTCCTCTTAGAAAGTTTATATAAATACAAAATTGATTTAAAATACTATAATTGTCATTTGCACAATTTTATATCATTTATTTTTCAAATAAATAATTTCAATTTTAAATTAAAGGCTCCGTTCAAATAAAAACCGGCCAAGTGCGAGTCAGACTCGCGCACGAAGGGTTCCGTACCATTATCGCAAAAACTACAAAAAAGAACACATTTGTTGTATGGGAGCCCCATTTAAATATTAATTTTATTCCGTTTTTAGTATTTGTTGTTATAGCGGCAACAGAAATACATCATCTGTGAAAATTTCAACTCTCTAGCTATCACGGTTCATGAGATACAACCTGGCGACAGACGGACGGACAGACAGACGGATCGCGGAGTCTTAGTAATAGGATCCCGTTTTTACCCTTTAGGTGCGGAACCCTAAAAAGTCAAGATGGAACATTGCAAACAACATGATGACGCCGGTTGAACATGATTTAAAAGCAATAACAAAGCTGTATATGTATTTGTGCAAATTTACGTATCTATTTTAATTGCTCTCTGTTATGTCCAATTGCTACTAGAACACATACATCATACATATCTTATTTTCATAATATTATTTTGTTTTTCACAACGACGATGAGAACATCCTGTTTATTGTACCTATTTATAACAGAGATTTTTGTCGTATTTACCTCTTTCAACAGTGACCTTGATTACTTAGGACGATAAATAAACTTGTTGTATTTTGATTAATACTGATTATTGTATTAATACTAAATCGTGGCCCTTCAGCTTTCTATTAATAATTACACAAACTGGTGTAATACTTTAAATACAAAATCATCAAGACATTTAATACTAAATCGTGGCTCTTACTTACGTTTTTATGATGAATCCTGCTTTAAATGCCGCACTCCACTACTTTTTAACACACTATACTATAATCGTTCTATCAATATTTACACAAAGTGGTGTAATACTCTGACTCTTCAATAAAAAGTATCATTCATGACTCAGATGCTGGTATTTCTAAAGTATGCCATAGTTCACTATTTATTAAGTAATTTTAGTATCTAGCGCCCTCGAAATAATGTTCTAATCGAAACCAACACTCTTGACTATTTTTCTCTGTCTGTTTGACAAGCACAGATTAGTGTCGCCTTTTTTTAGTAAACAGATAACATAAAATACCTATATCTGGATATTATAACACTTACGTTAATAACCGTTATAACAGTTATAACCGTTATATTATATTAGTAACTACAGTTAAATGATGAGATAGGAAAAAGGATTATTAAATGATATAGATTTTAAATAAATAGTTATTTTTAACACTGCTTTTAGGCTCGCAATCTTTAGTATCCATTCTAATATTTTGTTTATCGTGATTTAGACTAGGACCGGGATCTCTGCATACCGTCCCATTTGCCTGCTCAATGAGGTATCCAAGCTACTCGAAAGAATAATTGCCGAAAGGCTCGTTGAGCACCTGTCGCGAGTAGGTCCCTATCCCAACCTCGCTGCTTGCCAGTATGGCTGTCTGCAGTAGCATTTTACAGAGGACGCAATGCTACACGTCCACTCACTACCGGAACAGGTAGTGTCCCGGGGTGGGGTGGCGTTGTCATTAAGTTTGGACATCGTCAACACTTCTAACTCCCATGAGGTGTGATTAAAGTGATACTAGCACATCACATGGCACCCTGTTACCTGAAGTGCATCGTCGCCGGGACTTACCTACAAGACCGGCACATTCACTATGTGGGTCAGGATGGTAGGGTTCATCGGAGGAAGATCACGTGAGGGGTTCCGCAGTGGTCGGGTTTTAGTCCTTACTTGTGGGATCTCGCATACGATGTGGTCCAGCGTGTTGACCTCCCCATCGGTGTTAATGTCATTTGCTACGCAGGTGACACCCTGGTGTTGGCCGGGGGGGATACATTTGATGAGTCAATCCAGCTTTCCGAGCTTGGGAGGGCAAGAATCATGGCGTCGATCTGCGAGCTGGGTTTAGAGATAGCGCCTCAAAAAATTGCGAGGAGCAGAGAGTCTCCCGGTTCGTCAGTGTCAGTTCAAGATGCGCAAGTCTAAGTGGCCTGATATATTTGGTATCTTGGCCTAACCCTGGGCGGTCGGTGGGGCTTCGAAGAGCACTTTAAGCACCTGGTCCTCCGCGTTGAAAAGGCAGTAGGTGCTTTGTGTAGACTGCAGCCCAACCTCGAAGGACCTCGGGAAGAAGTTCGCAGCCTCTACGTGGGTGTCATGAACTGTTGTGCGATGGAGGGGCCTTTATTGAGCGCCTGTTTGGACTTGTATAGCACGTGGACCACGAACGGTATTCTTTGAGGCGGGAACACGCCAGGCACACTTTCTTACGTTTTACATTCTGGCGGATATGGATGCGAGGGTTTATAATCGGATTCGCGCCATCCGCCAAAATGGTGATAGAGTGCCAGAAATCACTATAGTAAGACTGAGGTGGCAGGAACGGCGTCACGTGCTCGAGCGGCAACATGAGCCGCAATTTTCGCGCAAGCGAGTTGTCGAAGCTGTTTTGCCGCACTTCGAAGTCTGCCTGAAAAGAGTACAGTGTCCTAACAGGCGTTGCACATAAGGGGTTTCGGTTTGACCTTTTAAGAGGTCACGGGGTCCTTGTGCTAATGGTGATCACCCAGAGTGGTTTTAGTAAGGTAAAAAACCCGCACTCTCTGTTCTTTTCTTCAAAAGTCCAGGCGCCTTTTGAAGGAGTACACCAAAAAAATAGGACCCGCAAAAGAACGTAGGATACATTTTATCCCCATACCACGCTGGTGAAGCCTTACTATGGTTTACTATAATATTAGAACTGCATTGTTGTTCTAGCGATCGCAACCGTAAGCGCTATTGCTGACCATGAGGCTCTGGGTTTCTGGATGCCCGGGTCGGGCAGTGTTTTTCATCTGGCATTTCTCGGTAGCAGCCCGGAATCCGGAACTCTGCCCGGTTAATGGCAATAGGCTCACCCCCTGCTACATGGGACTTAAACATAACTGGCGAAATGTAAAATAAAAATAAAAATGTTTTTATTGTTTCTCATTCTCTGGCGAAATGTGGGTGTACTAATGTGGGTGCACCTCTGACCAACAATTCAGGCGTAATGTTATGATAATATTATGTTATTATATGTGACATGTACCTTCCACACACAACATTTATTGAGATTGACATGATTTAAAAAAAAGCCGTTTTTTTTTCATTTTGTCATTAAAAGCAAATAACGCCATCTCCACTGGAAAGGACCGTTACATCATTGAGGTAATATGCGTTACATAGAAATTTATTTCAAATAGCCACTTTTTAAACCCGTCCATCAACGGAGTATATTAATATACCATGCCGTCCATCTCCTTTCAAATGTCAAATCTGTCAACTCCACAGCCAATCAAATTGCGCGGTTTTTTGCAATGACCTCCATTTGCATTCAAAGTTTGCAGGTACACTTATTACTTTAAGTCTTTGAGTATTAAAAATAAAAATAAAATGGAAAATAGTGCTAATTACATCTAAAAAATATATCAAGGGAAAGCTAAAATAGTCCAAGAAAATTAGTCAAATTAGGGCAAGAATCTCGGAATGAGAGATAGTCGGCTATAACGGATAGTAGGTCGTTAGGTAGATGGTAGTAAAACAGCTGGACAAGTTAATACATATATTTAAAAAACTAAAGATCCACTAAGGTCGCGGGTAACTAAAGTCACTGTTCTGTTTCGAGCACTATCACACACAGTATAAAAGTAGGAAGGGTACCGTCCCTTGGCAGCACGTGGCAGACGCTGGAGGAGCTGTCAGCACAGGCTCCGCGGCCGGCCGCCGGCACTGTAGCGGCTAGGCTGCGCTGGCACCGGCTCGCGTGGCGGTAGGCCGCAGGTAGGCAGGCCAAGACCTGGGCAGCGTGCGTGGATAGCGTGCAGGAAGCTCGCAGCGTGCAGCAGTAGGCAAGGGGTCCAGCCCTCAGCCCGTACGAAGAGCCAATAAAACACTGAGGCACACCCCGATGCAGTAGAAATACATACTCATTACCATCTTCTATTTCCTGGATGACCCTTAGCCACGCGTCCAACAATGACAGCGCCAAAACAGATAATTGGAATCGATCTTGGTCATCCAGCACAGAGAATCAGGTACAATCATTTAACTAATGTGGAACTCACCCTAGATCGGGGCACACAGAGTCGTGAGGATCGAAAGTTAATTTTTAGCTAAGCCAGCGGAATCCAAATGACCGGACGATAGCGTCCCGGAAAATTAGAGTTGTGCCGTGTTTTTAGTAATGTGGCTATCAACTTTACTAAGTTACTAATTAAGATTTTTAGTATCACTCGACTATTTTCAGTTGAGAATCTCCACAACGCTACAAGAGCCCCTACAAGTTTCACGAGCCAAAAACAGAAAACAGCTACATTTTTAGCAAAAATTTCTCAGTAACAACAAGATATATGATAAAAAAAAAACAAGAATAAAAACGACACAGGTCCGTTGTCTACAAGCCCTTGAGCGGGACTAAATGCCTCACGCGTGCACAACGGTTTATAAGGCATTATTTAGACAATTTATTAAAATAAAATAAGTACTCAAAAATAAAATATAAAAATTGGATTCGATTGATAAACACCTCAAATTTCAAATTATTTACCAATTATTTTTATATTCAACATATTTTTACGCGTAGACGACGCTTTCGCACATGATAAAATTGCCTTTTTTCCGCGTGGCCATCATTTTTTTTAAGAACAAATACAATAATCTTTGTAAAACAAAATTGATGGCTTACTAGTATACTATATGCCCAGTCCATACCATTTTGCTGATTATTATTCGCCACCAGTAAGCTGAAAAAGCAATTGAAAAACCTGGTGTTTCGGTATTTCGTAAAAACGTGTGTTAGGAATTTATTTTCTCTAATATAATTTGAGCAGTTATCAAAAAGATGTCATCATCATCATTTCAGCCGAAAGACGTCCACTGCTGGACATAGGCCTCCCCCAGGCGTCGCCACATTGACCGATCCCGTGCGTCTTGCATCCAGCGCCTTCCCGCAACCTTAACCAGGTCATCGGTCCACCTAGTGGGAGGCCTTCCAACATATCGTCTTCCGGTTCGCGGTCGCCATTCCAGAACTTTTCGGCCCCAACGGCCATCCGTTCTGCGAGCAATGTGCCCTGCCCACTGCCACTTAAGTTTGGCAATTCTTCGGGCTATGTCGGTAACTTTGGTTCTCCTGCGGATATCATCATTTCTGACATGATCACGCAAGGAAATTCCGAGAATAGCCCTCTCCATTGCCCTTTGGGTGATTTTAAGCTTTCTGATAAAGCCCATTGTGAGCGACCACGTCTCGGTCCCATAGGTGATCACTGGCAACACACACTGGTCATAGACTTTTGTCTTGAGACATTGCGGTAAATTGGACGAGAAGATACCACGCAACTTCCCGAACGCCGCCCAGCCGAGTCGGATTCGACGGTTGACCTCTTTCTCGAAGTTGGATCTACCTAACTGGATCGTTTGTCCCAGGTAGACATAATCATCTACAACTTCAAGTAAAGAGTCTCCGATTTTGATAGGAGTGGGTGTTACATGGGCATTCATCATGACCTTGGTTTTGTCCATGTTCATTTTAAGACCCACTTTTTCGGAAGCTCTATTGAGGTCATCGAGCATTGTACTGAGGTTCTCCATGGTCTCAGACATGACCACTATGTCGTCGGCAAACCGAAGGTGAGTGATGTACTCGCCATTAACGTTGATGCCAAGCGCCTTCCAATCTAGAACCTTGAAGACATCCTCCAGCGCAGCAGTGAACAGTTTCGGAGAAATGACGTCTCCCTGTCTCACGCCGCGCTGGAGAAGGATTGGTTTCGAGGTCTGATCCTGAAGACGGACTGACATGGTGGCGTTTTTGTACAAACACTTCATCACCTCAATGTACCGGTAGTCAATCTGGCACCGTTGGAGAGACTGCAGTAAAGCCCAAGTCTCGATCGAATCGAAGGCTTTCTCGTAGTCCACAAACGCTAAACAGAGAGGCAGGTTATACTCTTCGGTCTTCTGTATGACCTGCCGCAGCGTATGTATGTGGTCTACGGTGCTAAAGCCTTTTCGGAATCCGGCTTGTTCGGAAGGCTGGAAATCGTCAAACCTGCGCTCGAGACGATTCGTGATGACTCTTGAAAACAACTAGTAGACATGGCTAAGAAGTGAGATGGGCCTATAGTTCTTCAGCCGGGCATTATCGCCCTTCTTGAAGAAGAGTACCACCACACCCCTGCACCATGCCTGTGGCGTTTTGCCCTCGAGTATGACGGCATCAAACAGCTTCTGAAGGGCCTTAAGGACCGGTTTTCCACCCGCCTTCAGGAGTTCAGCCGTGATTCCGTCATCACCGGGCGCCTTGTTGTTTTTAAGCTGTTTCAGAGCCATCCTAATCTCGTACAGGCTGACGTCCGGGATCTTCGGTATAGTGTCGGGTCAATCTAGCTCTTGGGTCGTTTGCTAGACTCGCAACGGGCTTGCTGATTGATGTGTACAACTGCCCATAGAATGTCTCGATCTCCCTCAGAAGCTCCGGTTTGGCGGATACGATCCTGCCATCGTCGGTCTTCAGTCTCGTAAGCTGGCTCTGCCCAATAGCCAGATCCCTTGAAAATACCTTGGAGCCTTTATTTCGCTCAATCGCGTCTTTAATACGCTTGGTGTTAAAGCGGCGGAGGTCTCTTTTCAAGGATTTGGAGATCTGTCTATTGAGCTGCCGGTATTTGCACGCCTCATCTGAAGACTGCAGGATCATCTCACGCCTTTCCTTCATAAGCTTGAGAGTAGGATCAGAGAGCTTTTTGTTTTTATCTGTACGACGGGTCTTGAAAAACTTAGACCCGACCGTATGGACAGCTTCCACGAACCCGTCATTGTATTCGTCCACTGAGCTCCCTAGGCACTCGAAACGATTCTGGAGTTCGAGCTGAAAGCTCTCGGGGTTTTGGACCTGGATCTGTACTGGACGGAGCGTGGACTTCATCAGTCGAGACCTTTCAAGCTTGACATTAATGTTCAATGTGCCTCTTACAATGCGGTGATCGCTTCCGGTTGTTACCGAATTGATCACAGAGACATCATTGAACATTTGCTTCTTGGTTGACATGATGAAGTCGATCGCATTTTTTGTTGCACCATCGGGGCTCTGTCAGGTCCACTTCCTATGTTAACGCTTTTTGAAGAAGGAGTTCATCATATAGAGGCCCTCCTTCTCCATAAAACTGGCCAGTAGGTGACCCCGGTGGTTCCGACGTCCAACTCTAAATTGCCCCACTTGCAGCTCATCCTCGTCTCGTTCATGACGACGGTGAAGTGAGTTTTGAAACCATGCATGGCTCTGGAGATATCCTCATACATGGTCTCTACCTCGTCGTCAGGGTGTGCCGAGATTGAAGCGTAGACCTGTATGACCTTCAGCGAATATCTTGCGGATATTCTGAGTATAAGGTACGCCACCCTGGTCGACACACTCTCGGTCTTCACCACGTTGTACACAAGGGACTTGTGGACGATAAACCCGACACCACCCTGGGACTGCCGGTCACCATCTCGGAAATAGAGCAGGTTGCCGGATTTGAGGATTATCGAGTCCTCCCCCTCTCTTCGGACTTCAGATAACCCTATAATACTCCATCGCAACCTGCTCAATTCCTCTTCGAGTTCGGAAAAAGATGTAATGTACATTTATTAGATAACTAGCTGCTTCGCGCGGCTTCGCTCCCGTGGGCCACCCCACAGGACCTGTTTTCGGGATTAAAAAATAGCCTATGTTACTCAGGAATAACGTAGCTTTCTATTGGTGAAAGAATTTTTTAAATCGGTCCAATAGTTTCGGAGCCTATTCGGTACAAACAAACAAACAAACAAACAAAAAAATCTTTCCTCTTTATAATATTAGTATAGATATAGACTATGTGACGCTAAAATTATTATTGGGCGCACGGTTGGCGCAGTGGTTGAGCGATTGACTGCTGCGCTGCGTGTCGTGGGTTCGATTCCCGCACGGAACAAATATTTGTATGATCTACAGATAGTTGTTCCGACTCTGGGTGTTTGTGTATGTGAGTTTATATGTTTGTAAACGCACTCACGATACAGGAAGAAATTCCTAGTGTGGGGCAATGTTTTTAAAAAAAAAAAAAAAAATTGCTTTAAAAGATTTATCATATATCTTGTAGTTATTGAGAAATTTGTGTTGAAAAAGTAGCTGTTTTCTGTTTTTAGCTCGTGAAACTTGTAGGGGCTCTTAAGAGCAAGAAAACAGTTCTTAGATTTTTATGAGTTGACACGATATTAGATATGGAGCAGCTTAAATTGAGACATGAACCATATGTCTATGACATATGCAGGAATTACTATGATGGCAGTTTGCTATCAAATTCTATCTCAAAGTGTATATTATCAGGGTCGGATATAGAGGTCTGGAGGCCCTAGGGCAACGAGGGAGATGAGGCCCCTAATAAAAATCCGAATTAAAGTTCAAAATCAAAATCGTTTATTGCGAGTATGGGATCAACAGTTGTTATAACAATGATAAACGCTCTTCTATATTCTACCAACTGGTATTCAAATTGGTAATCAGCAATAATAAACTATATCCTAAGGTCCTAAATTTACAATTTATACCAAGTGTTTCAAACATTTACTTGCAACAAATAAAATTATTTCAACAAAGAATGTAGAATGATGTGAATTAATTAATTAGTTATAATAATATATACTAAATCAAATACAATTTCTTAAAAACTAAATTACTGCGGAGTAAAGCACTTGCAAATTCTATAGCTTTGCAAATTCGAATTAAAATAGCACTTCAATCCTAAGTAGTTAAGGGTTAGTTTCGATAGTCGGTTTTGTCCCATCGTCGTTCGGAGCCGATGCTTTATAATTTCCATTTTTGAAAATGAGCGCTCTCCAGTGCAATTCGAAACCACCAAAACCAAGTAGGTACATTCTTAGTGTAATTTCAATGTTCGGGAAGGTAGTTCTGAATTTTTTATTTGCAAGAATGCAATAGTAAAACAGTTCCTTAGATTGGCCTTTTTCATTGTATTGCATACAATGCATTATATTACAGAAATACACTGAAAATTTAATTGATTATGAAATATTCTGCACCCATGAGGGATTAAAAAAAAAAAATGTGGAAGCTCACGCGTGCCGGTTGCAGAAAACTATATTAAAAAAATACCCAAAAAACTTTAGCAAAGTTTCCGTCTTCATTTTCATCTGTTACTCAACTGTGAAACTTCAACACGCAAACCTTTGTCTTGTTCGCGCGATTGTAAGTATTAGCATTTTAGTTGGTTGTTTTTGTAAAAAAAATAGTAGTTTATGCAATGGCCATATAATAGGGGTTATTAAAACACGAGCGTAGATTTATCAAATGAGGCGAAGCCGAATTTGATAATAATATTACGCGAGTGTTTTAATACCTAATTATATGCCTTTGCATACACTACTTTATCTTCACTCATACAGTTGAAATAAAACAAAAGTGGAAAGAGAAAAATATTTGGTATGGCGGGCAATTTAGATTCTCATTGCGCAGCGCGCGCATCCACAGACAATGAAACTTCTTTACTACAGCCCATACGCGCCAGAAAATTAAAAAGTAAAAGTGTGCTATAAAAATTAAAAAGTTATTTTGTGATGCAGTTGTTTGAAAATCGAAGGAAAATGTTGAACTGTAATGGTTCTTTTTTTTAATTTTACCTATCCACGAATATAAAGTACGTGTTTATACAATATTTTTTGAATTCATATTTGGAACATTACGTTGTGAGTGTAGATAAAATATATTATTCAACCCTTACGCCAATTAGTTCTTTATATTTTTCATGCAGTTGGTTCATGAATTGATTCCAGTAAATTGCGTCAAAAAATCCTTATTGCTTAATGAACTACTTTCCTACTAATCTTTCCCTCGATATAGAGGGAGCCTTCGACAAAACAACATTTGAGTCCATACGCATTGCTGCAAAGGAACATGGCATCAACGATACCACGTGCAACTGGATTGACTATATGCTGAGAAGCAGAATAGTCAGATCGGAACTGATGGGAGATAGACTTAGGTTAAAAACAACAAGAGGTTGTCCGCAAGGCGGGGTGCTGTCACCATTATTGTGGTGCTTGGTAGTAGACTCGCTACTTACCAAACTCAATACCGGACCATTCTACACAGTAGGCTATGCAGATGACATAGCAATAATGATCAATGGTAAATTCCTGAACATAATCTCTGGATTATTACAACAGGCATTGAGGATGACAGAGGAATGGTGTACAAAGAATCACCTCTCTATGAACCCAAGCAAAGCAGTCATTATTCCATTCACTAGGAAGAGACAACTAGAAAACCTTAGGAGAGCTCTCCCTCAATGGAATAATGCTGCCCTGGTCCACCGAAGTTAAATATCTGGGTGTAACGCTTGATAAAGAACTCAGATGGAAAACTCATGTGGAAAATATAACGACAAAGGCTTTACGAGTGTTCGGCATGTGTCGTTCCACATACGGTAAAACTTGGTGGTTAAAGCCCAAAGTGATACGATGGCTGTACCGGACTATAATAATACCTATTATCACATACAACAGCACAGTGTGGTGGCCAAGAACAAAGCTTGCTTCGTGCAAAGCGCCACTCACCAGGTTACAAAGAACAGTGTGTGCATCACGGGTGCTTTCAGGACAACACCTACGGCAGCGATTGAGAGATACCTCAATATCCCTCATCTGCATATAATGGTTGAATTCGAGGCAAGGAAGACATTACATCGTCTTGCTGTTGCTGGACTATGGGATGCCTCTAAGCCAAAGACTAACCATACAAAGTTCGATGAGAATGAAGGCCTGGATCGGGTAACAAGCATGTTATCCGATAAAACGCAAACTATATTTGTGTTTGAAAGGTCTTTTAAGGTTCAAATCCCTACAATAGAGGACTGGAAGAAGGGACTAGATCCATCAGTACAAGATAGTCTGGTGTGGTACACTGATGGATCCAAGATGGAATCAGGTACAGGAGCGCCCGCTCCGCAATACGCATATACGCAAAAGGTTACAAATGTAGCAAAAGCTTAGGGAAGATGGCAACTGTATTCCAAGCAGAAACATTTGCCATAATAACCTGTGCTCAAGAGAATATAGATAGAGGAATCAGAGGTAAATCCATATATATTCTTAGTGACAGTCAGGCTGCAATCAAAGCCATGGCATCCTACAAAGTGGACTCCGGGCTTATTCTGGATGCTATCCAAACCCTAAACAGGCTTGGGAAGCACAACAGGGTAAGACTGATGTGGGTGCCTGGGCACAAAGGAATCCATGGTAACGAAGTGGCTGATGAACTGGCAAGAGAGGGCTCAGCAAATGATTTTGTGGGTCCAGAACCATGTGTAGGCATTTCGACGTGTCTCGTAAAAGCCGCATTTAGGGAGTTTGCAGATCACAGACAACGAACTTATTGGCTGTCTAATACCGGTCTGCAACACTCCAAGAAATTTTTAGGCTCTACGTTCAAAGCCCGGGAATGCATTTGGAACATGAGCAGGGGGCAAATCCGCTACCTGCTTGGGGCCTTTAATGGGCACTTTGGAACCAACGACATGCTCATGAAGATGGGTTTAGCCGCGACTCCCGTGTGCACGTTGTGTGGGGAATATACGGAACGCATGGAGCACCTTCTGTGCACATGCGATGCACTGGCTGGTAAGCGAATGGGTCTCCTAGGGGTGGGATATCCTAAACCAGAAGACTATAGGCTCATATATCCTAGTCTCGTTGTAAAACTCATGAAAACAGTTTTCAACGAGATTGGAGAGGAGTAAGTTATCTAGGGGACCACAATAGATCCCAATGGGTCGAAGTGTCCGAGTAATTTCTCGGCCCCTCCATAAGATAAGATATATATATATCTCGCCGGCCCCGGGCAATAAAGCGGTAATCGCGGGTTACGCCCTTTTTAATGTTATTTGATTTTTGGCTTCTCTGAGTATCAATCTATCACTCCAATTTTTTCGGATTTTTTTATTAATATTCCTTCAGAATAAATGGCAATAACGACTTTATTGCATGGGAAATTCTCTTATGACTAAGTTATGTATTATTGCATTACTCTTAGAAACATAACACAAACAACCAGTAAACATCTTTACACTAAATTTGCAAACGATGAGAAACAGTAATATATTTAACCACGTTTTTGAAAATAAGCTTATTATATCAATAAACTGTAAACACTTAATACAAAGTATTCACGAGAGATTTTATTCTGTACGAGCTATTACGCCTTTCTTCCCGTAAATTTATTGTAGCCCCGGCGACGTATTGTCATGTTACGCTGAACGAAATACGCAGAAAGGTTGGGATTGTAAAGATGAGATGTAGAAATTCTCTTCATGAAGCTGAAATTTGGCAGATGGGTAGTTTAATAATCTTCATGAACTTCCTGCCCCTGCCCCATGTTACTTGGGATCAACGCAACACGTTTTCTTCTTCCATATAGTCCTGTTCCCCGTCACGCCATCACTGACTCCCTTTTATATCACTCCTCACACAATTCAATCAATTTCTTTGGCCGTCTCCGCCATTTCATCCATCCCGATTTGGTGCGTAACATCTCGGTCTATCTCACCATCCCCTTGGACAAGCGACCCTAGGTACCGGAAGTTGGAGCACGTCGGTATGGGTGTTCCAACGACAGCTATAGGCACGGAACTCGAGAGATCACCAGAATCACAGAACAAGTATTCTGTTTTATTTCTGCTCAATTTCAAGCCCTATGCCAGACCTTTACTCTCTTGTCTGTGCCACCAAACCTCCAATCTGGACCTCTAGGCCACTCTCGGCAACCAGCACAATATCGTCGGCAAACACCAGGGAGCCTCTTCCTTTATGTCCGACGTCTGAGCGTCCATTATCATCAGAAAGCGGTAAGGACTGAGATCCGACCCTTGGTGCAAGTCGACTGCCACACTGAAGCTGTCAGTAGTGCCCATTGTAGATCGGACTGGGGTACTGCATCGACTGTACATCCCTCGGACCAACTGTACATGCTGCCCAGGTAAACCTTCTTCTTAAGGGCCCACCACAAAACCTCACGGGGCACCCGCTAGTATGCCTTCTCGAGATCAATGAACACCATGTGCAAGTTTTTATGTGCACCTCTGTATTTCTCGCACAACTGGCGGATTGCGAAAATGGCATCCGTTGTACTCTGACCAGGCATAAAACCGAATTGGTTATGCGATTTTTCACTCTCTTCTCTCAGCCGCCTTTCAATAACTTTCTCCCAAGCTTTCATACTATGTGACATTAGCTTTATTCCTCTATAGTTGTTGCAATCTAGCACATCACCTTCGTTTTTAAAGATGGTTACCAGTGAACTATTGCACCATTCATCAGGTATAGCTTCTTCCCGTAACAAATTATTGAAGAATAAAGCTTACCACGACCATCCATCGACGCGCACTATCTTGCATACTTCAACTGGTATCCCGTCCAGACTAACTGCCTCACTATTCTTCATTCCATTTACTGCTATTCTTACTTCCTCCATACTAGCTATTCTCACTAAACCCTCATTCACAGGTTTATTTTCTAACATACCACTCCAGTTATTTTCCTCATTCATCAGTTTCTCAAAGTATTTCTTCCACCTATCCTTAATTTTTTCATCATCAGAATCAATCATTCCAGCCTCATCTTTTATACATATTATCTGACAGACATCTCTCGCCCTTTTCTCCCTAGCTCTAGCAAGCCGGTACAGATCCTTTTGGCCTGCTGGACTATCCAGCGCGTATTAGCAAAGAAAATATATTTGTACATTCCAAGTTCCCAATCAATAGCAATAGCAAAACTAAGTAGTAATAATTATTAACCACAGCTCGAGGGTGTAAGGTAGCAGAGGTGCATTTGAAAAACCATGGTACACCCAGCTATACATAGCATATGCCCGTATGTCTAGGGCCCAGAATGTATTAGCGCCAAATGGAAGGACATAATAAATAGTATAAAACATTGTACCCATGTGTAGCGTCCTAAAATGTTGTGCCCATGATTAACGGCATAATTAAAGAATGTCAATTACCTGCAGATACAATTTAAGATAGAGTGGTATCCTCAATTGGCGGGCAAGCCGATCCTATGATTCTGTAGATATTTTTCCCTTTTTTAAGTATTTAACATCTACCTGTTATTGAATTCTTTTATATTAATTTAACGATTAACTTATTTAATTCTAGACGTTGCCGCGTTGGTCAGTACCAACATTTAAAATTAAATAAGTTAAGCCGTTAAATTATGTTAATGCTTCCTGTAACTGGATATACTATACAGGCTGAGTTTTCCAAGTGGGCGTGGATGGTCAAATCAGACACTATGAAGAATAGCGAAAACACTCAAAGGGACACACGGGGCTGATTTTGATGAAAACTAAAACTGCAACACTGAATATTGCTCTCTCCTGTATATCGACAACCAGAATTGTTTATAAAAATTTAGTAGTTAATAAATAAAGTAGTTAATAAAAATTATAAGAATTTATTCAAGTTAAAGTAGCATAATGTTTTTAATTTTTTAAGGTTTTGTCTGTTTTATTTTTGTTTGCAAAGTTTAATACTTAGTACAAATTAACAAAAAATAAAATTCATAAAATTCTGTTTAAAATTATTAAAAATTAAAAAAAAAAATACAATATAAGGTCAGTCTCTTACGACGGTTACATAAAAATGTTTCATATATAGAATATTCTAAAATAGCGATTAGTGCATGATACAGCTAAGGCTATAAAATTTCCCTGAAAAAGGTGGTAATCAGCCATTACGCTCGAGATCTAAAGTGGAAATTACGTCGTATTACATACTTACTTTCCTAAATTTCAGTGGTTGGTGTGTCTTTCAGTTGTTAATGGTGTTACAATTTAAACGGTTTCGTCTATAATTTGTATTATACATTTTCTTAATTATTTCTTTAATTTTATATACCATTACAATTATTTTTAAATGGTTTAATTGGTAAAAAAATTAGCTTTCATTTGACATATTAAACTCCTGTTTTGGATCACTTTACGCTGAAATATAAATAAATTAGCTTCTTTTATTTCTCCTGTAAAATTAGATTTTTGATATTACCGCTTTATTGCCCGGGGCCAGCGATCTGGTAAAATAAGAACATACAGAAAAATAATGACTAGTCGATCGTTTTATTTGGTTTAAGAATGAAATAATATCGATTGTATACATATTATTATTCAATTGTATTTACATTTTTATGGGGAAAAATACCCGCCTGCCCTTCCCCAAATACGGGACCGAAATTTTCACTCAATAAATGCTGGATTGTCATCCGAATGAAACTATATAAAAATTTACCTAACCAGGCCAGTGGGAAATTTACCAATTACATCATATTGCAATTACGATTTGACTTGTTGCAAATCACTTTCATCATATAAGTTATGGTTTTCCGCAAGATTTCTAAAATCATCATAATAATGCACCCGCACTACTTTCGAAGGATGAGATTCCAATTTTTTATGTATTTCTGTTCGTATTTCATTTTTACTCCCTACATATACGTGTTTGGGGGTCGCTCTCGATACTAGTATATAACTGGGAATAAATTCATAATCATATAACATATGTTGAAGGGTTTGAAGTATATACTCATCGTCTAGAAAATCTAATTCATCAAACATTTTTTTAAAAGCATCTGTAAACAGACTGTAAATAGTTGGTATATTATATTGTTTGGTGTCTTCTTTGAAACAATTTACGATACGTGGACCGAGTGTAGGTGTTATTTTTTGATGAACATCTTTCCACACACAAACCATATTACTTAACGTATACCAGTTATCGTAATTCGATGCTAAAAAATTGCTCGAGTCAAATGTCTCACTTAATATAGCTTCGTTTTCTTCCGTTACCTTAACGTATTCTGTTAAAAGTTTCCAACTAGTATACAGCACATAGTTTTCTAACAATGGCAACTGTTTTTCCATTTTATTTTTTATTTCTACAAACAGTTGGACAGGCAAGGTTTTTTTAGTAAGATAATATACTCTATAGTTACAAATCAAAGCGCTTAAAAATTTATTAAAGTTGTCTCTAACGTAATACTCGCCTGAATGCGTGCTACCCCACAGTTGAAAAGCTTCATCTATCGCTGGCTCGACCACTCTTCTGAATCTCTGAAGCTGATCTTGCTCAGTTTTACCGCACAATATGTAACATGCAAATACTTCTAAAACTATACTTTCATATGAACAGAATTTAGTTCCTGCTGGTGAAAGTATTTTGCTGACTACGAAACCTTCATCGAGATCATGCATTATTTTTGGTGCATATTGTATTAAATCCTTCACGTAGTTCTCACAGTTAGCGCTAGCAGGCAAAGAGGTTAAAAACTCATAACTCTTCATGTAAAATTCAGGTCGTATACTGATAGGAACATTTTGAATATTCCCAAATTTTTTATAGATTTCTACACTCTCTTGTGCAGTTAAATTATCTATAAATGAACTTAATATTACCCATAGTTCTTTTTCAACTGTTGGATTATTAGCCTTTCGTATCTGATCGTAAGAGTGCTTAAAAAGAGCTGATCGAATTGTAAGATTCTTTGAAGTTTTCCAAAGATTGGAAAAAAATGATTTGAGACCTTCAGATTTAAGTTTGGATACTGCAAGATTAAGTCCAAATTTTTGTAAGGATACTGGTGCATCTAATAATTTCGGTAAATATTCACGACTTTCAGATATTCTTGAATTTGATAATATTGCATTAAGTGATGGCACAGTATATTGCAAATAATCTCCTTTTGCGTACCACAAAATGACATCTAAGGGAATGAGTGGTCTGGCTTCGTGTAAATGTTTTGCGATATTTTTCCTTATACCGATTTCGTTCTGGTCAGTATCACTCCAATTCACCTTGATGTCATCGGGCTTATGTTTTTCTGCCATCTCTATGATTTGATTTTGGTGAAGGAGCGCAAAGAGCCCTTTAATGACGGCTTTTTGTCCAGTGGGTTTGTTCAGATTCAGTAAGTAGGCGTCGGTCCAGTGCTGGGCGAGTGAGTGCGGCCAGTAGACGCGCAGCTTGGCGAGCAAACGTCGCAGTGACACAGTGTCGTTAGTTCGCAACGTGTCTATTTCTTTATCGTGGTGCGTCAGCAGCTGCGGCTTGTGCTTCAGCGCATTTAGGCAAGCTTCCTCGCACAGACACAGTGACAACGACTCCTCAAACATGTGTTTCCGCCACGATTTATTTACGTTGTACAAACATGACATGTCTGTTTTCCACAAATTCTCTTGTTTTATCCTAATCAGTGCCAGGATTTTATTAAGTACGAATGGATATTTACTGATATTTTTATTCCAATCTTTAAGCAAAGACATGGCATTCTCTAGATGAACCATAATCTCATTGAAATTGGCTTCATTTGAAATGTTTTCAATTTTAACCTTTTTCAATACGGAATTTAATAGATATGTGAAAATTTTGTCATGTTGGTCTTGATTTAGATTTCTTTGGATGTTTTTAAAAGTATTAAATATCAACTTTTTTTCTACGATTTCCGGTACCGGTTCATCATGCAAGACTTTATATAGAACTATAAATTCGAGACACAATTGTACGTTGTTTTCTGAATCGGTGTACACTTCCATACTGTGAAACAACTGATCCAAAACGTTCCAAGTTTCAACGTCACACTCTTGAGTAGATATATGTGAAAGTAAATCATTGACGAACTGTATCTTGAATTTGAATGGTTCATTAATGTGTCTGTCTTTGAAAAATTTAAGCAATGTTTTAACATGCTGTGGGTTTTTTCTTGCACATGTGATCAAAACTGAGAGCATGGCACATCGTTCAGAGGATGAGTTCTCTTTTCGTATTAGTTTTTTTGATTCAATAAATGCTTCGTCAAATGGGGCGTACTTTAACCATTGGTGGAGTTTTATATGTGAGTTGAGTCTAATATCTTTGCATCTTGGATAGAATGCGGCAAGTTCAGTTTTATCGATGAAAATTTTCTTTACGAATTCAAATCTCTCTTCTTCAGGCATGTTTTTAACGAAATGTTCCAAATTTTCATAACTGCATACATAAGATCCAAAATCTGTTTGTGCTTGTTTGTAAAGGAAAGTTTTTATTTGTTTCTTATTTAAATATTTCGCTACAATGGATAGGTCAAGTTTGAAAACGAACTTTTCAAAATTTTCAATTACTTTTTGAGGGAACTTTTTCATAAGTATCTCTGTTTTCTTTTTCCTCAATTGAGGTCCATTATTCATATCCTGTTCTAAAAGCTCCAAAATTTCTTTAGTATGAGACTTCAACAAAAACAACATTTCCTGTTTTGCTCCGTATATTCCCTCTGAGCACCGAGTAAAATAAACACTGAAATGAGCAGATCTTCTGCACAAACGTTTAAATAGAGACAGTGATATGAGTTGTTTGTTTTGAATTACATTTTCTATGAAAGGAATCGAACAGTTTTGCAACCATTTGTCAGAATTTTCCGTTCCTTTTAGATATTCATAAAAGATTTCAACTCGTTTTTCATCTTTTAGATTGAGCCTAATGTGAAGCATGAGTTTGTTAAATGTTTTGGTGTTCATGCTAGGTAATAGTTGTGTGTGTAGGTACTCTGGATTGATGATGTTTGCGTACTGCTGCTCGGTGATTAGCCACGTGGATTTTTTAATAGCTGTTGCTGCATACAGCATGTCATTAGATTTCATTACTTCGATGATATAGTCTACATTTCTGGTTTTACTGGCGATGTCTATTTTTAGAAGGTTGTCTAAGTCGCTGTTATCGGCTCTAATGTTACATAATTCATAATTTTTGTTAGCAATCGCATCTTCGACAAGCTTGTTGTAGTGTCGGCGCTTCTCGCCGAGTGTGTCACCTTCCAATGTCACCGGTGGCATTGTGATGAGCTGGAAAACAAATATTTTTTTTTATGAATTACATACATTCATTCTTTGTGGACTAGAGAACACGAAACGAGAGGATGGATTGAAGGATACATTGCATGGTATAACTAAAAGGTTTGTCGTATTATTTTCTATGTTTCGAAGGTGATATATCAGGGATGGCGATTCGAAAAAAAAGTAACATTTTGTGTGAACAATTTTTACGGCAGTACTTACCGCTTATGAGAAAATGCAAAAAGAAAACAATATTTGTAACCTTTGATCTTGAATGTTTTGTTTGCAGATCGATCTTATCGATTAGAGGAACTTTTGATATTTCGTTTATAAAACATCTAATAATTTTCAGCTCTATACGAATAATTGCCAATTAAAATTATTTTAACGTATATTTTGACCGGACTTTATACGTAAAGATCAGTTTAAAAATACCTATTTGAAGGATTCACTTGAACATTATATCTGTTGGTACCTACAAAATAAATTGGGTTAACGATAAGTCATCTTTTTCTACTTTAACGTCGACTATTTCTATCTGCAGTCCGAAGTAACCTAAAATGTAGGAGATCCCCTTCGAACCTAACCTATCCGTGTCGGGGTGCCCTAAGTTCCTAAGCTCGCTTCACTCGCTCTTATAATTCAATGACTATAAGTATTGAATTGTCCAACCGTTACGTAGCAGTATTCATAATGACCAGACAATATGATAAATTAAATCAGTATTCATTACGTTGCCCGATTTAATTTGACTTGATTCATATTGCCCGGGCATAATACATAGTGCACTGATTAATCACTATGTCCATGATATATATAATGATAATAATGTTATTATAAAAAAGTTACTTTGTCAGTCGTTTATTAAATTGTCAAATACTAACTCTTCAACTTATTTCACCATTTGTAAGGCTAACAATTATGAAAAAACGCATTTACTGGTTGGTTGGTTGTACGGATCCAAAAAAAAGGCAAGCCTTTGAATAGGTCCAGGTTGAAATAAAGCAAGCGGATTGTATTATATAAAGTTTATTAGGTGGTTCACAATTCTAGAAATTTTAGTACTTCGTCGTGTCGGAGGATGCAATGCCGCAATGCGACGCAATGACGCTGCCGCGCGCCCGGCCCCCGAGCCGCGCCGCAGCATTGCATCGTCCGACACGACCGACCGACGACGACTTGTTGACGACGTCGCAGTGTGTTCGCTGGATTTGGATGTATGTGTGTGAACACTCTTAACCAACGCTATCAAGGTAGACAGGCACTTATTTTTATCTAATACATATTGTTATTACTCATCACCTACTTTACCGATGATAGAGATAAGTCTGTTAATCTATATCAAATGTTTTTCCTTCTAAATTACAGCCGTATGCCTGATGGGATTTCCTATCGATAAAAATAACGTATTTCCTTAAAAACTTTCGTCACCCTAAACCCCTTTGGAATAATATGAATTTTTCGAAATCATTCCTTAGTAATAGCTTCGTTGTAAAAAGAGTTCTCGTGCAAAAAAATATCTACGCTTTTAGACTCCGGGTTTTTGGCAGTGCGTCATCTGTAAAACTGTCAATGAATAAAATAAAATGACTGAATTTTTACAGTAAATTGAACTACAGGACAGAGAGAGACGGTTGGACGTATGAGCGAGTGTAATAGGACTCAATTTCGATCTTTTGGCTATGGAACCCTCACGGATTTGACAAGAATACTGAATATGGCGTACCGGAATACTACGTGGGCGACTGACTGTGTGTGACTACAAAACTTTTCAATATATGGCATCGTATTTTTGCTAGAAAAAATATATGCCTCGGGAAATGAGGTCTATGTAGATACTGGAAAAAAAATTAATAATCTGGAATTTTGTGAGATGATCCTATAAACGATTTTTAAAGGTTTTTACGCAACAGCTAATAGTTCAGAAATAACTACCAGGTCCTACAATACAACGTTTAATTTCCAGCTCATCACAATGCCACCGCTGACGCTAAAAGGACACACATTCGGCGAGAAGCGTCAACACCTATATATATTATTTTTCTCTGTGGTCAACACTACAAACTACAACAAGCTTGTCGAAGATGCGATTGTTAACAAACAAGCGATAGATGGAGTTAGTAGTAATTTGCAAGTAAAAAGGTTTAATCAGTTCGTAAATATGTTTCTTTAAATACAGTGACGATTTATTTTATAGTATTTTTTTGCACGTTTTTACAGTTTCCTACCAGAAAGTGTAACAATACAAATTTAAAAATCGAGCGTATGCCTCAGAAATTTAAAAATTGTGCCATCTATTGGAATTATTTTTAAATGATCTATTCAATTAATCTTTGAAATGTGAATTAAGAGCCCAATATGCCATAATTTTCTGCGTAGGATAGTTGATTAAACAAGAACATACAATTTTTATGACCAATTCTAGAACATGTTAATTTTACACATAATTCAATAACAATTAAAGAAAGAAAGAAAGAAAAATTGTTTATTCTGCACAAACTAAACGCACAATACAAAATAAAGAGTGGCATTCACTAAAGGTACAAATTAGCCAAAAGCCTCGTATTTAAAACAAACAATTATAAAAGTATGTCAATTTTGTCTATTGCTTGATGAGAACAATACACAGTTATCTGTGGGTGAGAGGCCAAAGACAATTTACTTGCGTAATATGTTTCGACATTACCAGTATATAGTTATCTGTGATAACCAAATGAAAACAAACAAAACAATCACAAATTAAACGAAATGCCGATTACTGAGTGGAAAATTGGTGCACATCGCGCCATCTAGTGCAATTTATTGGAACCAAATTTTCTTTCTTACCCAAAGACCTTATACGTATTTCTTACTACGAAGTATAAGGTCTTTGTTCTTAGCTTTGGCACAGATAATATAATACTAGCATACAGATGCTTGATCCCATACAAAGAAAACTACATTTTTTTTGTCTTTACTTCGTGCCCCCTAGAGGACACCATATTCAATTTAATGTAACGTCACATAGCCCAGCGGATAAAAAAGACGCTTCCTTTTATGATAAGTAGTTTAGAAGTTATGAGGGAACAGATAAACATACATGCATACACATACCGGTCAAAAACATAACCGTCCCTTTTGCTTCGCCGTATTCAGGTAATAAAGGCGCCACAGATTTCGGCTTTCTATAATATTTAGTCAAAATGAAGTTTTTTGATATCCAGTCAAAGTTTCGAATCGGTTTTTGTTAACTTTTTTATTTTACAGCAATATCACTTACCCATATGTCAAAACGATAACAAATATGACAATTAAGTTTGTTTATATATTAAACAACGAGTTAAAGCCCAGATCGTACGTAATTAACGAAATTCGGTCCAATAAAACGTAATATTCCCCATATTTCGAACCGAAATTCAATATTTTCTTTTCATCAAATCCATACGTGTGGGGTATCTATGGATAGGTCTTCAAAAATGATATTGAGGTTTCATATATATTTTTTTTCTAAACTAAATAGTTTGCGCGAGAGACACTTCCAAAGTGGTTAAATGTTCCCCCCCCTGTAACTTCTAAAATAAGAGAATGATAAAACTAAAAAAATATATGATGTTCGAGATCTAGAAAGCAGTTTCTTTTTTAATAGATCATAAATTGTAAACCGCAATTTACCAAGTACGGAACCCTTCGTGCGCGAGTCCGACTCGCACTTGGAAGGTTTTTATGTAAGTGAGTAAGCCGCCGAAATAATGATTCACATCTATGTTTACATAATACTCATTTTTGTAGGAACCTATGCTACCTATAATGAAGACTTAAATAAACAATAGTAATCGTGTGTCACTTCACTTACCTTTAGTCTTACGATGGAATTTTTATTTCCCAAATTCGACAGCGCACTTCACCGCACCAAGTATCAAAAATAATTAGCATAGCATTTCAGTCTATCAATACAATAACATGACTCAAAAGCCAGAATTTTGTGGGGATTTCTAATACTTGTAGCTCTGTTTAAGCAATTTTATTATTTATTACCCTTGTTTTAAAGTTCTAATCGTAAACAACACAATATTATTTAAGCTCTTTATCTGCTTGACAAGTGAACAGATAATAAATAGATACGATAACCGAATGAATAACGTTTTCAATAATTAACTGCCCGTTCGTTATAACGCGTTAGGTATAAGTTATAACCGTATGTTTATACACTGTCGCATAATAGTTTTCACCTCTCTTTAGCCAACCCCTTTTCCTACTAATATTATAAATGCGAAAGTTTGTGAGGATGGATGGATGTATGTATGTTTGTTACTCTTTCACGCAAAAACTACTGAACGGATCTGGATGAAATTTGGCGCAGAGATAGATTATAGTAGTTGGGATTATGTTCCCTTGGGATAATTTTCGACATTCACGCGGGCGAAGCCGCTGGCAGAAGCTAGTACTTCATAAAAGATAGCTTGATCTCTGCGACATATGTCAAACTGACGTATACGTTATTGTTACGCTATTGTTAGTACGTTACTGTTATTGTTACTGTATTGATACTGACAGCTGACGCAGAGATCAAGCTATCTTTTATGAAGTATAGTTACAGCTTGGCAAAAAAGAGTCTGACGTGGTGACAGTTGGAACTTCTTTTTTTTTATTTTTTACTATATATAGGCCTGTGTTTGACCACAATCTCACCGTGGTCAGTGATGATGTGGCCGATGGTGGTAAGCACACAAAGCCTAGAAGGGAACTGGCTCTCAAGTGCTGCTGTCGGAACACACCGGAAGATGCTTGGCGACAGATTTTCAACTTGAGTGTGGTTGCCAGCCAGGCGGGTACTACAAAGTACCCTATCACCGTGCTATGGTTTCCTCACGATGTTTTCCTTCACCGAAAGCTCAAGCTCATTGTAGGATTCGAACCCGCGACCTTCGTCTCGGTATCCGACGTCACTACCACTGAGCTATCATCGCCTTAATAACTAAAAATAAAACTAACTATTTAACTAAAATAATGTTTATAAAAAGCTTTTTTACAAAAAATACTACCGACTTCCAAATAAGAAAACTAGAAAGTGAAAAATAACTTTATTTTTGGAAGTCGGTGTCTTTGGTAGGTACCAAATTTTTAAGTTATGGACACCGACTTCCAAAAATAAAGTTATTTTTCACTTTCTAGTTTTCTTATTTGGAAGTCGGTAGTATTTTTTGTAAAAAAGCTTTTTATTTTTCACTTTTTAGTTGTACCTACCTAATAGGGAAGTAAGTAAGTACCTATAACGACAGAATAGATTACCCGAATAACATGAAAAATGAATATAACCGGTGAAATGAGAGATCTGCATACCCCTTTCGAGTGTACTGGCGTGATGTTATGTTATGAAATAGTATAAACAATAAACAGACATGCGATTGCAGCAATCCCGAGAGATTTGCCGTTATTTATTGAAGAGTTCTGTTGTATATCTCCGAAGTTCTTTATCAGATCTTCACCAAATTAAAATGGGACCAATTTCGAATTATAATCTTTCAAACAAAAAAAGAATTTTCAAAATCGGTCCACAATAGACGGAGATATCGGTGAACATACATAAAAAAAAAAAAAAAAAAAAAAAAAACATACATAATGTCGAACATAGAACCTCCTCCTTTTTTGGTAGTCGGTTAATAACCTTCCTATTACTTGCCTATTATTACCTATTAGTACTAAGAGTAGTTAGAGTAACTAAAAATTAATAGCAAGTATCAAAAACTGTTGAGTCATAGTATTTCGGGGTATACAGGTGCGATAGTGGCGACCTCATTTATTCCACACTCTTTTTTGCCAAGCTGTTTGTACATGGAACAATTTTCATGTCCTATTATATACGAATTTGGCTTAAAAGGAATCTATTAAGAAAATGCATAGCAATATGTAAGCCAAATGCGTCTAGTAGCTATAACTTCTTCAGAGTTTATTAAAAAAAGCCGCTATTATAGCTTACTTGTACGTTCTGCCCCCGAACCACGACATGTCAAAACTATCATAGTTCGACTGTAAAAAAGGGACAGATGTAAACAAGTCAGATACATCTGTCCCTTACGCACACCCAAAATAACCTTACTCTAAGAGCTTATATTGTCACACCCCTGGTCGCACTGTATTATCTTAAATTTAGAATTTTATTCTTCGTGGAAGAACGGGCAATTTCTGTTTAATTAAATGTTTTAACTTAATATATCTAAAATTTTCAAGCATTAAGGTATCTACTAAGGCAGAAGTAAATTGTAGTGATCCTCAAGTTCAGGCATACCATCGTCATTTAAACATTTTCATCAAAATATTGATGTGCGGTGTTGCTCAGTCAAACTTGATCGAGTCATTGTAGGTAGTCACATAGTTACCTACCTGTCCTAAACATGCCTGCACCTGTAGCCAAGTTGTAAATCTACAATCGGTAACGCTAGTAGAAAACGAATTAATGTATGGGAATCAAACATCTGAACGATAAGTCACGTGGTCAGAACATACAAATAGAAGGCGTTAACGATTGTAGAAAGTAATACGAAACGTTTGTAACTTGGCTAGGGGGACCATTGATTCTTAAATAAGAGTTACAGGTCTTTTCCCCATCCAAAGACTGACCTTGGTAAGTTTTACTTAGCCTGGCGGGGTAAGCTATCCTAAAACCAACGAAACAAAAAAACTGGTCACCCATCCAAAGACTAACCTTGGAAAGTGGAAAGTGTTGCTTAACCTGTGCTGGGTCACCTATCCAAAAACAATCGATACAAAAAAAAATACCCATTCATAAACAAGCTATCCAAAAAAAAGTGGTCACCTATCCCAAGACTGACCTTGATAAGTGTTGCTCACCCTGGCGGGGTCAGCCATCCAAAACAACCGAACCAAAAAAAAGCGGTCACCCATCCAAAGTCTAATGACTAATCTTGGAAAGTGTTGCTTAACCTGTGTGGTAACCTATCCAAAAACAAGCAAACTAAAAAAAACTTGGTTACCCATTCAAAAATCGTCCTTGGTAAGGTTTGCTTTACTTGGCGGCTACACCAACCCGGCCGCTCAAGATAATAGTACATTATGGTACAAGTGTGTAATGTTGGTGATTACCGTTGAGGCGCCATTGAGACCGAAGCCGTTAGGTGAGGGTCTTAAGAGAGCCAAGGACGGTAATAATCAATACACACGTGTTTCATACGACGTTTTTCAACATACTTGTGAAGAAAATAATACAAAAAAATTATTTTCAACAGTGAAAACGATTTGTGAATTTTTTTTCGCAATGTTGGGAAAAAATAATCAGTTTTCAGTTTTTAACAATGGCGATCGGCCATAGACTAAAATAATGAGGTTTATTTTTGTTTGGTTTTTACGAATAGCGTTTTATCCACATACAAAATGGGGAAGTTTTATTTATTAAACACGTACAAGTTAAAATTATCTATTTAAATACGAAGTTGCATGAAATGAGCAAGCAATAGGTACATTAATTTATTTGTACTATTGAGCACGGTCTTTTTTGTATCGAGACTTTTTTAAGAACAAAGCAACTCAACCTTACTCAACCAATAAAATATAAAAAACTCTATAACTCACTTGTGAATAATAGCAATGAAAAAGACACAGTTTGATTACAGGTGTCATTATGTGCCTAATTAAAATACTATTTAAAGTTACTGATTACGTTATATTAGTGAATAACGTGAATGAATACCAGCTAGAGTAGCCAACCGAAATAAATTGATGCCGATTATTTAATGTAACAAGCGATTACGTAATTTTTCGATGATGCAGTTTTGAGAAACCCACTGACAACTGAGGGCTGGCTAATTTGTGCCAATTCTCAGCGGATTTGAGATGTGACATCGACTTCAGGAACCGGCCCTTAGATTTGCATTTAAGCGTCTGCTTTTGAGACGAAAACAGAAGACGAGGATGTTCTGGCTTTGGTTCAACTTGCTAACATTCAAAGGGTTCAAAGTAACCCCCCGCGCACCCCTTTCTGCCGCGTCTTGTCTGCGCCTCGCCTCTTCTATATGTTTTCGTATAGGGCGCAGTCGTCGACGCGTCGTGTCCGCGTCTCCTCCGCGCCTTGTCTTTTCTGTTTATTTTGTGTCGCGACGCTTCTATACATTTTGTTTGAAAATTTATTGAAGGGGCGCCGCGTCTGCGACGCGTCCTTGTCTTACGTCTTTTCTGTTTGTTCCGCCCCTTAGTAATACAGTCCCGTTTTTACCCTTTGGGTACGGAACCTTTAAAAAAGGTCTTTGGTGCATACTGCGTGGATCGATAATAATCTCAATAGCAATTTATCACTCCATCGCCATCGTTATGTATTATTTTATATAATGCTCTATTCCAATTTCATATTAAACGACCAATTACCTACAATGGCACAGTCCTGATTGAATTATTTCGTATTTAAGGTTTAATTGAAAATTACCTAGAAATCAATATTTTATCACAAATTATAAATTAGCATAGTGTCAGATATTTGTCGTAGAATTAATGTGTTATAAATATGGTTAAAATATTCTGGTATTTCAGACCATTTGTGTAAAACTTAGATATACAAGATGACTTTTATTTTATTCAATATATAGCTTCTGCCAAAAGCTTCACCCGCGTGTATATGGAAAATTATTCCAAGGGAACATATTCCAGGGATAAAAAGTACCCTATGTGATATTCCAAACTATAATCTATCTCTTTGCCAAATTTCATCCAGATCCGTTCAGTATTTTTTGCGTGAAAGAGTAATAAGCATACAAACACACTCACAAACTTTCGTCTTTATAATGTTAGTGTGATCTTTGTGTATTTTTTTCTTAGCTCGCGGCTAAATAATAACAGCCGCACGGGACGATCTTCAAGGTTAAGCAACGCTTGACGAGGTCGGTCCGTGGATGGGTGACCATTTAAACATACCGAGTTTCCTCCGTGCCTCGGAGAGCTCGTAAAACCGTTGGTCCCGGCTGTCATTTGAAGATCTTTGACAGTCGTTACGGATAATCAGTAGCCTGAGATCTGACACCAGTCTTGCCAAGGGGTATCGTGTTACCCAGTTACTGGGTTGTGGAGGTCTGATAGGCAGTCGCTCCATGTAAAACATTGGTACTACCGACCCCAACAATAATTGGGAAAAGGGCTAGGCAGATGATGATCTTTGTGTATGAATATGCTTGCATTATGGGAACTAAACCAAAGTTTGATAAATTAAAAAATATTTATAGCTTTTCCTATAGACTCTATAGTTCCTCATACCTATAATCTATACTATACACTACACACTAAGACTGTAACCGCGCATAGAGGTGTGTGCTGAACACGATAAAAAGTTCCGTATGTTTCTTTGAAAAGGAAAAGATCCACCGACCGACGGATGTTGTATCTGGAGGGCAACTGCCCGACGATAGTTGTTGCCGATCTGTTCAAATCGCGCGGAGAGTATTGTCGCCCCCTTAAAATATAGCCCATGAATTTAAAATCATCCTGTATAACTGATGTCTACGTTATCTTAGATTGTTTACTAGCACTCGCAATTAGCTTGACTACTTAAATTAAATTATGTAAGCTAATACATAAATATTTTTAACATAGGTACAGTGGAATCCGTTTATTATACAATGTGTCAGGACGTGTAGTAATAAAACTTTAAGGCCGTAAATTACATTTAATTTTATCGATGAAAACACCCCACATTAGGGGTGCAATTACTACACCCTTAAAGATAGAGCGATTTTAGTTGTTAATAATACTTTTTTACCTGACTTATTATGATAGCAACATATTCTAACAACGATAACTTTGGACCTAGGTCTCACAGAGGGCGTACAGTACAACTATTTCCTTAATGTCCCTCGGCAAACTTCTTGTTTCGGCAGACTTCCAAGTTGATTAAGAACGTCCAGTCTGCACCAAGTGCAAAGGGCAACTGATAGAAATCCGACGACGAAGGAAACACGAAGTTTGCCGAGATACATTAAGAAAATAGATGTAAACACGAAGTTTGCCGAGGGACATTAAGAAAATAGATGTAAACACGAAGTTTGCCGAGGGACATTAAGAAAATAGATGTAAACACGAAGTTTGCCGAGGGACATTAAGAAAATAGATGTAAACACGATGTTTGCCGAGGGACATTAAGAAAATTGATGTAAACACGAAGTTTGCCAAGGGACATTAAGAAAATAGATGTAAACACGAAGTTTGCCGAGGGTCATTAAGAAAATAGATGTAAACACGAAGTTTGCCGAGGGTCATTAAGAAAATTGATGTAAACACGAAGTTTGCCAAGGGACATTAAGAAAATAGATGTAAACACGAAGTTTGCAGAGGGTCATAAAGAAAATAATTGTACTGTACATTTAATTTTATTTTTATGGCTATAGCATAGAGAACCTAAAAAATATTCAACTTATACACAACAAATAAGAATTATTTTTGTGCTGAGCCTTAAAATACAATTTTTAAAAATAATTTCACAAGTTTTGATTGCAAAATTCTGCAAAATTTTCAGGGATTAACAAAATCTGTCTTTTATGGATTTTTTGTTAGTCTTTGAATTCGTCTACACACTCACAAACGAATCATAGGTCTAACCCCCGGTTTCTCAAGACTCGATTATCGGGCTGTTAACGTAATCGACGAATAATCGCCGGTTATCTGCTGTTTTTGGCTGTCTAAGTTTCATTCAACCCATCACAGCAGATAACGCGTGCTTGACGATTTTTCGTATTAATTTAGCGTTGAGAAACCCGGCCTATGCCAATTAGTTTTCATTTTATTATTGCCTAAAACCAATCCCTGCGCATTTTTGCCTTATATTTTATGCAGAATTTTAGGAAATGCATATTTTTTTCAAACTTTGCTCCACACTAGGAATTCCTTCCTGTATCGTGGGTGCGTTTACAAACTTATAAACTCACATACACAACACCCAGAGCCAGAACAACTATATGTAGATTATACAAATATTTGTTCCGTGCGGGAATCGAACCCGCGACACGCAGCGCAGCAGTCAATCGCTCAACCACTGCACCAACCGTACGCCCCATTAAAAACGTGTAGCGATTAAACCCCTTATGTGGGCGGTTTTTATCGATAAAATTAAGTGTATTTTACGATGTTAAAGTTTTATTACTACGAGTCCGGACACATTGTATAGTGGCCTATGTTGACCAACCGTTAATTATGATATTAAAAGGAAAGCAGTACCTGATCCTGGCCACGGCGCGCACTCTTAACAATAAGAGTTTTCTCTTGCTTCTCTCTGATAACTTGGACCCTGTTCCGAAGGTGGGCTACAATTTTATATATTTTTATATCAAACTAGCGACCCGCCCCGGCTTCGCACGAGACAAATTATATTCAAAAACCTTCCTCATTTATCGCTTTTTCTTTCAGAAGAAGTTCGCGGTGAAACAGAAACGACGTACAGACGTGAGCAGCGGCTTTGTTTTATACTATTTAGAGACATTTAAACATGAAATTTATTCGAATATTTAAGTAAATAATAGACTATCATATTGCGATATATTAAAACGATTATAAAATTCTGTGTGGTCGTGTTCCGTAGATTAGTAAATGGGTTGCACACCAATTGGCAATGGCTTAGGGTGTGGTGCAAAAGGTCAAAATGTAGGTCAATCTCGTTTAAAGGCCGAGTGGCCTGAATTATAGCTTATTGAATGAATAGCTGCTGGGCTGAGTAACGAAGTGCCTTTCGTTTCTGCGGATATCGATCAACGGTTTGAATACGCTTCAAAAGCGTTCAATAGGAACGTAGTTTAGAATAGAGTAGAATGGTGGCATCCTATCCTATCCCCCTAATTAATAGTATACATGGGACTGTCAGTTTGTTGTTTTCATGCCTAAACTGCTGAATCAGTTTTCGTATAGAGATAGATTGGACCTTGGAGAAGGCCTTTTTATCCTGGGAGTACTTTCCCTCGAGATAATAGGGTAGTTTACTGAAATTTTGTTTTCTGTCCGTCGCGTCGGGTAGATTATTAAAAAATAATGGACACGTATTTTTTTCTTTTGACACGTAAACATAATCGTGAAACGTCACGCCGCTAGTACACTTTATACTGCCTTAGTGACGTCACAAGCCCCCACTCCTGAACTTTGATGCGCTTTAACTTTGTATTTTTTATTGATTTGGTAAAGCAAAAAAAACGTGTCCAATATTATTTGATAATCTAATTGACGGACTAAATAGAATTATCATTTTTCTACCCAGGAGACATCCCTATTCCCGACTTTCTCGCGAGCTTGGGTAACTTCTTATGTTTGGATGTTTAGAAATAAAGTAGTTTCGATGCTTGTATGTTGGTTAAACAGTCACGCTTCAACTTGGATTTTAGATACAAATTAGACAGGTTCCATTGAGAGCAAACCATGGCCGGCACTAGGATATTATGATACTTTTTCACCCGGTGGTACGACCCCGTGGGGTTGCCGACATTCACGCGGGCGATTTCGTTAGACTAATCATTACATTCGTCTTGACATCAAGATGGCTGTCGCGGTTAGGAAAGAGTAGCAGTGTTTTTTTTAAGTATTCCAATGTTATCGAAATAAAGGGCTTGAGGAGAAGATTTGAAAAACGTAACTCTCTAAATTGTAAGTTCTTTTAAGGTAAAACTTCCTTTTCCGCGTTGAGCGATTTTTGATAGAGGCACAGATAATATAATACTAGCATACCTCATCCCATACAAAGAACCGTGCCGACGTAACTAGCGTTTTTCGACTGCTTATTCTGGCAATTTTTTGTACATCGAACGCATTCGGTTCTGTTTCACGGTGATAGATAGATGGTGTTAGCAGCGACTTGCAAGTAAAAGGATTTACTAGGTTCGTGAATATATTTGTCTTTAAATACAGTGAAGGTTTGTTTTCTAGTATTTATTTGCACGTTATTACAGTTTTTTTTATGCACCAAAATGTGTTAAAATGCATACTTTAACAATCGAGTGGCATGCCTCAGAATTTTAAAAATGCGCCATCTATTGGCATCAATTTTAAATGATCCGTCTAATAATCTTTGAAATGTGAATGAAGAGCCCAATATTCCATAATTTTGTACTTAGGAGAGTTGATTAAACAAGAACATACAATTTTTGTGTTCAATTCCAGAAAATGTTAATTTTACACACATTCAATAACAGATGGAGGTGCATATCGCGCCATCTAGTGAGATTTATTGGAACCAAATTTTCTTTCTTAGCATTGAGACCCCGTGCATAGAGGCTAAACTTATGGGTTCGTGCATCACGGACATGTTAATGTGACAGCGTCATCAACATGCTAGTGTATGTATTTAATTTTTCACTCTTGTCGGCAGTCACCATGACTGCCTATTTTTTAATTACTAAGTATCTCGGTAAGTATAAAATAACTTAAAGTCAATAACTTAATTCCGGTGTTTAATAAAGCTATCATATTACTGATACCTATTTACTAAAGAATTACAACTATGTAACATATGTTTTAATTACCTTTTTATATAAATAAGTACAATCAGGATATAAATGAATATTTGCAATAAAATGTATTTATGTCATGCATTAAAGATTTCAACCTAGTGATTGGAAGTACCGGTTAAACGGGGTTACATTGAGATCTGGGGTAATATTGATGATAACTTATTCTTTTTAGGTTTTTAAAGCTAACTCCGTGAATCCGGAACGCACCTCCATTTTCTTTTTTAACTTTGCAACACTGACATGTCAGCCATGTTTTGCATCAACCTCAGCACAAGAATAAGTTTACTTGTTGCAGAAAAAATATTTTGAATTGTACAGTGTGAATTCATTAAAAATACATTTGAAATTGGGGTTACTTTATATTGCAATCAAAAAGCAATGGGGTATCAAAGTAACCCCATTTTCATTTTAGCGTTCATAGGCTCCTTTTTAGGGTTCCGTACCCAAAGGGTAAAAACGGGACCCTATTACTGAGACTTCGCTGTCCGTCTGTCTGTCTGTCTGTCTGTCACCAGGCTGTATCTCATGAACCGTGATAGTTAGACAGTTGAAATTTTCACAGATGATGTATTCCTGTTGCCGCTATAACAACAAATACTAAAAATAGTATAAAATTAATATTTAAGGGGGCTCCCATACAACAAACGTGATTTTTTTGCCGTTTTTTGCGATAATGGTACGGAACCCTTCGTGCGCGAGTCCGACTCGCACTTGACGGGTTTTTTATTTTCTCTCAAACTATGGAAGTAAAAAAAAATGTATTAGGGAATATAATTTCTTTTGTGAAGTCGCCAACACTGCATTTTATTCATATTTTTCAAAATATAATTGAACTAGTTATGTCAATTTTAATTTCAAAATTAATCAATTTAACCTCGTTTTACGGTATCATATTTGAGTTGTCTTTAAACAGACCGTATTTTTTACTCTGTACCCAATTAGCACCCATAATGGGTGCAGAGTCAAATACGTAGTGTTGAGCTGTCTTATTAACACATCAAATCACAGATTCAATCACAACCAAATGAAATTCATAATCCATTTCTTCAATGTACATGTTAAAATTTAAAATTCGACTGCTCGACAACATAAAAACGCAATGAACAGGTACTGTTGAATTTTAAAATGTAAAGGGATTGCGATCGAACGTGTAAATTTGTTCTCTTATTGATAGGTTCTACTTTACCGCTATCTCACCTGATGATAAGTGATGAAGACGTCGACGATGGAGCAAGCTTGCCTAGAAGTAACAAATTACTAGAGACCTAGGTCTCTAGGTAAGTAGGTTGTAGTTATCAGGAAATGCAGACTCCGCAAGAAATTCAAATTCCCAAAAAAATTGTGCTTGTGGGTGCGATGACTATCATGTACTGTAGGTGCATCGTCGTAGGTACGTCTTGTGGTCCGAGAGTTTAGAACCAAACTATCTCAGTCTGCATCAATGACTTGACGCCCTTTTGTAGTTTTCCATTTGTAGAAATCGTCAATCATACCTGAAATCCTTTCATGTATGATTCCTTGGACTTTTCTGGGAGTAGATTGTTGGCAATGCCAATGGCTTCGGATTTAATGTACTCCGGAGTCAAATCACTATCGTCACTCGAAATTTTTGTGAGAATTTGTATGTAGTTAAGTAATTTGTTGTATAACAAAGCAAAGCAATTATAAGTATTCGCGCCTCTTTTTAATTTGTGTTCTATTTTCTTTTTTTTTTATTCTACTCGTGGTGGCCAGTTCGATTTTCAAACTACTCTATACTCCATTTATTATAGCATTAGACAAAAGAGGCTCGCAGAAGCAGGAGTACGAAACCTTTTATTTTCAAGTCAAGTTCAAACAATTTTAATAAATAATGTAAGTATGTGATTTTTTGTAAGTAACAATGTATGGCATACAATAAAGCATATTCTATCTATCTACTCTTCACGATGCTTGGATAGGTACATGAAATAAAAAAAAAATAGTAACAATCAGTTTATTAAAAACAACTTTATCACAATATGTATTATGTTTTCAATTTACGAAATAAATACGATACAAAACACCACTTAACAGTTTAGTCACTGCTACCATCAGTCATCACAAATTATAATAATTAATTGACATGGGTGGTTACAAAAGTCATAATTTTAACTATAATAATAAAGTGGCCCTAAGATCTTTTTCCTCAAAAGGTATATTTTTGCTTTTTAGCCACTCCTGAATATCTTCCTTTCGTGTGGCTGTAGTTGGCAGCTTCTCCAATTTCATCGAATGATATGGCGCATTATCCATAACAATAACTGCACCACTCTCGACTTCTGATAATATTAATTAAAACTACTTTTCAAAATTGTGTGCATCCATTTCAGAATGGTCTCTCTCATAGTCTCCATCACCCTTTTTGGCTTCAAATATTAATTCACCATCCATCAAAAACCCACCCGTTGATCCTGTGAAATGAAATAAAAGCAAATCAATAATTGTGTACCGGTGGGGTAGGTTACTTGATCACTGGAAATAGATTTTAACCTTTAAGTAGCAACCGAAATTAACTGCATCATTACTGTCATTGAACAGGTTAATCTACAACCATAAACATCTTTCTCCGAGGGGAGGCATTAAGACTTAACCAGTTTTCAGTGACGGAGAACGGAGTGATCATTTTATTAATGATTTGGTAATGTCACATTCATCATCATCATCATCATCATCATATCAGCCGAAAGACGTCCACTGCTGGACATAGGCCTCCCCCAAGCGTCGCCACATTGACCGGTCCCGTGCGTCTCGCAACCAGCGGATTCCCGCAACCTTCACCAGGTCATCAGTCCACCTGGTGGGAGGCCTTCCAACGCAACGTCTTCCGGTTCGCGGTCGCCACTCCAGAACCTTTCTGCCCCATCGGCCATCCGTTCTGCGAGCAATGTGCCCTGCCCACTGCCACTTAAGTTTGGCAATTCTTCGGGCTATGTCGGTAACCTTGGTTCTCTTGCGGATCTCTACATTTCTGATTCGATCACGCAAGGAAATTCCGAGCATAGCCCTCTCCATTGCCACTAAGACTTAACCAGTTTGCAGTGACGGAGAACGGAGTGATCATTTTATTAATGATTTGGTAATGTCACATTACCAAATCATTAATAAAGTGATCACTTGTTGATCAATTCTTGATTTAAATGTATTTCTTTTGAAATTATCAAAAGAAATACATTTAAATCAAGTTTTACCAATATGGTCAATGATAAGCCGTCTTCCAATTTGTTCTTGATTAATTTGTATAAAGTGCTTCTTTTAAAATCAGGTAGAGACTCATCGCTATTAACGGCTTCCAGAATCTTGTCCAACGTTGGTAACTCATTATCAAAGAAAAAAGAATGAATTTTTCTTCGTATTCCACTTAACGTTATATCATCATTATCGTCTGATTTTGAGTATTTCCGTTGACGAGGAGGGGGTTGATGCAGGCGACCTTCTGTATTGTACTTGTTCAGTATATTATAGACTGTTGCACGAGATATGCCTATAAAATAAGATTAATAATGTAGGTTATTAACTCACAAAGCATGTTACTTTCAAATACATTTATTTATAATAATAATTTTATGATCCTTACCTGCAATTTCTGCAGTTTTGTTAATTAACTGCGTCCTATAAGCAGGAGTACCTTCGGGCCTGGACCCCTTAACATCTTTATAAATATTTATGACTGGTTTTTTTTCTGCAGCACGAAGCAGTGTTGACTGGCAGTGTGACTGCTTTGTTCTCTTTTTCTTGGGAGACAATATTTTAACGTCTGATTCAACGTTGGGGCCACGTATTTTTCGCTGTTGACACTGATCAGCGTTACTAACAGTTACAGAGCGTACATGTTGCGCTTGCAAGCCACTCGTCCCGGTAATAGTCCCGGTCAATACTTCAACAAAATGTACCGCTTTGTACGAACAACACAAAACTAACACGAATAACGATAAGAAAACAATAACAACAGAAAACAGTAACAAATAACAACTAAACCACGAAAATTCAGCAATAACAACAAGAAAAGGCGAAGCATTCACAAGTATCCACAAGCGAATGACAGTATGGCAATTGACAACTGCAGATTATTTACGCAATTTGACGGATAGATTACATCATAAACCGACAAAATAAAAAAACATGTGCAGCCACAACTTATGAACGGAACAGGTAACATTTTAGATTTGGTTGAGTTATAGTGACATGAAAAACGTTTCCGGTACTGTCCGCCCCTGCTTCTTTTAGATTTTAAACATTGACACGACATTATTTTATGTAAAAACTAAATAATATTAAATGAAGGCCTTGTAATTTCAGAAGGTAGATAGGTTAAATAGATGCAATTAAGTGTGGCAGCTGTTATTTAAATTGATTATATTTAACTCCACATCAATCTTGACTGTAATAGTGTTTGTTGTATTTTTATTACAAAGTGTGCACCTAAAAGAGCCTTTTTTAACTTCTGTCTAATGCTATAGTAAATGGAGTATAGGTACCTGTAAGTTAACCCGCCATAGAAATGGGCTAAGAAGCAACGGAGGCTATTATTTGAGACGAGGCTTTAACAGCTGCAGTAGTTAATTATATTGGGACAAATTGCTTCAACTTAACTATCAGTGGGCAATAGTGGAGTTAATAAAAGCGATGGTGTACATTACTGTTTAAAACTTAAAGCTTGTAAAATGCGAAATGAGGGTCTAGGCTTAAATAAAGTACCTATAGATGAAGCGCTGGCGTGGCCGCACATGTGACAACAATAGTTAGTTCTGGTTTTAGAACAAGAACACTACCACCCACCATCGCACTGACACTTATTATCTATAAATAACCCAAATTCCTTGTCTCAATTAACACATAATACCACAAAATCACAGAAAATCAAACAAAACCGAGTTTGTTTGTCAAACCTGCCATTATATTAGAGTTTGTCAAACAACAGAAACCGGCCATGGTGACAAAGACAAAAAATAATCTTTTGTACTTATTATTTACATGGAACTGCCAATTAGCCATCTCGCTCTATCAACCAAGCTCATTTTAAGGCTTAATCTATAGGTACTTCATCTAAGGGTCTAGGGCTCTAGACATAGTGTCATTATACCAGCAAAGGCGATTGTCGAAATGCCAAAACGAAAGGGATTGAACACGTGACATTTCGATAACGTTCGGCAATTTCAAAAAATTTTGACATTTTACCAATCGATAACAGAATGTCACTAGACAAGTGTCAATACAAGCCTCAGAGCTATTTGCGATAATGATAGTCATAAAAGGTGTTCGCACATTTTTCAGCAACGTACGCGCCGCATCCGCCGTACGCACCGCATCTGCCGCACGCACCGCATCCACCGTACGCGCCGCATTTTAGAATTCATTGTATGAAATCGTGTGAAACCTCGCATTTCGTAAAATGCTGTAGGCATTTGAATATTGAAGGAAGCATTCTGATGACGTCATATAAAACGGTGGCGCGTTCGACGCATGCTGATACTCCGTTTTTTCCGATTGCCTGCAGTGAAAAAAGTGCTTTGCACAGAGGTTAGAAAGTACTTCAAAGTTGTTGACAATACCTAAATATTTGCTTACGGCGCGTACTGCGCGTATGTGCGAGGTTATCAGTAAATGCGGCGCGTACGTTGCTGGCAAATGTGCAATGCCTTGACAATCGGCATCGGTGACAGAATGTCACTTTGTTTTAAATTAAGAGTTTTCTTTTCTCTTATGTTTACTGGAAGATACTGATCCCGAAAGCTCGTAAAAAATGACGATTTCTGAGGGATACGAAGCCGCCGGGAGAAATTCGGATGGCAAAATGTAGTCATCGATAAATAAGAAAGACTCTTAGAGTCCTTAAAAACGGAAAATGTTGAAAATAGTTATCGATACCATTGCAAAAGCCGCAATGTATGAGTACCAACATCAAATTTCCGCATGACCGGCTCACAGTAGCAGGTCCCACGCCTAAACACCGCGTGCTTGGCCCAATATCTGTTGGATAGTCTTGACCGGTGGGTTGGCAGCACAGGGGTATTTGTAATTTATCGTGAGGTAACACGCACTAACAAGTGAGTCTGTATCAAGATCTGACGGAATTTGTGTTATTTTGAGAATTTTAGGTTATTATATCACCGTTAAATTGAGTTTAATGTTTTGTAGCAGTGTAGTAGCAGTTATATAATGGTTCAACCATTACTAGCTACTACAATCCTACCTTGTCAAAAATTTATACTTAACTACAATCATAACATTGATTTTAATACTGATTTTTTTGCACTTTTTACCCTAAATTACTCTTTGCATGGTAGACGATCAGTCAAGGTAGTTGATGAAATTGAGCAAATTACTGTAATGATTGCTCATATTGGAAAAGTATTAGAACCATACGTAGGGACACATCGAGGGGCTCGTGGATAATAAATATCAACTGCTGGGGTCTATCTTCAATTGCCGATGTACATCGGTCTGTGGATGGGGGACATCCACATTACAGGGATTACATCGCTGATAAAAATGCTTGGCTCAACGCTAGTCCTGCTCCACAACCACTAGGGTACAAAAACAAGTGATAAGCAGAAAAGTTCTGAAGTATTGTTGGACCTACTGAAGATTGTATGAATATATTTGTGTTGTATAAAACTCAATTTATTTTAGTATTATATAACTGCACAGCACATATGTGAGTACTATGTACCAACGTGTAAATCTACCATTTACTGTACCTATATGTCGTTTGTTGACTAGTGTGCCCTGGCAGTTAATAGTGTGTCATGCTCTCTCTAATGTCTCTCTGATGGTGGCACATGTGTTGGATCATTCGGTTCCCTTCATGATGGTTGATCTGAGTGGTGCCGATCTATGTGTCATGTTCGTGATCGGGCGCCGTCAGTTGGGATTGGTCATAACTTAGCTGCCTCGGCTTGTTTTTAATTGCCTTTGTTTTGATATTTTTTTAATTATTTTTTTTACTCTAGACGCTTTTACGTGCACGTCTTTTTACATCGTTCTCACATATATGTATTATTTTTCCAACAAGAAATGATGTAACCAAATACTTGTAAAACACTTTTTATTTTAAAAGAGTAAGAGTGGAGTTTCTTGTCCATTCTTCTCCATAAGAAGCTACATTTCCGAATGGACGGTAGAATCAATTATTGTTACTTTTAAAATATATTTTTCTTGACGTTGAAAAGTGCCGCTTAATGGCTTAATTGAATAAAGAAATTTTGATTGATCCATAACCTTTTTTTATTTATTTGTAGCGGCACCGACACCGCCACTTACAAAAAGTAATGACATGACGTCACACAAATCCTACATCGCGCAAGCAAAGTTTGCGGCGCGATTTGAACGTATACAACAGTCCGACGATAACCGTTGGGCAGTTGCCCGGACCAGACACAACACTCGTCTGGTCGGAGGATCCTCCCTTTTCTATGGAGGTTTGTGGGACTTTACACCCTGTTCCACATACCCCCAAACTGGTGACCCCGACGTGACGTGACGAATTACTTTGTAAGTGGCGGTGTCGGTGCCGCTACATATTTATTCCTTTATTCATCTTCATTCTTATTTACTACATTTTTAAATATTAAAAAAAGAAAACTTAAAAACATTTAAAAATATAAAAAATAGAGGCCAACCGGTATCGGGAACAGGGTCCAAGTTACCGGTGGTTAGGGCTCCAGAGACAGGAACCTCCTCACAATGCGAGCCGTATCGAGGAGTACTGCCTTCTGTATCAGACCCTTGATCCAACCGCCCAATGACAGCCTCGACAGATGGTCGTCGAGGCTCTTGGCCATCAGGCCGTTGGCCGTAACGACAATCGGCACAATGATCGCCGAGTCCACATTCCACATGTCGACAACCTCGTGTGCTAAGTCAAGATACTTGATTTGTTTCTCTTTCTCAGCTTTCACGAGGTTCTCGTCATGCGGGATGGTGACATCGATTATCATTGTGCGGCGCTCAATACATATATAAATATATTTATTTTATTATTAATGTGCACACAGAAAATACATACAGAAAAAACATCATGACAAAGGAGTACAAAGAAGGAAGGTAGGAAGGAGTTTATGTTTTCTTTGGGAAATCTTCAAAAGGCGCCTGAACTTTTGGAGAAAAGACCAGGGAGGGTGGGATTTTCACTACACTAAAACCACCCCGGTGATCACCAACAGCACATGGAATGGCCCCATGACCTCTTAAGAGACCACCCCGGAACTACCTTTGTGCAACGCCTGTTAGGGTACATCCCTGGGGAGACTGAAAAAGTGTCTCCCCTGAGCCTTGCTGTGCATGGCAGCACGTGATCACTGTGCCACCGTCTTTCCTGGGGTCACTTGCTGGGCGGACCAATCTTAACGCCCGCGTCCCACCTGCCTTTGATGCGGGTGGGGTTTCGACGTTTTAGGCATCGAGGCGGTTGCCTCCCCGACGACTTCTTCTTCTCGAGCGGGATCGGCTCTCTCACGATCCCGCTCGGCAGCCTCCTTCTGCACCATCACAGTCTCACAGAAGAAGGCCATTTCCCTCCAATTTTCTTTGTCTGCCAGCATGGCCCTCACACTGCTGGCAAAGACAGATCTCGCCCGATCTTGGTGACCAAGATCTGCCGTTCAGAGACCCACGCAGGGCACACCTCGAGCGTGTGCTGTGCAGAATCAAGGTCAAGGTCAGGTCTGTGCAATGGTGGCAATTTTCCGTGGTCTCTCGCCCAATTCTATTCAGGTACTCACCGAAGCAACGATGCGCTCCTCTCTTTTCAGCCAGGGTTCAAGGAGCAGTAGGACGGCTTCGCCAACGCGCTTGCACGAAAATTGCGGCTGTTGTAGCCGCTCGCACTACCGCTCGAGCGTGTGTCGCCGTTCCTACCGCCTCAGTCGTACTACGGTGACTCCTGGCTCGCTATCACCACTCTGGCGGATATCGAGAATCCGGTTATAAACCCTCGCATCCATATCTGCCAGAATATCAAGCGGAGGAAAGCGTGCCAGGAGTGTCGCCACCTCAAAGAATACCGTTCGGTATCATCGTGCGATACAAAAGGCCATTTTCCAATGCAGGCTATACATTTTGTAACAAACTACCTGGACTTGCGCATCTCCAACTGTCACTGACGAGCTGGGTGGCTCTCTGCTCCTCGGCAGGTTTTGGAACCAAAGCGCCTCAGTTTTATGAGGCGCTATCTCTAAAACCAGCTCACGGATCGACGCCACGACTCTTACCACCCCGAGCTCGGAAAGCTGGATGGTCTCATCAAAGATATCCCCGCCGGCCAACACCAGGGTGTTGTCTGTGTAGCAAACGATATTAACGCCGACGGCGAGGTCAATACGCAAGACCACGTCGTATACGAGATCCCTCAAGAGAGGACTTAAAACCGACCCTGCACAACCCCACACGTAATTTCCCTCCGATATACGCTAATGCAACGCGCTACATAGTGTTATCAAGCTTGTTTTTGAACAAAAGCAAGAGGACAGACTGAAAACCATAAAACCATAACGGTTTTTGTGAAAGTCACGAAAGCAGCTAAATCAACCCTTGAACATCTTGCAAATTTGCATAATTTTGTAACACAAATTAAAACTAGGTATCCATTCTACTGTTTAATATATTTTATCAAATAGATTTATTTATAAATGGCTCTACCTTTCTAAGAGCATATAAATAATATACAGTACTCATTTCATTATAAACAGAACGTTATATATAAATATGTATTTGTATAAAGCAGTGAAATTGTATCGGCAGAGAATGAAAGTGGGGCTACCTTGCGTGCGTTACATAACCCTTATCTGCCGGAGTCGCGGCCACCAGCCGACTTACAACAACGCTTTGTGTTTGATAGCGACCCTTGGTACAACGGACACGAAAATGTTTATGGGATTTTGGGTAATGGGATTTTTTCTGTCCTATTTATGGCTATTTTTTTAATTGCAGATGGAACAAGAAATATATCGAATAAGAGAGCGGTGAAATTAAGTTTGTTTTAGAGACAGCCGCTCTAAATTGCGTTCAACATTTGCTGAGCCCCCTATTTTTGCCACACTTGGATGGGATGCCGTATTTTACGAAAAATCTTCTGAGATCATTCATAATTCATAATAATTTATTTATTAATTTATTTTTTAATTTTTTTATTCATTGATTGTTTTAATGTTGGCCTTTTTAGGGTTCCGAAGTCAACAAGGAACCCTTATAGTTTCGCTCTGTCCGTCTGTCCGTCCGCAGCGTAGCTCAGAGAATCTAAGTACTAGAAAGCTATAATTTGGCATGTATATACATATAAATAATTCCGACAAAGTGGTAACATAAAATTATGAAAAATATTTTTTTTTCGGGTACCTCCCATAGACGTAAAGTGGGGATGTATTTTTTTTTTCTCATCTATCTCATGGTGTGGGGTATCGTTGGATAGGCCATTCAAAAATATTATGGGTTTGTTAAAACCATTTTTCGATTCAGAGATTCGTTTGCGTAAAATTAAGCTTTATGTTGCAAATTTATGTTAGAGTCAAGTGTCCCCCCACCCTGCCAGCGAAATGGTTGCTCTTGGCTATGTGAAAAAATTCACGGCAGTAGTAAATATAACGAAATTAAAAAGAAAATTATCACGGATAACAAGGCTTTACAAGATTACGAGTATTAGTCGACCAACTTATAAAATGTACTTGGAAAAGTATTTTTTTTTTACAAATACCTTAGGAATTTTACCAAAATAAAGTTGATAGCTGTGTAAAACAGAGTAAATATAATGCTTACGAACCATGTAAAAATATACAAAAATGAAATCATAACAGGCTTTACAAGTTTACGAGTAATGGTCGACCAACTTATAAAATATATTTGGCACAGTAAAATTTTTGTACAAATGCCATTGAAAAATTACTTAAATAACGTTGTTAGCTGTGTAAAACAGATAGTAAATATATACTTATGAACCATGTAAAAATATACAAAAATAAAATCATAACATCCTTAATAATAATGATTTCTAAATGAATAATGTTTAAGCTCGAATAACGCATTGGAGTGGCCGGAGTCGTTGGCAGTACCAGAACGTAATTACTTATTTTCTTTTGTCGATATCCTATAAAGTCAATATTCGACCCGACCTCGCTGATTGAGTAGCGTAAAACTTTCCAGAATGAAATAGTGAATACCGCAGATTAGAGGTGAATCCTCTAATCTGCGGTATTAGAGGAGATTAGAGGTGAATACATACGATATTTTTCAAATTCCGTAAGGTAAATAAACAAGGAGCGTGCACGCAAGGATCCAGGAATGAACTATACCATTCCCCGTGGCTCTAACGCGCGCTAGTATCGGCTCCTTTCGCAATTTGCACCCGCGGTGGTACTCAAATAGATAATATTTTTCTAACTTCATTTGCGAAGTTGGATTTTATAACTCCTTCTTCAGTTACCAGTTAGTCCTTATTTAGTTTAAGTCAAGAGTGAATAGATTACATCTAGGCAAGCGTGCTTCACCGTAGAACACATCATCGCTTACCATCAGGCGAGATAGTGGTCAAACGCGAGAATATAGATAAAAAAAAACATCATCATCATCGTAGGCCCGTTTTTAGACTTTGTGAGCCGCTGAAACCGTTCTAATGTTCGTGTAACAACAACAAAACCCTATTTTTAGTCCGCATTATTATGCAACTTCGGAACCCAATTACTGCGCGTGGCCCGACACGCACTTGGCCGGTTTTTTTTTATTTTGTGATTGAGATAGGAATCTGAAAATTTATGTAATAGTCATGATTATATGTTTTGGTGATATTTGAAGGTTCAGAAAGATGCAGCATTAGCATCCTTTGTCCAGAGGCTTTAGACAAGTGTCACTTCGATGTCAGCGAACGCTATAGTTGAAATGTCAAAATGTAAGGGATCAATCACGTGATTTTTCGGTATCGCTTGTCAATCCCATACAATTTTGCCTCTTTGACAATCACTATCGTCACGCTTTCGATAATAGAATGTCACTTGCCATTCCATCTGCACTGGAGCATTTTCAATACGAATATACATTGATAATATTTGCCACGATAGAATGAATAATACATTTAAATATTTAAAAAATGTTGCCAATTATGAGTTGATGACCTAAGTAAAGGCGATAAATTCGGTAGTCTGATAATAGTAATAATGGTCTATCAATATTTCACGTCACGTAAGCGTTTAAAACTCGATTAAATACATAAAATGTTAAGGCGCTAGTATGCCCCAATGGCCTTGAGCATCCCGGCGAAGCTAAACTCACACACCGGCACGGCTCACGCATACATAGCGAGCGCGGACTGCGATCAAAGAGTATGCGTGGACGCAGAGATGCGACTAACAGGTTGCATTCTTCCGCACCGGTTGTCACCGGTTCCGGGGTGACACGTTTTTTAATGATAAATAATTTAGGTGTGAAGTTATTTTAATCAAGTTATCCCAATAAAATAATTTAATTTATCAATTGAGATTATATAAAAATGCACGTATTATTTGAAATAAATGTTAACAAGAAATTATTTACTCTGACCACACATTAGACCATGACTTTTTTCCAGTGTAGTGGGGTTGTGCAGACAAATACTTTGCTTATGGCAAACACTGAAGAGTTGAAATTAGCTGTATCGAAATTTACTGGTTTTTTTGATGAGATATCAGAAACAGAACTCCTTTTAGAGATACCGAGGTTGAGAAGACATTTAAAAGCGGCCAAAAACATTGGCAGTTTCTAGCTGGGTGACTCTAGACTTTTTGAAATTCATCATGGAATGGGACTTTACAGAATCTCTTCTGAATCTTATGGTCGCACTAAAGTTATTTATGACAATTTGCGTATCAGTGAGAGGAGTTTCAGCAAACTAAAATTAATTAAAAATTACTTGCGGGCAACAATGACCGAAAACAGACTTAACAATCTTGGCATATTAACAATAGAACATGAGGTAACACGAAATATAAATTTTGATGATATAATTGACGAGTTTACAGCTGAGCTGACATATTCGCGAGCTGGCGGACCAAAACCAGATGTATCCTCCGACTGCACAGCATGAATTTCTTCTTGTTTACGTCTTTTTAGTTTGCTTTTTAAGCAGTCGGGTTTTTTTTTTTTTGTAATTAGGTATCTTTTTTTATTTACAACTTTTTAGTTATTTTTTTTAGAATTAGGTACATTTAAACATATAAGTGTTATATATTTTTGAAATTGCCTCTTAAAATCCTTTATTTTGATACCCACGGGTTTGGAAGAAAAGTCTTTCATAATTACAATAGAAATTTTGATAATAATAGTTACTACTTACTTATACCTACATTTGTTTATACTAATCTAAGTACAAGCACTAAAATCTCTTTTTACCCGACTGCAGGAGGAGGGTAATGTGTTTATCAGTCTATGTATGTATGTTTGTTCCTATGTGGCGTTCCAGAGAACAAACGCGTTGGCCGATTTCAATGATTCTTACGTCAATCGATTCGTCTGAACCCTGCGAGTGTCACTGGCTATATTAAAATTTTAAGATAGAAAAATGGCGGATTTTAGGCGCCCTAATGTGGGGGCCCAAATTTTTTTTTCTCCCTATCTCATCGTGTGGGGTCTCAAAATAAAGGATTTTACGAGGCGATTTCAAAAATATATAATACTTATATATTTCTATGTACCAAATTCGAAAAAAAGTAACTAAAAAGTTATAAATAAAAAAAAGTTAATTAAAAAAATCAAAAACCCGACTATATGAAGCGAACTAAAAAGACATCTGGTTTTGGTCAGCCAGCTCGCGAATATGTATCCTCCGACTGCACAGCATGATTTTCTTCTTTTTTACGTCTTTTTAGTTCGCTTCTTAAGCAGTCGGCTTTTTGAATTTTTTTATTAACTTTTTTTTTACTTTAAAAATACTAAGTAGGTAATTTAAAATAATTACGTTAATAAAACTCAATCTGGAATGATATATAACTATAAATAATAATACAGCATAAAGTCATAATTTCCAGTTACTTAGGCCGAGTTTCTCATCTCTAAATTATCGCAGAATTAATATGACAAATTGTCAAGCACGCGTTACCTGCTATGATTCGATGTTGAAAATTCATCCATGCGGTGAGAAACTCGGCCCTAGCCTCTTTCAAATTTAACTAAGATCGATTCAGCTTTTGAGAGTAACATTCTTGGTACTCACAATTTTAGAAATTATTTCATTTTAATCATTTGCATAGACTGTAATTACTGACTTACATAAAAACCGGCACAGTGCGAGCCGGACTCACGCACTGTGGGTTCCGTATAAACATATTTTAAATAATGGGTTCTAATGATAAATACCCCACATGCTTATGTGCAGTTTTCTTGGATTCATCATGTGATGTTTTTTTGGATCCCATAATTAAAATACCCACCGGGGTCGGGCCGATTTATCTTATCGGAAACCCAGTAAAGTTGTAGTGTCTAAGTGAGTCGGTTGCACCCTTTTGATGCGTTGCCTGGTTGGGGCTGACTGTCTGGTTGGGGCTGACTGTCTGGTTGGGGCTGATTGCCTGGCGGAGGCTATCTGCTCGAGGCAGGCTGTCGCAGTGTGGAGTTGGCTGGCTACGCGACGGTTCCGGGGACGGGCTTTCTGGCCCTTCCGTTATATTATTATTTTTATTTTTTTGTTCTTCCACCCTCAACTCTAAATTAGTTGGGGAATATTTTAGTACGAGGAAAAGTTGACCAGCCAACTGCAACCAGCGACCCTTTTTAAATTTATTAATTTTGGTAACGTGTTCAAGGGTTAAATATAATAAACATCGTTCTCTGTGTATGGTGCTTTATTGTTCCCAAGAAAATATCCCGTTACATCGGCCACACCAATACCTACCACCATTATACCTATAATGTTTCCATATTTCTAAGTGAGTTTTTAGCACACATAAGTGACATATAAGTTGTGTCATACTTTACCCAGTTTTAGCAACGATAGTGGTAACAGTTTATTACTCAATACTCACTATATAAGGTTACAAATAAAACACTGTTATTCTAAAAATCTGTAAATTTTAATACTCTTGTACGGTTTTGTTCTCTCTCTCTCTCTCAAATCTCGAAAACTGAGGTAAAGCAATATGAAACTTTGTGAAAGTGTTTTACAGGAAGAGTACTACACGTAAAAAATATCCGTTATATATATTATAATCCGTTGCGTGGTTTAGAAGTTAGCATTATGATTTATTTACACAATGCACAATATAAATAAAAAGTATTTACAAATTCACATAAAAAAGTAGTCCACAAATAAATAAAAATAAAGCGTCCACGCGCACGATTACGTAGGGTCCTCTGCGGCGAGCGAGCTAGTCTGTGAACGCACACTAATACACAATCTAAGTAAATATTTGCACTAACACGTGCGAATGCGCTTAGTCGGATGAAAGCGCGGCGGAGCAGCGAGCGACACAGCCTCCCCGTGCCAATGCTAACGCGCTACTGGCTTCGCCCCCGTAGAGAGCCAGAATATATACATTGGACCTTACTTTGCAAGACTTTCTTTGCAAAATATTGATTGATTTAAATAAGCAAAGTACCATCTAAAGAAACTCTAAATACCAATCTGTCTATCTAAAAATATTTTTAAACATACAAGTCGTTTTGGAGGAGTTTCCAAAAGTTGCGAAAAAATATCGTGTTGTTAATTATTTTTTTAAAGCAAAACTATAAGTTACACGAAAAAACCTTGTGTTCCAAGTAATGTACATGAATCAATAATAAATATATATTTTTTTCAAACCTTTTAACTTAGCCGTTACTAAGGAGTATGCTTTAGAAAGTAACCGTTTTACGGCACTAAAGCGCATGTAGGCCCTTAAGGTACGTTTTCTGCTTAATTAGCGAATACTACGTAATTATAATTATGGAGATTGCAGCCGGGTGCTTGAGTAAATTGAATTAGTCAATTCTCAAACAAGGTGAGAATATGTACATATTTAATATTGGGACTGTCAATTAGGCTACCACCGGGTGCATATACAAACAACAACATAATTCAAAAGCTGTCAATTTGGTCGCGCAGAATATTTGTGCATTGTAGAACACTTTCGCCCACGACTATACGCACGCAGCGAGCAGTGGGCGCGGCAAGATCGAAGAATTGAACACTTACACTTATTTATACTAATGTCCGTTTACTATGTTGTAATGTTACGGCTAGTTGCTGCAATGTAACTCTTTTCTCTGATTCATTAACTATTTTCAATATGTAAGTATCTATCTATTAATTGTTGACTAATTGATTATGTTGGGGCAACCTCTGTGTTTGATTCGTTTGAATATTTACCATTGTCAGAATTCAATGCCGAAGTGTATAAAGACTATTATTCTGATAAATGTCGTCTGGATTCTTCAGAGCACTATTTGATTGTGTTAGACGAGCTGTTCTATTGCTGGCCTTGTTTCTTGACTTGGCTTGTTGGCCTAAGCTAATATAGTCTCGTGCTTTGTTGCGTTAGTTCGTCTGTATCTATAATTTTCTATGAATGTCATCACTAAATAATGTGTCATCCAACTCGTTTGTTCCCATTTTCTTCACATCAAATTACACTAGCTGTTGCAAAAATCAATCAAATGAAACGAAGCGATGAAAGCATGTACTCACCACGACTGATCGCAGCTTGCATGTGTGCAATCAATAAACATGTGCAGATGCAATTAATGCGATGCGTTACTGATAAGGTGGCTAACTTAATCGGAACTCTGTAAAGCAATATTGAGGAGGAAACTGCTGATTAATTTCAAATAAGTTTAATGATTTAATCCAACGATCGCAATGCCGAGCTTGCGCAGTGAAGCGTGGGGCACGCGACGGCTCATACCAATCTAACAACTTATTTTGTTCACTCCCAGACGGGTGTCGGAAGACGGAGGCGTGCCGGATCTGATGTGGCCGCAGATGAGAAGCATGAGGTCTTGGAATTCAAACTCACAGCGTTTATTTCAGAACACCCTTAAACTGTCAGAGAGTTGAAGCAATTTGCCCGTTTCAAAATTCTGTTAGGTTATTAACTAAACAAAAGCTATTTTAAACATTCGGTAAAATATGAATTTTGGAAATACTACTTTTAGTTATGTAGGTAGGTTCCGATGCGTTGGTAGTTTATTTAGAGCAGCATAGTGCATAACACCTTTTAGGAACGACCAGCTATACTGATGCACCTATATGTTGTATGTATTGTTCTTGTTCTTAGATTTCTTGTTCTTCAATGGGGATGTGAACTGCCATTTTTTCACGATAGGTTGCGCATCGTCGCTATGGCTATTGAAAGCTGTCAAATCCATACATTTTGTAACCTATTATTCAGTAAATTTTAATTTTCCCCCAAATATGCCTCTATGTGCTGTACCAGGATATACCAAACCCGGTGTTCATTTATTGCCCAAAGATACAACGCTAAAAAAATCTAGGAAAAGGCTATACATATTTATAGGTTTTACCTGTCAAAGTAATTCTGATTATGTTGCTTGGTAATCTTCGGCGATATAGTGTTACTATTAACGTATTGATAAAGTTCTACAGAATTAATGTCATTTGCTTGGCCTTCAGAAGCTTAAGGGCTTTGATTGCCGAAAATAAAATAAAACTTCTACCCTAAAACGTACAGAATACCAACACATTCAAGTAATGTTCTCTCAGAATCAAGAATTACGTCGTTACAACTAAAAAAATATCCAAATCTAGAACATATCACCGATGAAAAATATTTATTATATAAAAGTCTGCCTCTCTCATACTATCAATAACGATGGTAGACCAGTTTAAACCCAAAAAATAACATAAAAAAAGGGAGCCATTGCGCCGCCAGCGACATCTGCGCTCAGCTTTGCGTTCACATCCACATTGAAGGACATCCACTGTTGAACACAGTAAACATTTCACCCCGAGTGTGTTTCTTACATTTAGTGGACTTCCAGAGCCCGCGCCAGGTTGTCTGTCGTCCTTGTGGGTCGCCTTATTACGCTGCGTTTTCAGCCACATCGACCATCCGTTCTGATTGATGTTGTTTCATGCTATCATGGATCTATGAAGAGCTGTAATAAATCACATACAATAACAGCACCGTTTCATGCCTTGCGCATCGGAAAGCCAACTTCAGGGCGGCCCAGAAGTTTGGCGAGCACTATACCACCTATTATGGAATGTTGATATGCTAATTCGCAGCGGGAACATGATTAAGTAGGTATAAAGGCATTTGAAATTTTACTTCTTGAGGAGCTTGTGGCTAAACGATAACAGACGCACGGATCGTTCTTTAAGGTTAAGCAACGCTTGCCGAGGTCGGACCGTGGGTGGGTGACCATATTAATCATACCGAGATGCCTCCATACTTCGGAAATCACATTAAGCCGTTGATCCCGGCTGTAATATGTACATCTTTGACAGTCGTTACGGATAGTCAGTAGCCAGGGTATCTGGCACCAGGCTTGCCAAAAGGATACGTTAAGCATGTCCACGTAAAATAATGGAACTCAGCTGAGTCTGGTTAGACTGGAAGCCGACCCCAAAATAGTATAGTATACCCAAGTATAGTTGTAGATTTATTGAATTCAAAGCAGGCGTGAAGTTACCGATCCCCAATTAGAGGCTTTCCCTGCCTGACGATCGAACATTTTCATGGTCGCTCGCGTGATGTTGCATTCAGTAACTTTCTCTACCTGAATTTTGGCTATTCGACTAAAACATCTCGATATTAAATGAAAATCACTAAATAGATATCCAATCAGTCCATCGCAGTTCACTATTGGACAAAAAAATAGGACGGTTATGAGCCTTTCGCATCCCCAGAATTGTGCACCTGCCACACGCTAACAACGAAGGGAATTGTTCGATGGATTCAGGATCATAGTGGGATGTGCAGATAACACAAAAGATGTTTTTTCTACCTAAGAAGTTGATAACTGGTCCTTACGTTGTCAGAAACCATAAGACAAAGAATGCGATTTCTTTGCGAACGCTATTACTTTCAAAAAGATTATTGCTACGGTTTAGAGACTAACTAACGCCTCGTTAATTTTTACCATCTAGCGTTTACGCATAGTTAATTTAAACAACGAGTTGTTAGATATAGAAACCGATTACCTTTAGTGTTAAGGAAACACTGGGTTTAATTCTCGTATCACACCTCCATCTATAAACCAATCTTTCAGTTCAAGACAGCTTTTGAATATTCAACAGTGTTGGTTATTGACTAATCGGGTTAGCATTATTTTGTCACAATTCTAGAAACATTTCTATTCAGATTAACCTTTACTTGTGGTTTTAACGGAGGCGGAGCCACGTAGCCATTGGAACTCGAGCAAAGTATGCGGAAGTAGTTAGTACAGAAATACGTAACTGAATGAGTTATGATAGTGTTAATTTATATTTTTAATGAGAGGTTTATACGAACGGAGGTAATCTGTGCGGTGCGGTAAATGTTAAGTGTGATTTGAAGGGCAGAGATGTAAAAAGGTGGAGTTGATAAACTTTGGTAAAGTCGTCGCGCGTTTCCTATGTTATGATGTGATGTTTGTGACAGAAGTGATGGCAGTTATGCTTTTTAACTGACTGCAAAAATCGTATATTTTTTTTTTTTTTTTATGTGTGTATCTCACATGGGAACGTATGCACTATCAGGATAACTGTAATCTTATCCAGGCCATGGTCTACCTGCGTTCCTCATTCCAATCGCTGCAACGGTTGAGGCGTGATTTAGATGTCTCACTGACGAGAATAACATGAAGAAGCTTACGGTGTCTGTGGTACCTATCGTTTTCCGTGTATCGACACTGACTTCGGAAAAGAAAGTTATTATTCGCTTTGTAGTGTTTTGTTTTGGAAGTCGGTTTTTTTAAATTAAAAAGATTTTTATTAATCTATTTTTAATTTTGATAAGTACCTGCAATTGCCATAAAATATTTTTTTGCCAAAGTACATATCATGATGATTGCAATAAGCAAACACGACTAGGATACATTGTTTTATTTCAGTGTTCCAGTGCCGACCTGCCGGCTTCATCATCAGATCAGTTCGATGATGCCATTTTCATCAGTGCCATTTTCATCAGTACCATTTATTTATAAGTATTTGCTTCATGATAGTCGGTTAACTATTCCAGATATTTTATACCCGTGACATACTTAGCATTTAGGAGTGCCAGTGGCCATCTGTGGTCTTCTTCATCAGTTCCACTTCACCAAATGATCCTGACCTGATGACTATGGGACCGACTAAAAAGTATACCCTTCAAAACAAAAAAAATATTTTTGAAATCGGTTCAGACGTCTTTGAGTAATCGGGGAACATACATAAAAAAAAAGTTAATTAAAAAAATCAAAAAACCGACTGTTTGAAAAGCGAACTAAAAAGACGTAAACAAGGAGAAAATCATGCTGTGCTGTCGGAGGATACAACTTCGCGAGCTGGCTGACCAAAACCAGATTTATCCTCCGACTGCACAGCATGATTTTCTCCTTGTTTACGTCTTTTTAGTTCGCTTTTCAAACAGTCGGGTTTTTGATTTTTTTAATTAACTTTTTTTATTTATAACTTTTTAGTTAATTTTTTTTTCGAATTAGGTACATTTAAACATATAAGTGTTATATATTTTTGAAATAACCTCTTAAAATCCTTTATTTTGATACCCCACACGATAGGTTTGGAAGAAAAAAAAAATTTGGGCCCCCACAATATGGCGCCCAAAAACCGCCATTTTCCTATTTTCCAATTTTAATGTAGCCAGTGACACTCGCGGAGTTAAGACGAATCCATTGACGTAAGAACCATCAAAATCGGCCCACGCATTTGGTCTCTAGAACGCCACATAGGAACAAACATACATACATACATACATACTTACATACATACATAGACTGATAAACACATTACCCTCCTTCGGCAGTCGGGTAAAAAAAAACAAAAGTTTCTGGCGAATTGACAACCTCCTTATCTTTTTGAAGTCGGTTAAAAAAGAGAAAAATGCAAAATAAAAAATAAGTATATGGTTTTATTGTTATGCTCGTGTTTGACCACTATCTCACCAGATGATAAGTGATGATGTGGTTGATTTAAAAAATACTTAGTAAAAAAAAGAAAAAAAAGAACAAAGAAAAATTGTATATTCTGCACAAACTAAACGCATAATACAAAATAAAGAGTGGCATTCACTAAAGGTACAAATTAGCCAAAAGCCTCGTATTTAAAACAAAAAGTAGTAGTTACAAAATTATATTAGTCATGGTGGGCTGAACCAAATATAAATAACTCCCTTCGCATGCTCATGCATTAGTTTATTAGAAAACTCTCAGGCACTTCTAGCATGACATGTGATAATTACTTTTACTTTTTATACCATTTAGAAATGCGTGTATAGAACACATAATAAACGCGACACGGTAAAGAAAGAAAAACGAAATGCTTCAGTCAACTGGTTTTAAATTTAATCTGAAAAGTAATTTTTGAGACTCTCCGTGCTAGACATAAAGTTAATCCTGTTTGGTGTTATAATATAATTATGTATGTATTTTTCTACAATTTTCAAAAAAAGGAGGAGGTTCTCAATTCGGCTAAATGTTTTTATTATCTACAAAGGGGAGAGCTTTTCTAAGTACCTATTTAGTTAATATAAGCTTAATCAAAAATCGAAATGTTTTCATAATTACTTAAATACAAAGTTGGCTGAAGCAAAAAAAGAGCTTCCAGAAATTTTCGGCTTTTTGTGGCAATGCTATAGGTACCCATCAAAATTGTTGTACAAAGAAAATGTTTTGCAATCTTCAGTTGGTTGCCAACAAGGTGACCCTCTCGGACCAGTCATTTTCAGTCTGGCTATTCATCCCATTATTCAGAAACTAAATTCGAAATTTAACTTATGGTATTTGGATGATGGAACACTAGGAGGTGACGTAGGCACCGTATTAGGAGATTTCCAATTCCTGAAAGAGAAGTTTAAATCCATCGGCCTAGACCTCAACCACTCCAAATGTGAAATTTTTCTTAGTGACAATACCGACAGACTACCGACCCTACAGAAATTCTATGCAATAGCCCCAGATATCAAAATTTTAGATAAAAGTTCACTGCACCTCCTAGGTTCCCCAGTTTTGGAAGACAGTTTTTCTTCATTCATTGATGGCAAAATTATACATTTTAATGAAATTTCGGATAGACTCTCCAAAATTAACCTTCATTCGGCTTTTACTCTTATTAGGTATTGCTGTTTTGGACCAAATTTTATGTATTTTCTCCGCTCTTCCCCTTTATGGAAGCAGCCACATCTCTTGGAAAAAATTGACGAAATTATTCGATGCACTTTGACATCCATCTTAAATGTGGCCTTGGATGATCGAGCCTGGATGCAAGCTACACTACCCATTCGCTTCGGCGGGCTCGGCATCCGCAAAATTTCTAGTATAAGCCTACCGGCGTTCCTGTCTTCGGTCCACAGCACTGAAACGTTAACCAAAAAAATTTTAATCCTTTCACTGGTTAACTGTGAAGTGCCGTGCTCGACCGACGCAGTGTGCGCCTGGAAAGTGGCTTGCCCGAATACGGCGTTGCCCGAGAACCCATCTTCCCAGAGACAGTGGGATGAGCCGGTCTGCAGTTTGGTACGGAATAAACTTATAAATACGTCCACCAATACTGCTGAGCGTGCCCGCCTGCTGGCTGTGGGAGAGTGGGAGTCGGGCCTCTGGCTACAGGCATTACCGTCACTCAACATAGGTACTATGTTGAGTGACAACACCTTCCGGATCGCTACTTGTCTGCGTTTGGGTGCTCCTAGTGGAGCTCCACATCGTTGTCAATGTGGTGAAGCAGTCTACCGCCTCGGTCACCATGGCCTATCCTGCAGTAGGAGCGCTGGCCGGATAGCACGGCACGCCAGCATTAATGACATCATACGTCGGGCTCTTGTCACCGCCGGGGTGCCAGCTGTTTTAGAACCCAATGGCTTGGCACGCGACGATGGGAAGAGACCAGACGGGATGACCATAATGCCTTGGAAGGTGGGTAGGCCTTTGGTGTGGGATGCAACATGTGTCGACACCCTTGCGCCATCCCATCTTCTTAGCACGGCGGACTGTGCTGGGGCGGCTGCTGCCGGTGCAGAAAACCTCAAACGGCGCAAATATAACAACCTTATTGGAAGTTATATGTTTGAGCCGTTTGGGGTTGAAACATTAGGTCCATGGGGTCCGAGTGCGCATCGAGTTTTTCGAGAAATTAGCACAAAGCTCGTCGACTCTTCACGTGACCAGAGGGCTGGCCTTTTCTTCGGCCAGAGAATTAGCATTGCCATACAACGTGGCAATGCCGCCAGCGTTCTGGGCACGTTTCCCATTGACATCGATGTGGACGAATTTTTTGATGCACAATGAGCTTTTTTTTTGCCGTCTGCCTTTTTTATTTGTATATAGATTTGTTTTTCTTAAATACTAAATAAAATAAGGATCTTAAAAATATAACCCATGTCTATTATTCAGTCTGTAATTCTGTATGCAATAAAAAAATTAATTCCAAAAAAGATTACATTCAAATAAAACCAAAAAGAGGTACTAGCTAGATGTTTTAAACAAAAGCTTTGTGGAAAGCCGTTTTCACAAAAAAAGCAATAAAAAAAATTAAAACATAATTATGGCATCGAGTTTTTTGGCGGGATTTTTTCGGGTGAAGTTCAGCGGCTGTTAATTTTATTTGCAGATTGATTCCTAGTGGTTATTGTGATATAAAGTTGGCGTAGTTTTGTGTCTCAACTGTCTACGCAAATGGACAATATGTGGAAATCATTGACAGAAGTGATCTCGGGATAGTGGAGCGGAGAATTTTATTGTAGTATTGACTACCTCCGCAAAGCTTACTGGGAAGCCTGACTTGATACAATGTGCTGCCAAATTCTCAAAAAAACATTAGAATATGTTACATCCGCATTCTAATGCATACTAAAGTATAAAAATACTAACTTATGACTAGGCAGCATGGTCTCAGACCTTAGCCTGTTCCACCAGGAACAAATAAAAAAAAAATAAAAAAATGGCATCTTCGCTGATTTTGACGGCAACTGGCCCATACCCATTGAAAAGTTTCTACTGAAAGTTTGTATAGGTTACAAGAATTATACGTTGACTGATTTTGGTGAACAAAATTGGAACTAATCTGCCGCTATCTTGTCTTTACAATACTTTAATTTGTTTGAGAATTTTACATGCCCATCTGCAGAGCTGGGCAAAATACATGCTTTGCTTTAATTAAAATACAAATTACAAAATACTATCTTGCACGTATTTAGAATACGAAATACAAAATGTTTGTAAGTCGTGTATTTGAAATACAAAATATAGTACTTTAACAATTTTTATTTAAAATACTAAATAAAAATTACAAAATACAGTCGATCATCCATTGTGACATTCGTACTAATAAACTTAATTCATATACAGAAGTTTCGTGCAAATAACCGTTTGAAATGAAAATGATATGTGACAAAATAAGACACGGTTGCCATTTTGCTTAAGAAAGCTATCGAGCGCTATTTTCTGCAGAACGGACCCATTAATAAGATCGGTAAATGTATGTTCTTATGTGTTTTGAAGCCATAATTGCAAGCCGTATTTGAAATACAAATACGTATTTGTTATTTGTAATTCAATTACTTCTTAAAAATATAATTTATAATTGGTATTTCAAATACCTGACGCCGAGTTATTTTGTAATTAGTATCTCAAAGACTTATGGCTTCAAAACACATATGACCAAATATACATTTACGTATTTTAATTACAAGAATCTGATCCATTATGTCAGTCAAGCACCAGACGATTTTTATTAGCTAAAATCCTGATGACCATGGCGGAATTAAAACGACCATTCCGAACTCTAAAATTAAACTCAGAAGCTAAACTTGAAATATCAAATATTAAATGATTTACGACATGTGGACAAGTTGTCCATCACCTTGGATTTAGTATCGACCACGCCCTACCACCATTAGTAGCAATAATTGTCAGTATCAACCTCGCAAGCCGTAAAAATAACTTAGTAGGTACACGTGTAATTAAATGTGTGAAAAATTATACGTTTTACTGTCATTAAGAGTTAAAAGTGCTTCGAATTACATGTATAGTTAGTTATTGAACTTGATAATTATTAGTTTGTTACATATTTGCTGCACCCAGATTCTTTGCGGATCTGTTTCTTCATTATGTGGTAACGTAAGATAAAATTTATCAATACAGTATTTTTATTATAGTCAATAAATCTTTTATGAATATGTATTGGGAGCAGTTAATTATAAATAGATTTATTAGCCATTGTGTAGATATCATATTATAAAAAAAATATTTTATGTTATTTATTTGGAACATAAAACAGTAATACAGTACAGCATATAAAAAAGTAGTTATATTGCAGTCGAAAAAACGTATAACCCACAATATTGTCCACGAAGTGACATCGGAGTATAATAACGAACGCAAGTAAAATAAGAAAAAAATTGCAAAAAGACACTATACATACGAATCGAAGGAAGCGGATGACAAGAGCCTACATCATAAGGGTGACTTATAAGAAATTAAGGAACTATCCTTTTAAATTTAGATAGCGACAGCTAAATGTCAAAATCTGTAAATTGTGATTTATATGTGTTGCAAAAAGTCGGCGGAGAGGGGCCCGCACCCCAGCATTCATTTTACATCGCGCAGTGTAGAATAGTCGAGGTGAGCTCGGTACTACATAACATAATCCATTCGACAGCTCAGTACAATTGTATTTGTTATTGCATATAACGTATAGCATCACAACCATGATCAATGAACGTCTGGAATCCAAGCTAAATACTTCGTCATGCTTTAGCAAATCTGCATAGGGAATCGTAGTACGGAAGCATTTGAAGTGCGTGGCACGGATAATTTTTTTCTGAACCACCACCAACCATTTCTTTTGCTTGCTTATATTTATCATAATACGGGCACCAGACGGGTACCGCATATTCCAATTTTGAACGGACTTCTGTTTTATATATTAAGAGAAAAGTAGAAGGCTTTTTGAAGTCTTTACAAGACCGCATGACAAAACCTTACATCTGAAAAGCTTTGTTAATTATGATAAGGGTGTCTAAGTTTAATTTACAATCAAGTAGTACGCCAGGATCAAGAGTGCACAAATTTTTTTCAATTGTATAAAGGTACAAGGGTAGATAATAATATTTTTATTATTGGTATAAGAAATGAAGTAACATTATGGAAGACTAAGATGAATATACTTTACTTCCCTTTCCTTTCCAAACGTTTTAATTGCATACAAAATATGCAATATATTTTCTTCATGACATCTCTCATTATCAATTTTCAAAATACGAAAATTTATTGATGGTCCTTTTTACTAGTTTACATTGTAACTGGCCTTTTCCTGTCAAAATATTAGAAGATGCCATTATTGTTTTCTATTTTTTTCTTTTTAGTAAACGGCTATTATTCGAAGTTTTTCGTACAAATCGGCTTGTACTTTTTATTTTATTGTAGGGCAACCTTTTTGCATTCTACTTTTTTCTGTAGTTTTTGTACCTAAAGCCTCTTTAGTTTTATACTTTTTGCTCATGTAAAATTTTGATATTATCAAATTCTAAAATGCACTTTATAATGTTAAATGGAAAAAACACAGGTTTATAAAAGCTTTAAATATCAAGATTAACAAACGAAACTTTGTTGTAAGTATTATATTATCTGTGCTGTTGGTAATATGAATATTTTATATTATTATTTGTTACAAGTCATTTTCAGCCGTATCTCATAATATTAACTGTGAAATAACGACAATATTAGCGATACTTCTGGTACTTAAATAGGCTATATAGTTGTATAAACATGGGCTATTATGTATATGGGTGTATAAGTATGTGTTATTAAGGTGGTATTATCACCTGGTATAGCTGCTAACGAGTGTTCCGCGTTACTCTGATAAAATAACAATCGTAATATGTGTGTTGTACGTACACACCTTTATTCAGGGCTGTCACTAACGATTTTTTTTAACTATGGTACTACAAGGATGTTTTGGAGCTTAAATTACATTATCACGGGGGCTGTTGGAAAACCTGTGCGAAATAGTCTACGAAAATTGTAGTATAAGTTTAGATGTTTAAAAGTTCGACCTACCTATTTAGTATTTTTAACCGACTACATAAAGGAGGAGCTGGTTATCAATGCACTGTATTTTTTTATCTGTGGTATACTCAGATCTTTTTAATATAAAAAGATAGCTTGATCTCTGCGACAGCTGTCAGTATCAATAAAGTAACAATAACGTTTGACAGGCTAACAATAACGTATACGTCAGTTTGACATATGTCGCAGAGATCAAGCTATCTTTTATGAAGTATAGGTAAAGCGATTTCGATAATTCTTTTTTTATTTGAAAGCTGGTGCTTGTCATGTCCCATTTAAATTTCATCAAGATCTGATGAAAAACTTCGGAGATTTACAACAGAACTCTTCAATAAATGGCGGCAAATCACTCGGGATAACTGCCAAAAAGAAAAAAAAAAAAAAAGGTATACAGTTCACCCTGGTATACTCTCATTCCACAGGTTTTGCTAAAGTTTCAAGTTATTGGATTAATAGCATCACTTTGGGCATCATAAGTACCTAACTATAGAATTGGTCCACTATGTACAACAACTAAAAAGTGAAAAATACAAAACATTTTACAAAAAAATACAACCGACTTCCAAATAAAACCATTATAAAGTGCAAAATAACTTCAATTTCGGAAGTCGGTGTCAAAAAACGAAGAAACAGAAAAAGATTTCCGAAATTGAAGTTATTTTTCACTTTGTGACCGGCCGTTTTTGCCGTATATTTTGACACTCATAGGAGAAATAGAGTTTTTCCCGTTCAACTAGCATTTTGAAAGCCAAAAGGCAATGTAAAAAACTTATAGCACAAGTAAAGGGAAATATCCGAAAACCGTAAATTTTTAGTTGCATCTTTTTTTTTGCGATTAAAAACTTATTATTTTCATAAGAGGAATGTTCGGTGCTTTCATAGTTTATAAATTTCAGTAATAATAAACAGACACGTACGAAAATTTCTCAGTAAACACATACCTATAAAAATAAAATATTATAATCTCTCTCTTTTTAATAAATCTTTTTTAATTGCAGCTTTAAGTAGCAGCCCTACAGAGTACAGACAAGCTATTCGCACGGTTGTATTATGTGCATCCGGGAATCGATCCGCCGACCTCGACGGTCATGACGAGTTTATTTCATGCGCTACTGAACTGAGGTATGCTGAGATGGACGTAGTGTTAATCTATTTTTTGCACAAGTGTAATCATTTTATTTATATTATTACCATTCAAGGTATTTTTAGTATCAAAGTAGGTCAGCGATTATTAATTTAGAAGTTATCTGTAATTTAAAGGTCCAAATAATCAACATGCATATCGCTTTTAAGTCGACTGCAGCGGTGAAAAATGATGAATGCAATGTTTTGATGTAGATTTCACCGGATTATTTTAAATACCATAAATTTATTACACATACCAAATTATAAACATATTTTAAACTCTTTCTTCTCAATAAGACAGGGGTATATTTTAAACTATAGTATTTCGATTGGCTATTTTGTTTATTATTTATTTATTACAATATATCTTTCAAGATTAAAAACTTACGGCGTCTGCAATAATCTGGTGATATAGACGCTCTACCTACAGTAGGTAGGCCTACTTAAGAATAACAATTTGTTTTTATTTTTAAATGTGGGTAGTCACTATGATGACTAAAATTAGGCGTTGTCGGTACAACATGTAATTTTATACCGGAGAGAAGAGTAGAGCAATGATTTCTTGCAAAAAAATATTTGGTTTCGCTTTTTCAAGAAAGACTAAAAGTTATAATATCTGTTTACAATTTTGACTCAAGCTCTTAAATTTATCTGTTTAGGTATATCTTAGTTAAACTGGTTTTCGTCTATGCGGCTTAGTTACGGAATAAACCCAAATTCTTTACACAAAACATTGCTTTTTTTTTTAGCCTACTTGAACCTATACTGTCCTTATCAAGTGAATCTACACATGTTGTTACACATGCATTAATTAGTTGATGAAATATTTCGTCTACAATAGATAACGATCACGAGGTCAATTTTAATTGTGGAGCAATTAGCCAAAAATCATATAAAGAAAATAAAAGTTATTGCGAAAGAAGTTTTTTTTACATTTTATATTTTTTTGCCTTAGACCTTCCCTAATCATTTGGGAAGATCTATGGCAAAAAGAAAGGTGTCCTTTTCCAGAACCATCTCAAATCAACCCTTACGGTTCGCATCTTTATAATTTGTTTTACTATCTACGCTATCTAAACTTTCTCTTCTCTCTACTAAATCATCATCATCATATCAGCCGACAGACGTCCGCTGCTGGACATAGGCCTCCACAAGCATCCCCACATTGACCGGTTCCGTGCGTTTCGCATTCTGCGGATCTCCGCAACCTTCACCGGGTTATCGGTCCACCTAGTGCGACACCTTTCCAAAGCAACGTCTTCCGGTTTTTCTCTATCCACTAAATAACTAATTTATATCATCAAAATCATCATCATATCAGCCGAAAGACGTCCACTGCTGGACATAGGCCTCCCCCAGGCGTCGCCACATTGACCGATCCCGTGCGTCTCGCATCCAGCGCCTTCCCGCAACCTTAACCAGGTCATCGGTCCACCTAGTGGGAGGCCTTCCAACATATCGTCTTCCGGTTCGCGGTCGCCATTCCAGAACTTTTCGGCCCCAACGGCCATCCGTTCTGCGAGCAATGTGGACCGTATGGTGCCGGACGTAAAGAATTTCACCATCCCATGTCTTCCCGTGGGTGTCGTAAGAGGCGACTAAGGGACAAACCAGAGAATGGGCAGCAGCGTTCTCTGTGCTTCTATAACAACCATACTGCGATCGTCAACCCGCCTGCCAAGCGTGGCGATTATGGCAAACCCCCCCCCATGAATAGCACTAATTTATATGAAGAGGTAAAAATTTTTTTTGCTTGTGATCTTTGGGAGTATCCCATTACAAAACATTTTTCATTGAGCTAAGCTATATTATCACTGTAGTCTTTTTGGTTGTATATTGTAGTTGTATAACCTACACATAAGTACAAGTCCAAAGTGGTCCTAGAAACTACAGCTTAGGCAGGATTACAGATTTATTTGATGTAATTTTTTGTATTATGGTTACATTCATTATATTGTTGATAAAAACCTCGCCCGATGTTCTAAATTAATTCCCCGAACTAAATTATCGTCCAAGCATATTATTTCATAAAAAAACACGTCGACATTTGGCGTAATTGATAGTAATAGAACGTTAGATCAAGTTTAATTGTGCGCCGGCGGTCAAATCGGCATTAATGAGCCTCTTAAAAGTTTAACTTATGATATTACCGCATTATGCGGTAGCTACAAGTAATGTACAGCTAAGGTGTTTATACATTCGCAATTTTTTATATTATAGCATTTATCAAGTTAGGAATACTTTTTGAAGCTACGGCACTGAGTCAACGACTGCTCATAAAACGATTATATTATCAAATGGAAACTAATGTTAAACAAAAGAGCATAAACCTTCTGCCAATGTCTGGCTTCAAACCAAAATCTTTCTGAAAGATACACTATTTATTGAAAAATTAATCAAATCTCTTTCTTCTGTTGTGTTAATTCATTCAGGAGCGTCCTCACTGAGAGCATTCACTTGTAATGAGCATTCGTCGTCGAATATTCGAGTGGTGTGGACGTTGAGCCGAGCGTTACAAAGCTTACACGCAAGCGCGAACTTCGCCCGGTGTGGACGTCTCAACGATTTTCGCAGAAACGGCTCGCATTCGAATGTTCACGCAAATAAAACGCTCGAAAGTAGTACTCAGATGATGAAATTAATGAGTATGTATGTAGGAATATTACTGGCCACTTGTAAAACAAGGAACCGTTTCTTGATCTTAAGTGTTTGTGACCTTCGAGGTCAATAAAATAAAACTAAAATGCTGCAGCCACAACCACTCTATCCAACATTTTGAAATTAATGAAATTTAACGAGATCGTATTCGAATGCTCCAAGCTCGCAAGGGAATGTTCGACTCGAACGTTCATAGGTTTGCTCGAACGCTAATGCTGGGTTCGCTGGGAAGCATTTGTTGCTCGTCTACGATTGCTTGTTTACAAATGCTCACGAACGAATGGTCCCAGTGAGGACGCTCCTGACAAAATACTAAGTCTTACCGACTCAGCAGTTGAGCAGATTCTTGGAGCACACAAGATTAAACCAACAATTATAAAGGTGACGTATTTTTGCTGTAACTGTACTAATCTCAAGTAGCAAGTATTTATTCCTACGTTATTAGTTGCCGACTTGTTAATTCCTAACATCTATTATGTACGTAATTGTAATGATTTGAATGCTGATTTGATAAGATTATGCTCTAGTTTTTATTGCCATGATAAAGATTGCATTTAATCTACTTATTTGCTTGAGCTACATTTGCGTGTAAATCATAATGAAATGTATGTTGCTAACCTTTATGTCTATTGGTCTGCAAGAAGGAATGTCTACAGGGGTCACAATGAAAGTTTCTAAAAAATATTAAACGGAATGATGTAGAAACCTGTTAATGTTTTTATTGCATTTTGAAGTAGTCTCTGTTCCTTTCTAAACATCGTCGCTAGCGATGGAACCATTGACTTAAGCAGGGAGCCCACTCTTGTTTAGGGATCTCTGCCACGCCTTTTTCAAACGCAGCCACGGCATATTTAAAATTCACAAAACGAATTCCTTTAAGTTTATCTTTTATTCTAGGAAATAAATAAAAGTCACAAGGAGCCAGGTTGGTACTGTAAGAAGGATGATTCACTAACTCCACACCTTTCATAGACATATATTCGATAGTCCGTCTAGCGGAGTAACCTGGAGCGTTGCCGTGGTAGAGGAGGAACCTGCTTCTTGGGCGCTACCGTCTTACATTTTCCAAGATAACTGGTAAACAATGACTGACATACCAATCTGTAGTAACAATCCTTTTATCTTCTAGTACAATTGCTGCTAAATGACTCGTCCGTCCTAAAAATGAGGCAATCATCTTGTCCCTAGACTTCTTCTCTTCTTAACTTTTATCGGCAAATCTTCGAAAGGGCATTGTCCATTGGGCAAACTGTCTTTTAGTTTCGGGTTCGTAACAATATATTCTGCTTTCATCACCTGTGACGGTGTCATATACAGCATTTGAGTCACTTCTGTTATACTTTTCAAGCATTGCGCGGCACCAATCCAAACTACGGCGTTTTGATCTTCCGTCAAATTAAGAGGTGCCTATCTAGTGCAAAGCTTTCTGACGCATAAATGTTCATATGTAAGAGTTTACCTATGTACTTGATCATACCAATCCCTAAATTTACCCGAATCTGTTGATATGTCACCCTTTTATCAGCTTCTATCATTAGCTGGACAGCAATCACGTTATTTTCAGTAGTCGCCGTAGAAGGACGTCCTTCTCGCGAATCGTCAGTGAGGTCCGTGGTGAGGTTGCCTCGACCACATTTAAATTCATTAAACCAGTTGTAAACAGTAGCACGAAATGGGGCTTCGTCATGAAGCACTAATTGAAGTCTATCCTAATTCTGATCCGACATAACAAGACCGCAACGAAGGTCGTAATAAATCATAGAGAGAAAATTTTCTCTAGTCCAATCCATTTCGACGCAAGACAGACACCGCCAATTTGTAAAAACAAATGACATATGAATTCATAACACATTTACAGATTCCCAAAGCGTTCCTAATTCGAAATTTTTCTATACAGTTGTTAAACATGGCGTACTTTCAGAGGCTATAAATTATGATTCGAAAATTAAATCTTTTGCATAGGCATCTTTCTGTTACGCGGTCGTGACTTTTTTTTATGAGCTTGATCATTATTTTTGCAGTTGAGTTTTAAATGTATAAGTCAATTTAAAAAAGTTTAGTAGCAAGGAGTTTTCATACATAGAATAAAATGGTATAGATTTTATACGAGGAAAAATGAATGAGTCCGTACGTCTTAGCATTGAATTTTCAAAAGTCTTTTAAATAGTTGTTTAATATATTTAATTACCAGTTCTAATTTAATTAATTTCACATAAAAAATTGTCAAAAGTCCAATAGGCTGTATAGGCTGTTTTCGTTGTAACAAAATATGTCCAGTTGCTAAAACGCACCATTTTCTGAACATTTTAATTTTGTGTGTTAAATTAATATTTTGTTTGTTAATATGAGTTCAAGTACAAGTGATGAAAAGGAATTAACTCCACCCGATATTTTATCTGAGCCGAAAACTGCGCATGATGAAGTTTTGCCTCCAAAATCAGAAAGATATATATGGCGACTTACGGTAATTTTATTGTATGGAAAAAAAAAACTTTTATTTGTTTTTACTATTTCCCACAACTGTATTGAAAAATGTCGTGTGATACACGGGTGTGTAGGTTATTGCAAACTCGTCTCATTAAAAACCCTCGCCTTCGGCTCGGGCTTGTTAATGACAGCCCGTTTGCAATAACCTACTTTCCACCCTTGTATCACAATGTACTATTTCATCGGTTGGTTTTCTTACTGGCCTAATATAAAAACTTTCAGTGTGACCTATATCCAAGATAGTTTACACATTGAACACAATGACATTCTATTTAGTCCAGGAAAATGTTTGCCACGCGGCGAGACGAATGAAAGAAATTGTCGCCAATTCAAGATATGCGGATTTCCTACTTGGATATGTCACATGGACTGTTGTCACATGAGCGCGAAGACAAATTCAAGGGGAAGGGACAACCAAAGAGAAGCCCATTTTCTTCTGTGGATGGAATTGATCGATAAAAATTTATTTAGGTAAATAAGAAATTTCTTACTGCATTCCGCACTATCAATGAATACTTATATGTATCATATTCATATAGGATGTAAAGCGGCACATGGTTTCATGTGTTTCTTTGGTAGATACTACAAGCTGTTATTATAGATTGACCCGAGGGACATTTCTCGTCTTTTTAAGGATCGTTTGCATTCGTATCTCCTTCGCAATCTGCCAAAAACAGATTGAATGTCGCCGATATGATAATAATTTACCTTTAGAAGTGTTCAAAACTTTCAAATCTATACATACAAATAAATAAAATTGAAGTGTCTGTATGTAATATCAAAATAACAACGTTTTATTGAATGCACGTGAAAGTATATATGGTACTAACAACAAATAAGCAATTTTTAAGATTTTTGTCTGTCTATCTGTCTGTCTGTCTGTTTGTTCCGGGTAGTCTCCGAAACGGCTGGACCGATTTTGACGGGACGGGCTGACAGCTGATGTAATAACGAGTAACATAGGCTACGATTGATCACGAGAAAATTAATAGTTCCGGCCGGAAACTAAAAAATAATAATATTTATTTTACGAGTTTGACGCGGACGAAGTCGCGGGCAACAGCTAGTGTTTCATAAAGTTACTCGAGGAATCGAACTCGTCCTTAAAGAGCTTTCGACTCAACCGAGATTTATCCCCAGCATTAACAAACAGTCTTAGTACCATCTCCAATTTACATATCTCAGTAAACAATCTTATTGCAACTAATCTGCAGCTTAGACATTTTTCGCACCACTGGCCAGCGAGACAGATAAATAATGATAATACATAATCAATAGTGTCGGACTGGCATTTGAAGTATTTACTGGCTGACAGTTGCATTTCCAATGGCGATTATGGGTTTGAATTGTGAAATAGTACCTAAGTAATAATTTGTATTTTGTCTCGCTAAATGACCGTAATCTCCTTTATTATTCTATAAATGCAGGTACTAATGTATATAGGTTCAACACGTTTTCTAAACAAAGTTAGTAAGTTTGGTAGAAAATTGACGCTTGAGTAGGGTTCCTCGTATTTATTTGTTCTCATAGACATATTAAATAGTATGGATTCGAAATACCTACAAAAAAAATATGTCACTTAAAATGGCTGCCGATGCTATGGTTGTGTCAATCACGGAACACACACACACTCACAAATTTCAATAATACAAAAAGTAAACAACCATTTGACAGCAGGACTACCACAAACACAACCACAAAATTCGTCACCTAATATGGCACTTACCTACTACTGTCATTACGTCACAAAAATGTTGCCAATAAGAGCAACAACTGAAATATTGTTGTCTCTTTTATCAAATACGATTACTACATTAGAAAGAATGAAACAAAACTATGTTTCACATTCTGTATCGTATTTCACTAATATTTGTATAAGCTAATGTAATATGTTTAAAACATCGAGGCGCCTAGCTCCATGTTTTTCCTATCTCAATGATTTGTTCTACATTTTAGAGCATCCGGGAAGCGTTTCACGGGTCTTATCATGGTACTAATTATAACATTCGCAATATTGTCGAATTCACACGCAGATAGTTTTACTTTATGGAATATCAAGCATAATTTTGACCCAATCTTGTCAAGGGATGTCTTGTTATACTTAACATCCGGTTAGACTTAAAGCTAACTCCAACATAGTTTAGGCAAATTGATTGATCAAGCATTATTTCCTTTTTTTAGGGTTCCGTAGACAACAGGACCCTTATAGTTTCGCTATGTCCATCTGTCTGCAGCTTAGCTCTACTCTTAGTACTAGAAAGCTATAATTTGGCATAGATATATATATTAATCACGCCGGCAAAGTGGTAAAATAAAAGCAAGTTTTTAGGGCTCCGTACCCAAAGGGTAAAAACGGGACCCTATTACTAAGACTCCGCGATCCGTCTGTCTATCTGTCTGTCTGTCCGTCTGTCACCAGGCTGTATCTCATGCACTGTGATAGCTAGATAGTTGAAATTTTTACGGATGATGTATTTCTGGTGCCGCTAGAACAACAAATACCAAAAACAGAATAAAATAAATATTTAAGTGGGGCTCCCATACAACAAAAGAGATTTTTTTGCTTTTTTTGCGGTAATGGTACGGAACCCTTTGTGCGCGAGTCCGAATCGCACTTAGCCGGGTCCGTGCTTTTTTTTTTGTTTTCTTCCTGTACACGTAAAGTGAGGTTGTTTTTTTTCCTCGCCTATCCCATGGTGTGGGGTATTGTTGGGGCCATTCAAAAATATTACGGGCTTGTAAAAACCATTTTTCGATTCAGGGATCCGTTTGCGTAAAATTATTTTTTATTAGCCAGTTAAATGGTTTTTTTGGATATGTGAAAAAAATTACGGCAGTAGTATATATAACGAAATGAAAACAACTTATAAAATGTACCTACCTGGCAAAGTAAAAATTATGTTTACCAATTTTTTGATTTTTTTGTTCATGATACAACAAACAGCCACTTTTCTTAGTCCGCATTGTTGTGCAAATACGGAACTCTATTACATCCGAAGAAAGCTCTTTTTCAAAAGCAAAGAACGATGTTGTTATTAACAACAATCTGTCAATTGCGCAATTCGTAATAATAAATCAATAAACATTTGTCAAAATCAATCAGGTGTGTAATTAATGGCCGCCAGGCAATCATACATCATTCAATTCACACGTACAGGCAGTTACAATAATTATGTTGCGGATGGAGAGCTTCCGGCTCGCAGTGCTATTTGATTTTTTATAGCTTTAGGTGAATTATTTGTATGTCAGAGCTTCGTCTTTTCATCGCAGTTTTAAGGACCTTCCTCATATTTTTCGTGTAATATTGCTCTTTAGGGTACCGTACCCAAAGGGTAAAAACGGGACCCTATTACTAAGACTTCGCGGTCCGTCTGTCACCAGGCTGTGTATCTCATGAACCGTGATAGCTAGACAGTTGAAATTTTCATAGATGATGTATTTCTGTTGCCGCTATAACAACAAATAATAACTAGAAACAGAATAAAATAAATATTTAAGTGGGGCTCCCATAAAACAAACGTGAATTTTTTGTCGTATTTTTGCGATAATGGTACGGAACCCTTCGTGTGCTAGTCCGACTCGCACTTGGCCGGTTTTTTTTTTGCTGCTTTAAGGTAAAATTACTTTATGTCAGATCTTCTGGTCTCACTAAAATAAATAATAATTTTATTTCAAGTTTCACAGACTCATTAAATCAAACATTCGTACACACATAGTCACATTAAATAATCAAATACAGAGTTAATTATAATATAAATAGCAATTATGAAATAATTCAAACAACAAATTATTCAAACAAAACAACCAGTAGGTAGGTACTTAATATACTTATTGCAGTTTTGTCAAATTACCTGCGCTTAATGTGTTTGTATGTTTACTAAGATCTTAGGACCTAATTTATGTTTTCTTTTGTTTTACATTGCTTATTTCGTTCAGGTTGTGTAAAACTTAAGTCTGTGCTAAATGCAAATATTGCAATGCAATGTATTTCTATCTTTCACGTTGTCTCTTAGTTGCATAGAGGCAGATTTAGTGTACCCTGTGCTCTTGCTCCTAATCAGAGTATGTACGAGACGAAAGCCATAATCACAGAGTTTATTAGTTATGGTAATATTTAGTAGGTATGGTAATAATAGTTATTTGTTCAAGAGATTGCTTACCGCCTCATAATTTTTCCAACATTTTTTATCTGTTAAAATCACAAAATATGTACAAGCCGTCTTTTGCCTAGATCTGCAAAAAGTTCAAAATGTTTGGAACTGACCACGTGACCTATCAAGGTTGGAAGACTTCTTCACGATCTATATTGCTGATAGAATAGAACAGCACTTGTCTAAGCTCTTTAGCAGTCCATTACAGTCCGACTTTCTATCAATGAGAATCTACCTTTGATCAAGTTGACAAGTTGAAGGTCCTCAGATTTTTCCAAGAGATTACAGCAAAGGCATTTTTGTCATGCCTTGTTTAGACGAGTGTTGGTTATGTCTCGGTGACCTAGCGCTGGCAGCACCTTGTAGGTAACTGGGATGAGGTTAAGCACATTTTTGCTGGGCGGGCTATGCGAACTTATTAAAGCTATTCGAGCTTTGAGCTTCGATCGACATAAAATTGTTGTTTTGCTGGTGACCAGTTCGTTGTGAGAATATTCTAATTTTAAAATAAACAACTCCGTAACTCAGAAAAAAAAATCATGCTCATGTTAAGTTAATTAATTAAGTTATAAGTTTTTATTTTTTTTTTTAAATTAGGATATTTATTAACATACATATAATTGAATATTTAAAAAATAAAAAACCTTTATACAAATACAAAAGGAAGACGGAAAAGAGGTCATTGTGCATCAAAAAATTCGTCCACATCGATGTCAATGGGTAACGTGCCCAGAACGCTGGCAGCTGTAAATTAAAAAAAAAAAAATGTTTGTTTTTTTTTTTTTCTTTATTTTGTCTGTTAAAGTTTAGTAGATTCGTTTATAATTTTTGCATGCCTATTGGTTCAATATGGCTGGAGCTATTCCCTATATCACCATTGTACTGTACCCATATTTGCAAAATAAAATATCTTTATCTATAACTTTATCTTACTTTATTTCCCAAAGCTTAAAAGCAGAGAGAGGTATCTAACAACAAAGCGAAATCGTAATACCTGCTGTTAATTTTTTTTGCGCTTTCACGGTTTTTCTCTTAGTTAAATTGGTACATAATGATTGGTACAGTAACCCCTTCTTTTTGACTGTGATAAAAAGAAAATGTTTAACTAATTTTTAACCGACTTCCCAAAAAGGAGGATGTTTCTCAATTCGACCGTATATATGTCGCAGGGATATGATGAAAACAGGGAATTGATCAAATCACGGAGGATGTTAAAATAGAGCCGACGGAGCCCCGCTGCGCGGGGCTCCTATTTCTGTATGCAGGGTCTAAAGTAACCTAACACGAAGGAGATGACGGGAGCTGAGTTCGCTCGCTTTGCTCGCTCACTTCAGCTCCCGTCATCCCCTTCGAACCTAACCTGTCCGTGTCGGGGTGCCCTAAGAGTAGTGTTATTATTTTAACATCCTCCGTGATTTGATCAAATCGCTTAGAGATTTGATCAATTCCCTGTTTTCATCATATCCCTGCGACATATATATTTTATTTTTTATGTGTGTTCGCGGATAACTTCGTCGTTTATGTACCGATTTTGATGATTCTTTTTTTGTTGGAAAGGAGATATCCCAAGGGTAGTACCATGATAAGGAAACCAGGATCTGGTGACGGGATCCTTGAGAAATCAAGGGAGCTCCTCAAATATTATAGGCATACATATAGCGATTATGGTATTTTCATCCATAATGCAATCATTTGCACTCAGAAAGTATCATTTGTTGAAGTTGAACTGATGAAGAAGACCACAATGGCCACTGGAGCTCAGAAATAAAACCATGTAATCTAGTCGTGTTTGGGCTAATTGGAATCGTCATGAGATGTACTTTGGCTATAAATGATTTTCATGTTAATTGGAGGTACCTACCAAAACTAAAAAGAGGAAAATAAAAAGCTTTTTAACAAAAAATCAAACCGACTTCCAAAACAAAACACTACAAAGCCAAAAATAACTTTCTTTTCCGAAGTCGGTGTCGAAAAACGGAAAACAATGGGTACAAAAGACACCGACTTCGGAAAAGAAAGTTATTTTTGGCTTTGTTGTGTTTTGTTTTGGAAGCCGGTTTGATTTTTTGTTAAAAAGCTTTTTATTATTATGTATTTGGAATGATTTTATAAATAATGAACAAATTAAATGATGATTTTACTTTATTGTTATTAGTATTTTGATTGGTATTTTATTTTAATGGAATCAATTGTTGAAATTTTACTTTAATTTTATTTGTATATTAATTCTTATTATCCTACTGATTGTTATAAAAGTGTGTTACAAATTTTATTGTTATGTAGTTGGAAGGATCTTATTAACAATGTAAATGGAATCAATAAAAAGCTTTTTATTTATTATTTATTTATTTTACAGTAACCACTTAAACGTTTTCAGTTATTTCAATTAGGTATAACATGTTTAGTACCTGCACCCATATCTATCTAATAAAGGGTCTTTCAACAGGGACGGGTCGATGTTAAAATTCAATAAAACAAGATGTGTGTGAGATATTAACGAAATTTATTTTTTATTTAAAAGGCCCATTTATGCCATTATGGATGGAATATGACATCGTTCAAATGTCCGCCGCGGCTTCGTATGGTGGCACGAATTCGAGAGGTCCAATTTTTAATGACTCTGCTGCATAGAGCCGGCTGAATCCGAGCGATGGCCTGCGTTATGTTGGCTTTCAGGGCAACGGTCGATTGTGGTTTACATAGACCTGCGACTTCAGAAAACCCCACAAGAAAAAGTCTAGCGGAACTCTAACTCTACCCTCAAACCGTTCATGCAGAATGTCGATTGTGTCGTTCACTGTGTGGCAAGTAGCGCCATCTTGCTGGAACCACATGTCGTTCACGTCCATATTGTTCAATTCAAGCCAAAAGAAATTGTTTATCATTGATCTGTAGCGCTCGCTCGATCTACAGCAGAGTCATAAAAAATTGAACTTCTCGGATTCGTGCCACCATACGAAGCCGCGGCGGACATATGAACGATGTCATATTCCATCCATAATTGGCATAAATGGGCCTTTTAAATAAAAAATAAATTTCGTTAATATCTCCCACACATCTTGTTTTATTCAATTTTAACATCGACCCGTCCTTGTTGAAAGACCCTTTATAAGGGGACAGTGAATTTTGTTACATAACAACAAAACTGCAATAATATTTTATAATTGAATCAATCAAATGAAATCGAAAATCATTGCAGATACAAAAGTATTGTGCAAGACATCGACGAAAACGACTCGATTAATACCTGTAATAGATTTTTAACGTTCTTTACGCATTGTGCCCTGGAGGTGTGCCCAACCCTGTTCTACATATCCGCCATGTTTCTTTTCGACAATTAGTTGTGACTTAACGAGGTAGCAGTCATTATTATGTGTTATGACATGTCAAAATGGACACTTGCAAAGTGTGTGTATATTTGATATCGAGCAATCTTTAAATTGGATTGTCATTTGTCGTACGTGTTAATTAAACCGGTATGTACTTTAGATATAACATGGTTGGCTAGTAGAAGGTGTGCAGTCTCTAGACTAGATTCTAGAGCTCTTGGAAACCTTGATTTAATAGTCTGTGAGTTATAGGTGGATCAATTTGTGGAGTACATTGTTTCACGATCGCGTTGCTACCAACGGCCAAGCCGTGCCCTATGGGTCTCCTAGAATCGCTATAAGGCATTTTCCTGTTATTTCTTCCTGCTTTGGTGTAACTTAGATTAGGCTTATGAATATGCCTAATAGACAAAAGAAATACCAAAGACAAGTAGGCTCAAAATTATAGAAAGTGATGACCCGAAAGAAATTTCAATACTTGATTTGACAACTTTTTTCTGACTGCAAGGTGCTTAGGGTCCGACAGATCTTTGTGCTTGAATCCATCTTGAGGAAGCATCGATCAGTTCCTCCGCCCGCCGCTGCCAGATGTATTTGTAGTTTGTCATATATCTTCACATCACACACCATTTGCGAGAAGACAGTATTATGTAACAAGCATTATACTTTATAACAAAATTAATAAAAACCTTAATATATTATATTTAAGTAAACATAAAGGTAAGATTTACAGACACTTTTATTATGCGTACAGCTAAGGAGTGGAATTCCCTGCCGGAGTCTGTGTTTCCCGATAGCTACAATCTAGGGGTCTTTAAGTCAAGAGTGAATGGGTTTTTTTCTAGGCAAGCGTGCTTCACCGTCGACCACATCATCGCTTACCATCAGGTGAGATAGTAGTCAAGCGCAAGTCAATGTAATAGTATATATTCAAAGAAAAAAAAAAATATCTCAGTGAAAGTTTGGTTATTACAATTAGACTACCTAAATACCGAATATCTTTTGTTTCACAAACATATTAATTAAACACACACACAAACGCGTACTTTTACTTACATTATTTATTAGAAAATTAAAACAGTAGCATACAATGTTTTTCTATACTATATATAATATTATAAAGAGGTAAAGTTTGTGAGATTGTGAGCTTGTAGGCGGTAATCTCTGGATCTACTGAACCGATTTAGATGAAATCTGGAAGGGAGATAGTTTGAGATCCTGAGAAGGACATAGGATTTGTATTCCCTTGGGATGATAAAACACTTTTTACGCGTGCAGAAGCCAGTAGGTTATAAAATAACGAAATTGACAGCGGAGTGCTATCTTCTGAGATACAGGCCTCGCCTAATTCAGAAGATAGAGTCAATAACCTAAGTAAACCTCTCTTTACCACCACAGATGCTGCTGGATTATTATTATTTAATGTGCATGATATTAAGTATTAAGTATTTTTACTATGTAATCCTTGATGCTATAACAATTTTTTCAACACATTTGTTCATAAAGTGGCTCTTATTTCGCCGCAATTAGGCACATAATGACACCTCTAATCAAACTGTGACTTTTCATTCACAAGTGAGTTATAGTGTATTTTTTATTTTATTGGTTGAGTTGCTTTGTTCTTAAAAAAGCTTCGATACAAAAAAAAGTTAATTAAAAAAATCAAAATACCCGACTGCTTAAAAAGCGAACTAAAAAGACGTAAACAAGAAGAAAATCATGCTGTGCAGTCGGAGGGTACATATTCGCGAGCTGGCTGACCAAAACCATATGTATCCTCCGACTGCACAGCATGATTTTCTTCTTGTTTACGTCTTTTTAGTTCGCTTTTTAAGCAGTCGGGTATTTTGATTTTTTTAATTAACTTTTTTATTTATAACTTTTTAGTTAACATTTTTTTCGAATTAGGTACATTTAAATATATAAGTGTTATATATTTTTGAAATCACCTCTTGAAACCCTTTATTTTGATACCCCACACGATGGGTTTGGAAGAAAAAATAAAATTGGCCCCCCACAATATGGCGCCCAAAAGCCGCCATTTTTCTATTTTCCAATTTTAATGTAGCCTGTGACACTCGCAAGGTTAATACGGATCGATTGACGTATAAATCATCAAAATCGGTCAACGCGTTTGGTCTCTGGAACGCCACATAGGAACAAACATACATACATACATACATACATACATACATACATACATACATAGACTGATAAACACATTACCCTCCTTCGGCAGTCGGGTAAAAAGATCGTGCTCAATAGTAAAAATAAATTAATGTACCTATTGCTTGCTCATTTCATGCAACTTCGTATTTAAATAGATAATTTCAACTTGTACGTGTTTAATAAATAAAACTTTCACTCAAATATAACTTTTGTTTTCTCTGTAATAAAGAAAACTTGGAATTCCCCATTTTGTATGTGGCTAAAACGCTATCCGCGAAAAGGCAAAAAAAAAGAAACCTCATTATTTTAGTCTATGGCCGATCGCCATTGTTAGATGAGCGCGCATAGGAATTTTTTTTCACAACTCGTTTTCACTGTTGAAATTACAGTTATTTTAGTATTATTTTCTGCACAAGTGTGTTGAAAAACGTCGTATGATACACGTGTGTATTGATGATTAACGTCCTCGGCTCTCTTAAGACCCTCACCTAACGGCTTGGGTCTCAATTGCACCTCAGCGGTAATCACCAACATTACACACTTCACATTATGGTGTACTATTATTTATTATTTGTTATCGTCGTCATCCGATTGCCCTTGCTCTATGTTACTTACTTGGGGCCACCCGGTGTAACATGTTCTCTTGTTTTTAATTATTAATGTACACACAGTATAATACATACAGAAAACTTATCAAGACAATAGGATACAAAGGTACTGCTTATTTCTTAAGAAATTTATCTCAGCACATCCGCGAAAAAAGGAGAAATGTAGACAGTGTGTAAGAACAGCAGCCTAATTGCTTAAGTGAATTCGGCAAGGCAAAGGGCCGCCATCAACCGACCAATCACAAAGACGGAAATCCACATCGCGTCTTTCATGTCGTATGTGATTGATTGGTCGATTGAGGGCGGTCAAACCCTTTGCCTTGCCGAATTCAATTACGCAATTAGGGTGCAGGAAGAGAAGAAAAGTGAACGACTAAGATATAAAAACATACACATATAGTGGAAGTGATATATACTTAGATAAATACATAATTCTAAACTATATAGATTCTAAATATATATATATATGTGGTGGCCCAGTGGTAACGACTTTGACTTACGTGCCGTTCGTGAATTCGAACCCAGGCAGGCACCTTACTTTGTATAAATTAGTTCATCACCACTAATCTTAAAACGGTGAAGGAAAACATCGTGAGGAAACCGGCATGTCTCAGAACCAAAAATTCAAAGACATGTGACATCCACCAACCCGCACTGGGCCTGCGTGGTGGATTAAGGCCCAATATCTCTCTCACCGAGAGGATGCCTGTGTGGGACACAGGCATCCTCAGTGGAGTGCAGTGGGAACATTACTTGCACATTTTGCTTTGCATTTTTGCATTGTACATTTTGCTTATAAAGATCAGGTTTGAGAGGAAAGTTAATAGCATAGTAGCTCTTTTAATAACTCTTTAAAAAGCGAGATAGTGTCTAGATCTCTGATGCTAGGTGGAAGTGAGTTCCACAATCTTACAGCATAGGACATTGGACACTACGGACAGAGAAAGAACAGAAATACTAGCTGGTTTTATGAGGATGGTATTTCTTTTTACATTCTGTCCTATCAATCGTCACGCTATTCTTATTATTCATATCACATCTAACCTAACGATATTTTCTCTGGCCTTTCCTCCCCTACTTAGTACAAGTATTAGTACAAATCCGCAGTCCAAATCTATTTGTCACAAAAGTTCGCGACCTCTGTGTCAACTAACTACCTAGCGCCTCAAGTAAAGACAGGCGCTAAGATATCACTCGGAGATAACCAAATTGATTACAACCATTAGCCGGAGGCTGTAGCAGTCGTTGATCGATTATTATGATTGATAACGACTTGTTACACGCTGTTATTAACTCACTGATAATGTATCTGGGGTAACTATTTGAGAAATTTATTGTTCTATACAACATTGATAACAAATTGTTTTAAGTTGGCATTCGTAAATTGTATGCGTTGTATTCCCTAAATGGATAGTTAGCATTGTATCTCTAATCTTAATCTTAGGTTACTTCTAGGCAAGCGTGCTCCATCGTCGAACACATCATCGCTTACCATCAGATGAGATAGTGGTCAAGCGGGAGCCTATATATAACTAATCCTCAAGCAACTCCGTATATTTTGACCTCTTGGTGTTACGTCACTCAAGTGCCAGCGACCGTTTATGGAGGCCCATTAATTGAGAGTGCAAGTCACCCTTGCCATTTTATAGCCGTGTGGTTCAACAGTGGTCATTCTATAATTTTAGGCAACCCATAGCCCAATATATTTGTTTCCATTGTAGTAGGAGGAGCTCGTGGCTAAATATTAACAGCCGCACGAGTCGATCTTCAAGCTTGATGAGGTCGGTCCGTGGATGGGTGACCATTTCAACATACCGAGTTTCTTCCGTGCCTCGGAAAGCACGTTAAGCCGTTCAGCCGTCATTTGAAGATCTTTGACAGTCGTTACGGGTAGTCAGAAGCCTGAGATCTGACAACAGTCTTGCCAAGGGGTATAGTGTTACCCAGTTACTGGGTTGTGGAGGTCAGATAGGCAGTCGCTCCATGTAAAACACTGGTACTCACCTGAATCCGGTAAGACTGGCAGCCGACCCCAACAATAATTGGGAAAAAGCTAGGCAGATGATGAGTAGTAGTAGTCAATAGTCCTGCAACAACCGGGGATTGTCCTTGGGTGCACTTGCGTAGTGCATACAGGTATAATCGTCTGTTGGTGTCACATATCATGATACATGTCTAACAAGGCCCCTGCGTGTTAGCCTGGGACCTCAGAGTCCCGAGATTGTTAATGACATATTATCTATACAAATAAATAAAATTGAAGTGTCTGTATGTAATATCAAAATAACAACGTTTTATTGAATGCACGTGAAAGTATATACGGTACTAACAACAAATAAGCAATTTTTATGATTTTTGTCTGTATGTCTGTTTGTTTGTTCCGGGTAGTCTCCGAAACGGCTGGACCGATTTTGACGGGACTTTCACTGGTAGATATCTGATATAATAACGAGTAACATAGGCTACGTTTGATCACGAGAAAATTCATAGTTCCGGCGGGAAACTAAAAAAATAAAAATATATATTTTACGAGTTTGACGCGGACGAAGTCGCGGGCAACAGCTAGTTATAAATAAAAATACTTATAAGTTTAAAACTAAGTCATTGTTTGCTTCTGCCTGTTTCTCCATTTACTTTTTCTAAACCATGTAATGGATTTTAACACGGTTTTTAAACGACTTCAAAAAAGGAGGAGGTTCTTAATTCGTCGGATTTTTTTTTTAATTTGTTCCACGATTACTCAAAGACACCTGGACCGATTTGAAAAATATTTTTTTTTGTTTGAAAGGGTATACTTCACAGGTAGTCCCATAGTCATCTGGTCATGATCTGATGATGGGCTCCTAGAGAAATCGAGGAAACTCCTCAAATATTATAGGCATACATATACCGATTTTGGTATTTTCATCAACAATGCAATCATTTGCACTCAGAAAGTATCATTTGGTGAAGTGGAACTGTTGAAGAAGATAACAGATGGCCACTGGAACTCTGTAATGCTAAGTATGTCACGGGTATAAAATATCTCGAATAGTTAACCGATTATGATGATGCAAATACTTATAAATAAATGGTACTGATGAAAATGGTATCATTGAACTGATCTGATAATGAAGCCGGAAGGTAGGCACTGGAACTACATAAAAAAAGTTAATTAAAAAATCAAAAAACCCGACTGCTTGAAAAGCGAACTAAAAAGTCTTAAACAAGGAGAAAAACATGCTGTGCAGTCGGAGGATACATATTCGCGAGCTGGCTGACCAAAACCAGATTTTTGATTTTTTGAATTAACTTTTTTTATTTATATCTTTTTAAGATTTAGGTACATTAAAACATATAAGTGTTATATATTTTTAAATCACCTCTTAAAACCCTTTATTTTGATACCCCACATGATGGGTATGGAAGAAAAAAAAAATTAGTTCCCACAATATGGCGCCTAAAATTCGCCATTTTTCCATTTTCCAATTTTAATGTAGCCAGTGACACTCGCGGGGTTAAGACGAATAGATTGACGTATGAATCATCAAAATCGGCCAACGCGTTTAGTCTCTAGAACGCCACATAGGAACAAACATACATACATACATACACTGATAAACCCATTACCCTCCTTCGGCAGTCGGGTAAAAATTAAACAATGTATCCTAGTCGTGTTTGGGCTTATTGGAATGATCATAAGATGTACTTTGGCTTTAAATAATTGTTACTAATAGATTAAGTTATAAACGCGGAAGATTTGTGTATATAATTTGTCCCGTTCAAAGCCGAGTAGCTAGTATTTTTATTATGCTCTCCACATTTTTCTCTTTTCAAGAGAGAACACCTGTGCAGTGGATATGCCTATTATCATCAACTGGATGCAATTTTCACTTACAGGAGCAGTGGTGGCCCAGTGGTATCGGCCGCGACTTACAAGTTGTAGGTCGTGGGTTCGAGCCCAGGCAGGCGCTTTACTTTGTGTAAATTATTTCATCACCACTGCTCTCAAAACGGTGAAGGAAAACAGCGTAAGGAAACCGGCATGTTCTAGAACCAAAAATTCAAAGACATGTGACATCCACCAACCCGCACTGGGCCCGCGTGATGGATTACGGCCCGTTCCCTCTCACAGAGATGAGGCCTGTGTCCCAGCAGTGGGAACATTAATAGGCTGATGATGTGGTGAGCAGTGGTGGCCCAGTGGTATCGGCCGCGACTTACAAGTTGTAGGTCGTGGGTTCGAGCCCAGGCAGGCGCTTTACTTTGTGTAAATTATTTCATCACCACTGCTCTCAAAACGGTGAAGGAAAACAGCGTAAGGAAACCGGCATGTTCTAGAACCAAAAATTCAAAGACATGTGACATCCACCAACCCGCACTGGGCCCGCGTGATGGATTACGGCCCGTTCCCTCTCACAGAGATGAGGCCTGTGTCCCAGCAGTGGGAACATTAATAGGCTGATGATGTGGTGAGCAGTGGTGGCCCAGTGGTATCGGCCGCGACTTACAAGTTGTAGGTCGTGGGTTCGAGCCCAGGCAGGCGCTTTACTTTGTGTAAATTATTTCATCACCACTGCTCTCAAAACGGTGAAGGAAAACAGCGTAAGGAAACCGGCATGTTCTAGAACCAAAAATTCAAAGACATGTGACATCCACCAACCCGCACTGGGCCCGCGTGGTGGATTACGGCCCATTCCCTCTCACAGAGAGGAGGCCTGTGTCCCAGCAGTGGGAACATTAATAGGCTGATGATGTGATGATGTGGATACAATTTTAGATTCCGAGCTGTTACTGAGAAGATCCTTATTACTATTTCTGGGATCAGTCCCATACGACACTGACCATATTGCGACTAAGTCTAAATGAAAAAAGAACAGAATAAAGTCGCCTATCACGTTGAAGTAGGGTCAAGTAACAAGTTTATAATAAATTTATGCGAAAATTATACTGTGTGCTAAATTTACTGCACAGTGTGCTAATATTATTGACCCCACTTGCCTAGAAATTCTGGCGTTATTTTACTGTGTCATAAACTGTTTACAACTCAGTCATTGATTTACCGTCAAACACTAAACCTGATTAAATCAGTTTATTTGATTTTATTACACCCCATTCGTCTAGATTCCAAGGTTCTTGTTGCAAAATGACCTAATCAGCCATTATGTATCGGTAACATTTAGTAAACTGTAATATTCGCTGAACAATCTCATTGTTCTTTATATGAATCATATTTGTAATAAACTATAACTCCAGGCTATTTCATATTCTCTATACTTTGACTGCGGTCAAGCAAATTAGGGCATTTAAAACGTAATACAAGATAATCGGCGAGGACCTTTTGTATCGCATACCGTTCGAGTGTTTTGCTGGTAGCGGGCGAGCCACTAGGGCGTTTGAGCGCAGCACGGTTGGATCAACGGCTGCGCTGCGTCGTATAGACGTAGGCTGCACACATAGGTCGCCGTATTCTTTAATAGGTGGGGGTACGGGAACGAGACGATAACGTATCGAATCAATATCCACACTATGGGATAGACGAGAAAAAAATATATCTCCTCTTTACGGTACAATTTTTCATGATTTATTTAACCACTTTGTCGGCGAGATTAATATGTATATCCTTGCCAAATTATAGCTTTCTAGTACTAAGAGTCTCTGAGCTAAGCTGCAGACGGACGGACGGACAGACGAAACTATAAGGATTCCTTGTTGACTACGGAACCCTATAAATGGTTTATTTGAAATCCTTCGTTGGTGATCCCGGGGTCGGAGTTTTTAATTTGGTTTTTCAATCTGGAATTACCCTGGACCAGCCCGGAATCTGGTTTTGTTCCCGGTTGAATGCAATAGCCTTGCCTCCATTATATGGGACTGAAACATAAAGCAATGGCAAAATTGGGTGTACTATAGGTTCACTTTCGCTTAACATTTCGGGGAAAAGGTATATGACATTTCGGGGCATAGGAGAATAGGTACATGATATTATGTACCTATTCCCCGAAATATCATGTACCTATGCCCCGAAAAATCATGTAGGTACCTATTCCCCGAAATATCATGTACCTATTCCCCGAAATAAACGGTAATCCGAACGGAGTACTAGGACTTCAGAATCGAAAATCGCCCGGTACTCTTTTTACCACTTATGATTCTTTTGATTTATTGGCGACAAAACACTAAGAGGAAGGCAGCAATAATCGACCACTCCAAAATTATTTAGTAGGCGATTCACCCAAATTTTATTAGAATTTTTAGAGAACAAAAAAAAATTTTTTTCCGGGCCATTTTCGATTCTGAAGTCCTAGTACTCCGTTAGTCTCTACCGCTAATGATTCTAGCCCTGCAAATACTTCTTCATGATTCTGGCCTCCATGGTAGTTTGGGTAAAAAAATATCTATTAACTTCGATTAATTCTTCATATTATTTCCGAGACGGGTGAGCACTGCGGCTGACTGTACTTTTTATTATTTGTTCTCTAAAACTAACATCGGGCGAATCGACACAAAAAAATGAATATTTTTAATAGTGAACGATTCGCCCGATTCGGGTGAGTTAAATTCGGGCGAGTCGTCCAATAACCCAATATTTCATTCAATCAAAATTCAAGGACCAAATTGCACTTCATTTTGTAGACTATAGAACCACATAAAGGCTACCCAAGTAATTGTGGGAAGACCTAGTTACCGTCCGATTTCCTTGTAACAATGACGGAGCACTTGTCAAATGTTGAGCGAACTACATACCATAGTGCAGTTAGCCCACTTATGTGTTACCAAATACATTTTATTGCTGGCCCGATGAAATAGAGAGGTATTGTTGTGTTTAATTAGATCGTAGTAATTTGTTTCTTGTTTCACACTTACACGGCGTGCAAACATGAAAAATAGGTCGATAAATGTGTTATTTTTTTGTTATTTAAATTTTTGTTTACTGGTATTTTTCATCGGCTTCACCCGCCTTATCATTATCTTCATCAGTCTACGGCAGGTCCTTGCTGGCAATAGATCACTCCAATCGCACGTCTATCGTCCCGATTCTTGGCAACTCTCATCCAGATGCTGCCAACCACCAGACATCGTTGAGCCACCTAACCTGAGGGCACGCCAATATCTTTGCCGATTCAAGTTGAAAGTCGCCTTCGCCCGCGTAAACTTAATAAATTATGCCGCGAGAACTTACAACCAGGATGAAAAGGATCCTTTGTCCTAATTAAGGTCTTATAGCTTAAGCGCATTTCTGCTTCCCTGGCAGTTTTAATAAATAACCAATTAGGACAGTTGAATTTTAAAACATCTATCGATATAATTAAATCCTTCACGCTCTTCTCTATATTTCATCGTTGGTGCGATTCGAGGCATACTATTGGTGCGCTTCAAGGTTGGTGCGCTTCGAGGAATACCCATGCTGTAGACCATCCGCTAAGGCATAATTGATAAACAAACATCGAAAAACGCAGACAATTACATCTATAATGTTATGTGATCAATTAATTAATCGTTTAGGAATATGTTTAGTATTTCAATCAGATTGTAGCATCAACGCCGCCACTTACAAACTAGTGACATGAGTACATGACGTCACACAAATCCTGCACCGCGCAAGCAAAGTTTTCGACGTGTTTGCCACAATAACCGTCGGGAAGTTGCCCGAACCAGACACAACACCCGTCTGGTCGGAGGATGCTCCATTTTCTATGGAGGTTTGTGGGTCTTTACACCCTGTTTCATCTGCCTCTAAAAGATCATTAGCAAAGTAATCACCACGTCAGGTAAAAGAACCACAAATACTATTAATTCGTGAAGTACAAATGTTACTTCTTCTGCTCTCTACCTACCTCTTTGTTAATCACAGCCATGATGGTTATAACTTATAATATATGTAAGTAAAGCATAATTAATTAGTTGTAGTGATAAAGGGCATGCTCCGATTGTTCGTGTAAACGTCGGAGGAAAGAGTGACGAAACGGAAGTATTTTACACTGAAGCGACGAAATAGGAAATAGCCGATGCTATCAAGATCTAACGGAATTTATGCTGCGTAACATATATCCGTAGGACCGAAGTCACCTAATTTTTTTTATTTATTATATATTTATTTTAACGATTGAGCTGACGACTCCTCGAGTATGGATCGCGTATCGTGAGACGCACCTAATGCTCATGCATACTGCACTACCACGGTGGGATGGTGCAGTTATGTGGGACTCCAACCCACTAAATTTACACGGCTGCTTTTTTTTTCTTTTCCTGTGCCGCTTATGGCGGGAACACGGGCACGGGCACGGGCTGTCCGTCACTGGACCCGCCTCTGGGGAGTACCCCCATCACCGGCGCACCAGAAAACATTGTACGCTGTGACTATCCCAGGGACCAAACCAGCACAGGGGCGCCAGACGATCCCGTGTAAGGCATCCTTGGTCCCCGTGTGACGGTTCCGGTCAGTGGCCCCGCCACCTACAATTTTTCGGCCGCAAGGAGAGTGGCCAACACTCTTACTCCCCTCCCCGCCTTTCTACATTCCGCGGCCTGGACGGCGCTCGGACCCCGTCCAGGCCGTGGGATGTAGAAAGAGCGGTGAACCACAACACCGGCACTCCTCTTCCGCCGCGGCCTCCTACCCTCAACCGCGATGCCTCCCATACGAAATCACGGCCTATCTATTGCCAAGTGGCACCGCAACCTACTTGTTGGCCAGCTACGTCATCGACTTATAGGCAAAAGACCTGACGAGTGGCCCCTCCTCGGGTTCCTCTTCGCTTCACCGTGGGTGCCGACAATTGCAGGAACCGGGACTAAGTAGACCACTTTAAAAGGATACCAGGAAAATCGGAACAGACTGAGTGCGGAATTTTGTGATTTCGCTTGGGTGAGGTTTATATCCAGCACTGGACTTCTGTAGGTAGACTTTTAGCCCTAGCGACTTTTAGTACTAATTAGTCGGGTGGTTACTAGAAAGGAGCCTTTCTAGTAACCACCCGACTAATTAGTCCCGAGGTTCGAAAGTGATGATATTATGTAAATTTCATAACATCACGTCGAAGCTTGCAGAAGTAATAGGCAAAAGTGGCCACAAAATCGTATTATCTAAATATAATCCAGTCCGTATTATGCAAAAATTCTCTCAAACCGCACAAGAACAAGTGAATATCACGCTACACGGTACTTAGCTAACCGTCTCATTCGATGTTGGGCGTAGCCAGCTGATTTTCTCGCTCGTTATGTATCTATTAAATAACTTACCTAAATATTAAACATTCATGTTGTTTTGATAATCACCTGATCTGTAAGATTGTGCTTGTTTATGCCGCAGCGGATTTTCGCACGAGCGGCAGAGGAATTAATGCTTCATTAGTATCTGTAATGCGATATACAGCGTGTCAAGAATCTGTGTCGTTACCGCGAATAGATTTAGTTTGTGTTTGTGGTAAAAGGTGTGAGTAATATAATTATTTGGAATACATCTTCATCATTTGCATAGGCTTTGCCCAACTATCTTGGAATTGACTTCCAGTCCATCCAGGTGCAGCTGAACACCAGTATTTTGATAAGGAGCGACTGGCACTATCATCTTATTACTAATGCAGCAGCTGAAACTTTTTGATCATCGTTCACTACAGAAAACATTAAAAGATTAGGAGGAAGGAAATATTTCTCATTTTTGCTTGGATAAACGGCATCTAAATGTTCCATCGTTTTGTAACTCGTTTACAGGTCTGGTATTTCAAAATGTGCTGGTCAAACTAACGAATGGTCACACATGGAACCAACTACATATTATTATGTACTCTTCGTTTATGACAGTAGTTCACTTTAATGGTGACTGTTAAGATAATCATTCATAAATAACACTCTTTAAGATGTCTAATTAGCTCTGCAACTCGTATAACTTAATTTCGAGTTTTGTAATATTTTCTATAATATTTAATGAGGTCGATATTAGCTTAAATAAACCACAAATAACTAGGTAGTATTTTGTTTTACATTTTGTAACAGATGTAGCCTCTGGGCACAACTAATCGTTGTGCCTTGTTGCATGTCGTTATACAAATCCTGAAGCATTGGCAGATAACGCCTATTTAACTTTTATTGATTGGCATTTCCAAATATTATCTGTATGCAAGAAATAACTAATGATACTAACTTGTTGGCGTACCCTTGGCAGTCAGCCACACTTCCAACCTAGCTGACTGGCTGATGTTGGTCACCACGTCGTCACGCGCCTTTCTTAAAATGTATTGCTTATACGAGTATAAACTAGATTATTGAAAATGAAAATCTTAATTTTATATTTATGTTGGCACAGTGGTAAAGGCCCGGCGAAGGAGTTTGTAGGTCGTGGGTTCGAACCCTGTAGAGTTCTTCACTTTGTGTAATTTATTTTATCACCACTACTTTCAAAATGTTGCAGAAAAACATCGTGAGGAAACCGGCGTGTCCAAGTACCAAAAATTCGAAGATATATATGATCTCCACCAATCCTCACTAGGACCCGCGCGGTGGAGCATGACCCAGTCCCTCACCCAGGGAGGAGGCCTGAGTTCCAGGAGACCAGACTATTATGACCATATTGATTATTAGTTTTAAAAATACAATAATCACTTATCTATGCTTATTACAAGATCAGTTTGATCAGTATCTAGCTCAATGATAATCGCTAGCCATCAGTACCTACTTCTAATTGCGATTGGTTTCCGTGTGTTTGCACGAACAGCAATAAAATTTTACCACATAGGTATTCTGTAAAGTAATCTGCGACATAATAAACTGCCGAGCAATGAAAAAGTTCCACCCACAAAATGCCGACAAACACCTTAATTTAATTTTTCACATTTAATTTAAAATTTGAACACAATATTTACGTTTTTAGTTGGTAATATTCTGATGCGCTGTTAAATGTACTTCAATATTGCAGACGGTGTCATTAAGCTTGCCTTTCCCGGAACTTTTTCATTGCTCGTTAGTGTATATTTATCGCCTTAATATGCAAGTTACCCTAAAATCGTAGGATAGATTGAGATATTGACCATATTTCAATTACTCGCTAATCAATTATATTTTTATAAGCTATTTCACATTGCTGCAGAACGGATGGCCGATGGGGCAGAAAAGTTCTGGAGTGGCGACCGCGAACCGGAAGACGTTGCATCGGTCGCCACATAGACCGATGACCTGGTGAAGGTTGCGGGGATACGCTGGTTGCAAGACGCACGGGACCGGTCAATGTGGCGACGCTTGGGGCAGGCCTATGTCCAGCAGTGGACGTCTTTCGGCTGATATGATGATGATATGATTTTAAATGGAACTACTACCTATCTCATTGCCTCTGCAACCCAATAACTGGGTAACACGATATCCTTGACAAGGCCGTTGTCAGATTTTCCGATTCTGACTTCCAGTGACTGTCAGACGTCTACAAATGTCAGTAGTGACCAACGATCTAACGTCTGTTTTATTTTACGTTCTTAGGCATTGAGGGGTTTCGACTATAAGAAAATATAGGGAGGCCTTCCAACGCCGCGTCTTCCGGTACGCTCCATTTAAAAAACCTGGTAGTTATTCCTATGCTTCCGGTCACACTGGAAGCCAAACTCAACTTCCATGGGAAGGGTTCGTTTGATTTGATGATTCAGGAAGTCTCTTCATGTACATATTATTTCTGCCCTACTTTTTTTTTATTAAAACTCACGCACACTGTAGGTAGATAGAACTAGATCATTAGCTCATATTAGTCACAGAACAGCTCATACAGTTACAGATGTTATTATTGCCACACCCACAGAGCCACAGACCCAGCAGGCCACTCTTAGGTAAATATCATAATTACACACTATTACACTGACTCAGAAGGTTACTGTTCTACTATAACTTTATTTCTGTACAATATCTATGTCCTACTTACCGTCATGCAGTTTACTTCATACATACACACAGAAAATATAGAAATCGCATCGGCTTAGATTTTGGAGCATTGAGAGCATTTTTGCCCGTAATGGTTCCGACTTACGTGTCACAGGTCCGAATCCAGGGAGGCAAAGTGCACTGTGTAATGTATTTCATCAGCAAAGATCTCAAAACAGAGAACCAAAAAATCGAAGAAGTGTGTTATCCAAAAAAAAAATATTTATGTACGGAACCCTTAGTGGGGAATATTATCCGAACTAGAATCCGTCCGTCTGTCTATGCATCAAGACAAATCCTCTCTTAAAAAAGACATATATTCGAACTTTGCTCGCGTTAAATCTTAACTTGCCCCGAAACGATCACTCGTCCATAATTTAATGTGGCGAAAGTGAGACTACATGGGAGACTTTCCCTATACATTTCGAAACGGTAAAATAAATATGGCTAATTGTAAATCTTGAACTGCTGTGCCATTGTTTATTAAGCTCTGCAACAGACATGATTGTCTTTGGTTACATCCATAGTATGTCAACCTGACAGTTTGGCCGACTAGCATCGGTAGCTACTAGGCGTGTTAACCAATGAATCTCAAAAAGTGTTGGCAGAAGATCTCAAATCAAACGGTTACCGTTTATTTATGTATGATCTAAAATAAAATTGCAATAACTCTAAATTTAAGTTTTCAAATAAAAAAACACACTGGTCTAACGTTGTGGATTATGGCTTAGTCCTGCTCACAGAGAGGTGCTCTGTGTTCCAGCAACGGGAACGTTGTCTAGCCTGATTAATGATTATATTGCTGAACTTCATACATTGACTGCCTCATTAATTTAGAGGTCACAAGCAATTGGATGACTCTGTCATCCAATTAAATGATCGGAAAAAGTGTTACGAAGTTTTCCCATTAGGAAATTCATTAAAGTAGCACAAGGCCTGGGTTAGCCATTAAATGTTGAAATACAAATCATAAACGAATGAATGGAACGCAGAATCAATATTATGACTCTTTGTCAAAGACGAGTTAGCTCTATTTAGACGAATTAATTTAGAAACCAACCAAATATTTTGACTAGCTTTAAACATTTGCCCTCTTACAAATAAACGCGGAATAAAGTTATACCAGGTATAACAAAGGAATAACCATACATTTTCATAGGTTTATACTTGGTATAACTTTATTCCGCGTTTATTTGTAAGACGGTTGGTGTATTGATAATTTATTTCTATAAACCGGGCTTAATGAAACAGTGGCAATAAAACAATATCATAGAAAAGTCACAGCGTTATTCAGATACAGCATTTTTTCTCATAGACGAAATGTCTTGTAAAAGCTATTTAGTCAGCCTCGCGTTAAGACTAGTAAGCAAAGAACTAGAACTATTTACTTTGCATATTACGCGGTGTTTCATAATTATATAGGTATTTGCATAATCGCTCCTATAAGGATATGTTGAGATCCGGTAAAATTGAATTAAAGTGTGACCTGGGTGCTGTGGTGCAACGTGGGATACGCCCAAGCGCTGCAGTGGATTATTGCAGAAGGACAATTGACATTGGCAGATATTGCAGAATAAAATTGTTTTCCCAACCCTGGCAGCTGCATCCGAGGGCTTGGATATAGTGATGCAGTTTTCATCAGAGTGGTATCGGCCGCGCCTTACAAGTTGTAGGTCGTAGGTTCGAACCCAGGCAGGCACTTTTATTTTTTTATTTTTTTGAAAAAACGTTGCCCCACACTAGGAATTTCTTCCTGTATCGTGGGTGCGTTTACAAACATATAAACTCACATACACAAACACCCAGAGCCGAAACAACTATCTGTATGTCATACAAATATTTGTTCCGTGCGGGAATCGAACCCGCGACACGCAGCGCAGCAGTCAATCGCTCAACCACTGCGCCAACCGTGCGCCCACTTTACTTTGTGTAAATTATTTTATCACCACTGCTCTCAAAACTGTGAAGGAAAACATCGTGAGGAAACCGGCATGTCTTAGAATCGAGAATTCGAAGACATGTGACATCCACCAATCCGCTCTGGACCAGCGTGGTAGATTACGGCCCATTCACGCTCTCACAGAAAGGAGGCCTGTCTCCCAGCAGTGGGAACATTAAAAGGCTGATGATGAACTGCCTACGAACCAGTAGTAACTGGGTATCACGATGCCTACACCTTGGCAAGACTGGTGTTACATTTTCTGGCTACTGACGGTGATGATTGTCAATTAGTCACTAATGTCTGCGATTGATTGACATGTGCATGCATGACCAAAATAAAACGTGGTCAATACCAAACATTATGGACTTTTGACAACAGTTTTCCTTGATAGAATGTCACCAGAGTTCCACGTCATAATGATCAATTGTATTTTTTTAGGGTTCCGTACCCAAAGGGTAAAAACGGGACCCTAAGATTCGCGGTCCGTCTGTCACCAGGCTGTATCTCATGAACCGTGATAGCTAGGCAGTTGAAATTTTCACAGATGATGTATTTTTGTTGCCGCTATAAAAAAAATACTAAAAATAGAATAAAATAAATATTTAAGTGGGGCTCCCATACAATAAACGTGATGTTTTGCCGTTTTTTGCGGTAATGGTACGGAACCCTTCGTGCGTGAGTTCGACTCGCATTTGGCCGGTTTTTTTTGTTGTCATACTAAAAGGCTGTCCAATGCATGTCAAGCGTAGAGTATGTCAACATCCTCTAACCTTGCACAGTGGTGAATAAGGTCTGACCTACAAAAAAAAACTGTTTTTGTCTTCAAATTTCTTTGTCTGTTGCAACAGGGTGAGGCAAGCCGACAATTTCGAATATGTCTACTTCTTCGATCGATTATATTTGTGGTCTAGTTAGCAAAATTGGCTAATAACTAACGATTATTGAAACAGATAAGCTATTCGTACGTAATAATCACCAGCGGTTTAAGTAAGTGCTCCGTAATTGGTGTTCTGTTCTGCTAAGTGTTTTTAGTTTGTGTGTTTGTTGTTTCGTGATTGCTGGTTCCGGCATTTATTAATGACACTGTCCTGTCTTATGGTTTTGGTTTTACTTAACATATTTTGTCGACTGCTGATTCCCAAGACCAAAGTTCTTGAAGACTTTTTTATATGCTGTAAAAGGGGGGCTCAGAATGTTTCATCAACTACATTATGTGATGACTAAAATGATGTTAATTGGTCAAATAGGATCCCTAGTTAACATACTTTTACAAGACTTGTGTATAAAATATTGAAGGGGTCACATTCATGATAATTTTGAAATTGAAAAGATTGATGTCAATTCCATTAAAAAAGCGAGAGGGACACCTGGTTAGAACGGAGTTCGATT